>OZ025289.1:254754515-255342015 GCA_964019185.1 Maratus speculifer | reverse complement strand
CAGAAAAAAAGCGGTGTAACTTATGAAACACTGGTTGTGAAATTATACTTGAAATGCGAAATTAAGTAAGGTAGGAAATCGCACTACAGAAAACAAGATTGTAAAATCGTGCGTGAAGCAACATGTTTTGAAATGCTTTCCAACACATTCAGATTACTAAAATAAAAGTTGTTTAGTAAGGTAAAAGATGATGTTTGAGTAAACGATTTGGAAAACACTCAACACATTTGAAAACCCAATTTAGCAATTACTATCAATAGTTGAGTGAATACCTCTTTTCTGCTGCTCTGTATACAGGGTGATTCATAAAAGATGGGCAGAACTTTAAGGGGTTATAGTACACTTAAAGACAAATAATATTAAATAGGAGACTAAGGGTCCCAGACGTATTCCCAAGGAGATAGGGGGCATTAAAGTTTAGGGTCCGAAATTTCAAATGATTATAAAAAATGGAAAAATTGGTCGATTCGTTTGCGGTTTTTGCAAAAAATTTTCGTTATGCCAGTATTTTCTTGAAATAAAATTTTAAAGTTCAATTTCAAAAAATGCCGATATGAATTTGTTTCTGTTGTTTACATTTGTTTATGAATTGCAATGCATTGTATAAATAGTTTCACATGTTTTATTTTCATATACAAATCCATGATGGGTAAGTATTACGGTGGCCCCAACGACTAGTTTTGTCTTGTGATCAACCAAGTGTATTTTATGGTGCTATCGTATTCATAGAGTCAGATTTTAAATCAAAATTCTTTGCTTTTGTCTAACAGCACTTACATGCATATTAAATAAGGATGGAGAATTAAAACGTTCCTCAAAGATAATTTATGCAACTGTCTGTTATAATTTAATTTAAACTAAAATGTTCTTACGAAATAAAAAAAAATGTCACGTTAACCTTTAAATAAAAATTAAATTTTGCAGCACTACAATTATACAGGGTGTTTCTAAATTCATGGTCCAAATTTTAACGGGTGATAGTACACATCAAGACAAACAATATTTAAACAGGAAACCAAGGGTCCCAAAGTCTTCCGAAAGAGATAGCGGCATTAAAGTTTCGGGTCCAAAAATTCAAATGATTATGAAAAACAGAAAAATTGGTCGATTCGTTTGCGGTTTTCACTAAAATTATTCTTTATGCCAGTATTTTCTTGAAATAAAATTTTAAAGTTCAATTTCAAAAAATGCCGATAGGGGGCGCTTTAGACTTTGGAGTAACAAACAACTATTTTTTAACGTTATTTTTTGTATTTCTTTAAATGATTTCGAAAGCTTAGACTTAAACTTAAATTTTGATCTAAAAATCTGAGTCCTAACGAGTAGTTAAGTAGCGTAAACTGAAATTTGAAACCCTTCTCCCCCCAGAACAAAAATCAGTTATTCCCGATCTTTGTGTCGTAGATTAGGCTCTAACTACTGCCGCGTTTTGCTAAAATTATTCTTTATGTCAGTATTTTCTTGAAAATAAATTTTAAAGAAAATTTTCAAAAAATTCCGATAGAGGGCGCTTTAGACTTTGGAGTAACGAACAACTATTTTATACCGTTATTTTTTGTGTCTCATTAAATGCTTTCTAAAGCTTAGATTTAAACTTAAATTTTCAGCTCAAAATCTGAATCGCTGAGCGTGGTTCAGTAGCGAGGGGAGGGGGTTCAAATTTCAACTTCTGAACATAGTTCAGTTTGCACTACTTAACCATGCCCAACGATTCTGTGCTGTGATACGAGGCAAAAATACAACTTTCGTCAAGGACTGCATAGTCGGAATTCACTCATAAAGGCACTGGCACAGTTGGAAACGTCGCTCATGCAAACGTTAAAGCTCCATTCCTGACGCTAGTCACCGGGTGAAGAAGGAGACAGAAAGTATGCAAATGTCAAATGGGGAAGAAGAAGAACACGTATGCAAAATTTCGACACGATTCAGGCATAAAAACCACTGAACGGTGAGTCAAGTGTAAGTCGCTGTAGTAATGAATCGGAAGATGGTGCCCTTCACGAATAAGGAAAAGGCTGAGATGCATTTAATTTACGGAGCGGCAGATGGAAATGGTGCAGACGCACAACGAATGTACGGAGAGCGATTTCCCAACAGGCGGTTGCCTAACCGCAAAACTTTCGAGCGCTTGCACAGACAGTTGTGTGAGACGGGATCATTTCTCGCTTCCCGGTAGAATGCAGGTCGTGCAAAAAAGGACGAATCAGTAGTTGTTGCAGAAGCCATTCTGGATGTAGTAGCGGCGCAGCCAAGTACAAGTACACGAACAGTGGCTAGGCAGGTGGATACCTCACAGTCCATGACTTGGAGGGTACTGAAGGATGAACATTTGCTCCCGTTTCATGTGCAACGAGTCCAGAAACTGTCTCCAGGGGATTATCCAAATCGTATTGAATTCGCCCGCTGGTTTCTGCAGCAGAACGCGCTAAATCCACATTTTGGACGAACTGTGCTTTTCACCGATGAATGTACCTTCACACGTGAAGGTACATTTAACACACACAATGCACATGTATGGGCGGATGTCAATCACATGCTACGTATCCACATGCTCATCAGAGACGCTTTTCCATCAATGTTTGGGCAGGAATCCTCGGAGACCACCTAATCGGACCGTACCTTCTTCCTGAACGCCTCAACGGTAAAACATACCTCACATTTCTGCAACATGTGCTGCCAGACCTGTTAAACGTTGTTCATCCACGCATCCGGCGGGTCATGTGGTTCCAGCACGATGGAGCGCCAGCCCATTACGTACGAGACGTCCGCAACTATCTGGACATCGCATTTCTGAACAGATGGATTGGTCGAGGTGGTCCTGTTGCTTGGCCTGCTCGCTCGCCAGATCTTTCAACCCCTCGATTTCTTTTTTTGGGGACAATTGAAGGCTCTTATGTATGAGACACTCATTAAATCCCCCGAGGAACTGGTCGCCAGACTTTCCGCCGCTGTAGGGGAAGTGCTCGAAAAGCCTGATGTTTTCGCGAATGTTCGCCGTTCCATTCTTCGCCGTTGTTCTGCGTGCATAACCTCTGGTGGTCACAATTTTGAACATTTATTGTAATTACATGTTAATAAATATGCTTTGGTAACATAATCCTAATTTGTGTCTTTTTACCTCGTATCACAGCACACAATGTGTGGACATGGTAAACTGAACTGTGCTCAGGAGTAGAAATTTCAAACCCCTCTCCCCAGAAACTTAACCACGTCTAACGATTCAGATTTTGGGCTGAAAATTTAAGTCTAAGCTTTAGAAAGCATTTAATGAGACACAAAAAATAACGGAATAAAATAATTGTTCGTTACTCCAAAGTCTAAAGCGCCCTCTATCGGAATTTTTTGAAAATTTTCTTTAAAATTTATTTTCAAGAAAATACTGACATAAAGAATAATTTAAGCAAAACGCGGCAGTAGTTAGAGCCTAATCTACGACACAAAGATCGGGAATAACTGATTTTTGTTCTGGGGGGAGAAGGGTTTCAAATTTCAAATTTCAGTTTACGCGACTTAACTACTCGTTAGGACTCAGATTTTTAGATCAAAATTTAAGTTTAAGTCTAAGCTTTCGAAATCATTTAAAAAAATACAAAAAATAACGTTAAAAAATAGTTGTTTGTTACTCCAAAGTCTAAAGCGCCCCCTATCGGCATTTTTTGAAATTGAACTTTAAAATTTTATTTCAAGAAAATACTGGCATAAAGAAAATTTTTTGCAAAAACCGCAAACGAATCGACCAATTTTTCCATTTTTTATAATCATTTGAAATTTCGGACCCTAAACTTTAATGCCCCCTATCTCCTTGGGAATACGTCTGGGACCCTTAGTCTCCTATTTAATATTATTTGTCTTTAAGTGTACTATAACCCCTTAAAGTTCTGCCCATCTTTTATGAATCACCCTGTATATCTCATAGATTTGTATATGTACTCCGTAATATGCTAAAACTTAGTTTAGTTGGGAAACGCATAGCAGAGTTGAAATTTCTCCTCAAATTATTTTCGTTAATGAACGGAAATGCATCCGATATCTTTTGTGCCGCCCTGTATCAGAGCCGCCCTAATTAAACACAAAAAGATATGAGCAAAAAATTAGTTATGTATAAAAATTCGTATTATAACTGTAAACACATTAACAGAAATTATTGTCCATAAACAATACTACAACTACAACCGAATTATTTTGAGTGTCTCTATAAATGAGTGATAAATGCTATGAACACCCTGTTCTATAATAAGTATTTTGTAACGCACCTCAATTATCTATATAAATTTTAATATGTTTGAAATAATGCAACATTATTAAAATACACGGCAAATAATTTTTCTGTATCGACCGTAATGTAACAAAATTCTTTTGGGTGTCTCTGTAAATGAACTATAAATGCTACGGCCTTCATTTTCAATACCGAACATGTCACGGCAAATCCCAACGAAATGTATTACTTATATTTATATGGAAATTAGAGTGTATTTAAGCGAATTAGAGCGCATCAGACAGACAAACCGAAATCATAAACACGTCATATCTATGTTTGAAAGCGTTGAAAAATCAGGAGCGTCGATCGACAATAATGGGCAGCTAGTTGATTAAAACCCTTCAATAAACGTTTCTTGAAATTATTAGAAACTTATAGGAAACACGATTAACATATTGTCGTTGAATCGAAACACTTCAAAACAGAAAACTAGAATTCTTGAAGAAAATGTTCTTGAAGAACGAGCTGCTCATTTCAAGACTTTTTTACAATATGTATTAATACAATTTTACAATTCCTGTTATCGTACATTAATTATTCCTGCCTGTGGCTATAGATATCTTCTTCAAGCAACTCATCTATAGAATAATGACAAGAAAAAGAAATCTAGTCTCTTATTTAGCCGTGAAGGAGAAATGTTTGAATATTTTATGTTTGAAGCAAAAGTGGATTATCGGATTTTTTCACTCTGTGACATTTCACTATTCATTTATGCAGCTCATTCATATTCTTAATGCATTTATAGCTAGAACCATGTTTACTAAAATGTTCCCCTGAGCATTTTCTAATTTTAACACCCCTCCTTTTTTTCCTTTTCCTTTTCTTTTTTCTTTATCCTTTTTTTTTAGCACAAAAATTTGTAAATCTTTCTTCCATATGTAGTTTTCATTGGTGTTATTTACAGTTCACTACTGAAATAAACAATCAGAGTTTAATTTGAAAACACTAAAACAACATTAGGATACATTAAAATTAAAATAGACCTTTCGTGCTATAAACATAGCACGTAATGATTAAAAATATCAATATCACAAAAATTTGCGTACATATCGAAAATCGAAAAAAAAAAAAAAAAAAAAAAAAAAAAATATTTTGATGCTTGTAGACTTTACATTAGGAATTCGAAAACTGAGTGATGAGCAGTCTTAAGGGTGTTCTTAAATCGAAAAGGGCAACTTTGTGACATAAGTTTTAATTTATTTTTGTTCAGAAATGCATGTAAATAGCAAGTGTTGTTATTCAGAAACTGGCTAATTGCACTCATTTTTCTGTTTTTTACAAACGCAATAGATTTTTCACAACAAGCCTTCAAAGATGACGTTTTTGAACACATTTCCCGACGAAAGTAGAAAAACCGGTCGAAAAGCAGGAGAAAAAACGGGTGATCACGTGATCGAAATAGCTTAGAAGTGGATAGGTATATTAATTATCATAAAATGGAAAACTAAGTTCGATTCGAAATCGCTTCCATAGTCAGGCCTTACAATTTTATATTTTTCTCTTAAAAAATAAATTTGTAAATGAGTCAAAACGTTTTGCGCTTGCTGAGCGGAGCAATTGAGAATAACCTTAAGTTTCAGAGGTTAATTTGGCGCTTGTACTGTGCATTAACTGATTCACGCAGTTCTTGAAAAGTAAAACTTTAGTGAGACATTCGAAATTCACCTGCTTCATAAGTGCTTCGCCAGTGATTCACATGGCAGTCAATGAGTTAAATTAAAATCTAAACAAGGTATAAATTACAAATTAAACTAGTTCTCATTTAAAATATACTTTAAAGGGTGCATGTTTACTGCATGTACAAAAAAGATCGTATGACATTCAAAGATTTTTTAAATTTATATGGAATGAAATAAGTGTTTTTGTAAATGAGTATTTTTTGTTCTAGAACAATTAACCCCTTGGAGACGAGCGACACGTATACGTGCCGCAAAAAGGCTTAAGAATCATCGTTTATCACCACCAGTAAAATTGTGCTGTTAAATTTGCCATCTTTAATCGGAACATTTTCTCGATTTAAAATAGACATAAATTTCTCTTTTTTAAAACCGGTGACAAAACATTTAAAATTTCGTGAAAGGCTCCCGTCGCGAGGAGATTAAAAATATCGTTTTAGTCCAAAAGAAGATATTATTATTAGCTAGATATATGAAATTATTAAAAAAATGTATTTGTCAAACAATATAAAATTATTAATGAACTATTATTCGATATTATATATAATTATGATAAAACAAATCTATATATCTTATTAATTAATTTTACATATTTGATAATATGCTGTAAAAAGATATGCTTTTTTAAAGCAATCGAATACTAAATATACACTTTCAGACATTCATTTTACTTACCCATCATACGTAGTATAGGGTAAGTCTTGCAATCGTTTTGAAAATCGAAAATTTTTTTTGACGGATTTACACGTTTTAGATAGTGGAGATTCCGAAAAACATATTTTTAGAAAAAAAAATTTGCCGTCCGTCTGACTGTCTGTAAACGATCTATCTCCCGAACAAATTGAGATAGAGACTTGAAATTTTGTATGTAGTTAGTATGTAAGAATGGGACGAATCCTATTTAATATCAGCAACCTCGATGACCCGGAACTATTTTTTTCGGACTCTCGAAAAATTCGTTCTGATGAAAGGTATATAAAAATTTTTGAATTTTTTTGTTTTAAAGAATGGACGTCAAAGGCAATAAAATAACTCACATTTTGCATATAGAACGAAGTTGATCGGATTATTAGTTGCCGAGATATTTGTAATCTTGTTTTCCACATTCTTCGATTTTTCATGACCCTGTATTTCATTCAAATTTTAATTCAGAAGTATATTTTAATTGAAAATGAGACGCTGAATCCGACGCAGTTAATTTTTAGTTAATAGAATTATTATTTTTGGAGTTATAAGGATGTTTCTTTTACGCAGTTCGGTACTACTTGAGTAGTTTGGCGTTTTATATAATTTGTTGAAATTGGTACATCAGCAGTTCTTTAATATAGCATTACTATGTATATTAACAATATTTAAATTTGTTTATGAATTGCAATGCATTGTATAAATAGTTTCACATGTTTTATTTTCATATACAAATCCATGATGGGTAAGTATTACGGTGGCCCCAACGACTAGTTTTGTCTTGTGATCAACCAAGTGTATTTTATGGTGCTATCGTATTCATAGAGTCAGATTTTAAATCAAAATTCTTTGCTTTTGTCTAACAGCACTTACATGCATATTAAATAAGGATGGAGAATTAAAACGTTCCTCAAAGATAATTTATGCAACTGTCTGTTATAATTTAATTTAAACTAAAATGTTCTTACGAAATAAAAAAAAAATGTCACGTTAACCTTTAAATAAAAATTAAATTTTGCAGCACTACAATTATACAGGGTGTTTCTAAATTCATGGTCCAAACTTTAACGGGTGATAGTACACATCAAGACAAACAATATTTAAATAGGAAACCAAGGGTCCCAAAGTCTTCCGAAAGAGATAGCGGCATTAAAGTTTCGGGTCCAAAAATTCAAATGATTATGAAAAACAGAAAAATTGGTCGATTCGTTTGCGGTTTTACCTAAAATTATTCTTTATGTCAGTATTGTCTTGAAAATAAATTATAAAGATAAATTTCAAAAGATGACGATAGAGGGCGCTTTAGACTTTAGAGTAACGAACAACTATTTTTTACCGTTATTTTTTGCATCTCATTAAAGGTTTCGTAAGCTTAGACTTAAATTTTGAGCTCAAAATCTGAATAGTTGGAAGCAGTTAAATAGCACAAACTTAACTGTGTTCAGAGGGTTTTAAATTCAAATGATTATAAAAAACGGAAAAATTGGTCGATTGATTTGCGGTTTTCACTAAAACTATTCTTTATGTCGGTATTTTATTGAAAATGAATTATAAAGATAAATTTCAAAAAATGCCGATAGAGGGCGCTTTAGACTTTGGAGTAACGTACAACTATATTTTACCGTTATTTTAAGCATCTCATAAAATTTTCTTAGAAGCTTAGACATAAACTTAAATTTTGAGATGAAAATCTGAATCGTTGGGAGTGGTTAAGTAGAGCAAACTGAACTGTGTTCAATGGGGGTGGGGAGGTTCAATTTTCAAATTATTTAAAAAAACGGAAAAATTGGTCGATTCGTCTGCCGTTTTCGCTAAAACTATTCTTTATGTCAATATTTCCTTGAAAATAAATTTTAAAGATTAATTAAAAAAAATATCGATAGAGGGCACCTTAAACTTTAGAGTAACCAACAACTATTTTTAAGCGTTATTTTTTGTATCTAATTAAATGCTTGTAAATGCTTAGATTTAAATTTTGAGCTCAAATTCTAAATCGATGGAGGGGTTAAGAAGCGGAAACTGAACAGTGTTCAGGAGTTAAAATGTTACCCTCCCCACCCCTCGAACACATTTCAAATTTCCGCACTTAATTACTCAAAACGATGCAGATTTTGAGCTCAAAATTTAAGTTTGAACTTTTACAAGCATTTAATCAGATACAAAAAATAACGGTTAAAAAAAGTTGTTGGTTACTCCAAAGTTTAAGGCGCCCTTTAACGGTATTTTTTAAAATTAATCTTTAAAATTTATTTTCAAGGAAATATTGACATAAAGAATAGTTTTTGTGAAAACGGCAAAAGAATCGAACAATTTTTCCGTTTTTTATAATCATTTGAAATTTGAACCTCCCCACCCCCATTGAACACAGTTCAGTTTGCGCTACTTAACCACTCCCAACGATTCAGATTTCCATCTCGAAATTTAAGTTTATGTATAAGCTTCTAAAAAAATTTTATGAGATGCGAAAAATAATGGTAAAATATAGTTGTACGTTACTCCAAAGTCTAAAGCGCCCTCTATCGGCATTTTTTGAAATTTATCTTTATAATTCATTTTCAATAAAATACCGACATAAAGAACAGTTTTAGTGAAAACCGCAAATCAATCGACCAATTTTTCCGTTTTTAGCACTTTCCAACAAAGTTGAAAAGTGCTTATGCATTCGGTTTGTCTGCCCGTCTGTCCGTCTGGCCGGATGGCCGTCTGTCCGTCTGTCCGTCTGTCCGCGTTCTAACTCCCGTAAATATACTCGGATCGCTATGAAATTTTTATACGTTATTGAGGTTTACCCTAGCACGAACCCTATTGAAAATGAAGTACCTACCATGATTAGTTTATCTACAGAGAGAATCAAAAGTGTCCCATTACATTACGGCCTATGGGGAAAAATTGTTAATATACTCGGATTGCCATGAAATTTTAGGACGTTATTGACGTTTATCCTAGCACAAGTCCTATTGAAAATGAAGTTGCTACCATGATTAGTTTATCTACAGGGCGAATCAAAAGTGTTCTATTACATTACGGCCTATGGGAAAAAATCGTTTCAAAGGAATTTCAAAGATGTTATACCCTGTCAAACATATTAATATATGCATTCCATAAAATAGAAGGTGAAAATGTAGCTATTATTCATTTACAGGGCCACACAAAATAATTCCATTAGATAATGGTAAAAGGGGGAATTGTGTATGTATTTTAAATATATTAAGCTTTTTCATGTATAATAAAATTGATATATGTCACTGAAGCTTAATATAAATTATACGCTACTGTCTTGCATAATATGAAGTACATAGCATTTACAGGGCCATACAAAAGATTTCAAATAGTATATTCTTTCCGAAATACCGTATATGTGTCCGATGATGGCTGATGGAGGGATGAAATGCATTTTAATTATGATATTTGCGTTTATATTTTGCTAAATATATGCACATTATATGGTGTGTATAAATGTTATAGTTGATATACAGGGCTACCCAAAAGAGCTCACCAACGTTACTGAATATGAGCGTAAATTATTTAAACGTGGTTCTTAAATAAGCTATGCATTTTTACGCTGAGCTGCATTCAATTTACTGAGAAATGTTTGCAGAATATAGATAAAGGGATATACAGGGCCACGCAAAGAATTCGGTACATGGACGCCTATGAATGATGATTTGTGAGAATGTGATTTCAGTTGTTTTAAAAGTGTTTTAGTTTACAATAACTTTTAGCCTAATGTTGACGTTTAATAAAGGTACAATGTAAACTACAGGGCTGAATAAAAGTATTCAAGTATGTTTCCATCTAATAGTATGAATTGCTGAAAAAGAAATTTCAAGCTACTGGTTATTTTCTTACTAAGCTAAATTTTCCCATTATATGAACTGACATATGAAATACAGGGCTATTCTAATGTACTGGAACACATATTTGGGTATATTTGGCTATACACTATTATTTCCCTGAATAACAAAGTTTTGTTAAAGATTACATTAAGTGTTGGAAAGTGCTTCATAATCTATGCTTAACGCATGATTTTTCTTACTTGTTTATAATCATTTGAATTAAAAACCCTCTGAACACAGTTAAGTTTGTGCTACTTAACTGCTTCCAACTATTCAGATTTTGAGCTCAAAATTTAAGTTTAAGTCTAAGCTTACGAAACCTTTAATGAGATGCAAAAAATAACGGTAAAAAATAGTTGTTCGTTACTCTAAAGTCTAAACCGCCCTCTATCGTCATTTTTTGAAATTTATCTTTATAATTTATTTTCAAGACAATACTGACATAAAGAATAATTTTAGTGAAAACCGCAAACGAATCGACCAATTTTTCTGTTTTTCATAATCATTTGAATTTTTGGACCCTAAACTTTAATGGCGCTATCTCTTTTGGAAGACTTTGGGACCCTTGGTTTCCTGTTTAAATATTGTTTGTCTTGATGTGTACTATCACCCCTTAAAGTTTGGACCATGAATTTAGAAACACCCTGTATACAGGATCATGGCCTGCAATACTCAATCTTTTATTTTTGTTGTTTTTTTTATATGTAATACCCTGTATGGCCAAATGTGACCGACCACTGCCGATTTTAGACGTTTTGTAAAATATCTAATATATATATATATATAAGGAATAATTCTGAAACTCTAAGTGCTTAAACATAAAAGTACAGGTCATATATTTCCGTGAAGATTTTTTCGCGAAATCCCATAAGGGATCGTCAACAAATTGAAAACGAACGAAGATCTTTTGCATAATCCTGTCAAATCTAATGTAGGAAAAGCATCCAAACTGCAGATTATGATTACGTGGTTTATTTCAATAAATTGTGTTCATTTTTATTATTTTATGAGGATATCGTGCACATTCGTAGAGAAATTAAAATTTTTATAAAAACAACTGCAATTTTTTTCAAGTTTTTTGCTTATAATTTGCAGGGTTTTTAATATAATTTTTTTTCTTTTCAAAAAATATGACAAATAATATTTTACGTAATATTCTGTAACCAGAATTAAAAAATAATAATAAATGTAAGAAAAATGTGCAGGTTTATTAAATGATGTTTCACTGCGCATGCGTCACCGCAATCAAAATGTAATCTGCTAATGTGTTAGCTAAATGTATAGATCAACTTTTGAAAAAGTCTCAAAAACACAGCTTGAAAATTTAAAAAATAATCATCGACAGAATAAGTTTAAAATCTGGTTTTCTCAAAATGAAGCAAAAAGTTGAGGGATTGTACCCAGATATAGTAGTACATGCAATTATATGTATGTTAGATTGACACTAATCAATAGATATATGGATACAGCCCCTGATCTTTTTGCTTCATTTTGGGAATAACAGATTTTCAGCTTATTTTATCGACGATTATTTCCCTAATTTTCAAGTTATGTTTTTTAAACTTTTACAGAAATTGCTCTATACATTCAGTTAACAGATTATGTAAATTACATTTTGATTGCGGTGATGCATGCTCAGTGAAATATTATTTAATATACCTGCACATTTTCCCTACAATCTTTATTGTTTTTTAATTCTGGTTACAGGATATTACGTAAAATATTGTGTGTCATATTTTCAGAAAAGAATATTATTTTATATTAGAACTCTGCAAATTATAAGCAAAAAACTTGGAAAAATTTGGGACTGTTTTTATAAAAAACTGATTTTTTTTGCTTTCTTACATGCTATCCTCATAAAAATCAACACAGTTTATTACAATAAGCTACGTAATTACAATCTGTATTTTGGACGCTTTTGCTACTCTAGTTTTGGGAGGGTTATTCAAAAGATCTTCTTCTTCTTTTTTTTTTTTTTTTTTTTCAATTTGTTGAGCTTTCCCTATGGAATTTCGAGAAAAAATCTTCACGGAAATATATGACCTGTACTATTCTGTTAACACATAAGTATTTTCAGAATGCTTCCTCATGTATCTTTCTAGATACGTAGGTTGATCCAAAAAAAGTTTACAAGCAGAAGCGGTTGAAACGTAATAATTGTGGAGCGAATATTTCCATCAAGGGTAGTTGACAGATGGCGCTAGATGTCCTACAGCGGTTCTACGAGTAAGTAGCGTCAGTGCGCAGACACTTAAGAGCGACAGTAATGACACGACGTCTAGAAAAGTGGTCTCGCAAGGAAGTGCGAGCCGTAATTCGATTTTTATGGGCCAAGAATGTGGCCGCATCCGAAATTCACAGACAAATTCACAGTCATTTTTCTGCATGACAATGCCAGTCCCCATACAGTTCGCCAGACTCAGGAATTCCTGCAAAGGTTCAAGTGGGAGGTCTGGAATCACCCCCTCCCCCATACAGCACCGATTTGGCTCCAAGTGACTATTTCCTTTTTCCGGTGTTAAAGCGAAACTTATCCGGAACACGGTTCACCTCAGACGATGCAGTGAAAACAGCTGCCGAGAAATGGTTCAATGAGCAGGGCCCTGATTACTACCAAGACGGGATAAATAAGTTGGTCTAATGTTCTGACAAATGCCTAAACAGGTTTAGCGACTATGTGAAAAATTAAAGGCCAGATGTGTCTCTTGATTGCCATTTGTATCTTGTTTCTATTGTTAATAAATACTTTTTCCTTTGCCTTGTAAACTTTTTTTTGGATCACGCCTCGTATTTAACAAAACATCTGAAATCGCAAGTGGCCGGTCACCTTTGACCATATAGTGCATATGTTCCGACCAGGCGATCTACCTAACGCGGAAGACCAAGTGTTTGGTTCTCATAAGGATACTTGGTACTCATTTTATCGATCCAGAATCAACAGATGATTGAGTGAAGGCCGGAGGTGAACCTCGGATTTGTAATCAAACAATGCAATGCGCTAACCTCTTAGCTACCTGTCTTCTTGTTTATCACCTCTGTCAATACGGAAGAACCGATTTCTTATCGTACTTACACACTTCGTTGATGTAAGGTATCTTATTTATCGTTATTATTATTTTTAAAAATGTCTTTCGTCTTTATATTTTATGTGATTTCATCCACCACACTTAATGGATGCAATATTGTACAAGTACATGCTAACGTCTGCAAAACGTAATTATTGAAAAGACATTTCCGTCAAAAACCATTCAGTTCACAGCTATGTTTCGAATACAGATATATGTAAGTGATTAACCATTAACCTAATGACTCATTTCATACCTTGTTTAACATCGACATACCATTATTTCCGAGGTGCTATGCCACACTGCATACTGTGCAGGGAGATAGCGGGGGTGGCGTAAGCAGAGCAAATCGGTCAAGGCCCCACAAAACTCGTAGCTCTATGTAACCAAGGGATACGAATCCCGGTCACTAACAATCGGCCGTGATCGATAGTGTCTCACTTTTATAAAGCTTTTAAAATAGTTTCCTTTGCTCTTGGCCGAGTAACGGAGTGTTGATGAGCACGGCACAAATTACGAAGTCAAGTCAGCAGACACATGCTATGCTATGGAATGTGCTTTCTTTTAAATTAGGGCTAAAAATTGTTTTATATTAAATCATGCGAGGCGGACACATCTTTTTTAATGGAGTGCAACTTTTTTTCTCAGAACAATCTTTTAAACACAATGGTAAAATCTGTCGTAAAAATACATGTTAAGTTAGAATAATGCACAAAATTAGAAAAGAAGGAGAAGAAGAACAGAAAGATTCGTTTAATACAATGTTTTATCAAAATGTAACAAACTAAAGAAAAAAAAGTATTACTTATTTTTAATTTTAACATTGTTTGGTTTTGAATGTAATGTAAACCTTTACGGACTTAGACAATTTAAAAAAATAGGAACACATTAAAATTTCTTGCTTTATAATACTTTTCAAGATTTTTGTTTCTTCATTTTTCTATCTATGCATTAGACTTTGCAAATGCATCCGAATTTCTTTTAAGTTTGCGAATGTTATTGAGGTTCACTACAGCATGTTTTTAGTTTGAAATTGCGTGTGAAGTTCTTATCATTTGTTTACAGAGACTCACAAACATTGAAAATATTAATTAAGATTACGAATTAATTGAATAATTAATTAGTAATATTAATGTCTCAAAGAATTAAACATCGATATCTAATTCAGGCGTACATCTATCGCTTTCCACTTACACGCGTCAAGCATAAGAGATTGTAAAGCTTTATTTTTTTTTAAAGTGTATAGTTTACAATATAAAACTATTTAAATATAAATAATAGCTGTGCGTGTACAAGTCCGATAATATTAATTTATTTTGACTGCCAATATAAACATAATTATTATTCTTTCAAATTAGAAGAATCCTGTAGGAAAAAAATGAGTGTGATAATTCATATAAAACCAGGTTTACAGTGAAATATCAGAAGTAAATGATATTGCATAAAAACAGTCGATATGATATGAAACTTGCGGTACTTCTAAGTCTGCTGTAATCGGAGCTGCTTCACATCAATGTCATTACCCTGCAATTAGAGATGACCGTACTATTCTTCAAGAAGTAAGGTTTTTTGTAAATTCTCAATAAATGTAAGTTCTATAATATATAATTCGAATAAGTGGCGTCAACTTATATGGGCTCATGGCAAGCAAAGCTCATTCAATAATTTGATTTCTCTGCCTACCCAATCTCAATTGATTTAATTTGTAATTAAAAAAAATATATATATTTATTACTCGCTGAGATGAAATTTGAATTTATTAACATTCTCGAAATAATTTCGCTTTTAAAGTAGTAAAGACATCCATTAGACTTGTAGGAGCGCTGAAAGCTCCTTCAGCGGATGTATTAGTTAAATTTCTCACAAAAACAAATTTCTTGCATATTTTGATATTTGAACTGATTAAGTACTTAGGTGACTAATCGGCATGGTTTTCTCGACATAGAGTTTTTAGCACTTTCAATAAATAGCAATTCCAGTGTTATTTAAAATTAATATTAATACACTTATAAGGTAGAACCTATGAGAATATAACTTAATAAAATTATTCATAAAATTACAATTAAATTATAATAACTTAAAAATTTGCTTTAAAATAATTTAATTTTGGATTATCTTTAGACATTCATCAACCCGCCTCTCTGTCACCGCACACATTCACAGTAAGGAAATATACATACAGTCCTGGACAAAATTATAAACTCAGAAAATTTTTAATTTGTTTACAACATAAAATAAATAAGATTAGCTTTACATTAATAAAACAATTATGAATATTTATAATAAGACATCTAAAATTAATGTAACTTATAAATAAAATGGAGTAAGTAATTTAAATAAGAAAATACATAACTTAAAAAAAATAACATTATGTGAAACCTGGACAAAATTATAAACTCAAAGTTATGATTTTCTATATTCTGGCACATTTGATATAAATAAATGCATTTTGTGATAAAAAACTAATAAATGGAGTCATTATGAATCAATACATTTCAATACATCAATACGTGTTTTAATTTTTTTCATAAAATGACATTATGTGAAACCTGGACAAAATTATAAGCTCAGAATTATGAATTTCTACAATCTAGTATTTTTGATATAAATAAATGCATTTTGTGATAATAAACTAATAAATAAAGCTATTAGGGATGAATGTATTTCAATACATCAATGTATTTTTATAATTTTTAGTTAAACAATTTTGTTAAATATAGTTTATTAATATGGTTTTGTATATAAAACGGAGTGGTCGATGTCCAAAGATACAGAAAGAAATCGAAGATCTATGTGATGAACAGCATTTAGTACTGGAGCTTCTTCTAGCGGAATTGTAAATACTTTAAAGCTAAATGTAAGCTCTCAAATTGTCAGATGAATTCTTCAACGAGCGCCGAATATGAAATGGAAGAAAATGAAAGCTGAGCCAAAACTTGAGCCCCATCACATGAAACCCAGACTTCATTTCATCAAACTCAACCATGACATTGCACAACAGCACATGTCATGGACGACATAGTAGAGCACAATCATCTGGTCAGACAAAAAGAAGCTTAATTTAGATGGCCCAGGTGGCATAAAATAATATTGGAACGGTATCAAGCCTAAAGAATTGCATATCTGTAGTCGAAACCTTGGTGAACAATCAGTGATGGTGTGGGCTGTTTTTTCTCAGAATGGTAAAATTGTTTTGCATTTTCTTAATGGAAAACTAAAAGCAGAAGACTACCAGTTAATCCTGGCCAATAATCTTTTGCCATATGGACCGTTGATCGCTGGAGAAAACTGGGTATTTCTGCAAGATTATGCAGCAATACACTCTGCAAAAAGTACAAAAGAGTGGCTGCAGCGATAGGTATGTAAATGTCTTGAATTGGCTAGCCCGCAGCCCTAATCTAAAACCCATTAAAAGTTACTGGAGTGCAATCGTTCGAATAGTCTATCGCGATGGACGCCAATATCAAAACACTAATGATTTAAAGATGGCTATACTTTCAGCCTAGAACCAGTTGTCTATGGAATAGTTGGAATAAATTTTTCAATCTATGCCGAGTCACATATTCGAAGTCATTCAGAAAAATGGCGGTTCAACACATTTTTGAATGCATGCATTAATACTTTGCATCAGGATTCAAAAGTATGTTCACTTCTTAAACTTTGTAATTTTATGTTTTCAATTTACACATGCACTATATTTATATTTTACTCATATTTTTGAAAAAAAAATATAAAAATGCATTGATGTATTGAAATATATTCATCCCTAATAACTCCATTTATTAATTTATAATCACAAAATGTGTATATAAAAAAAATACTAGAGTGTAGAAATTCATAACTTCGAGTTTATAATTATGTCCAGGTCTCATATAATGTTACTTTATGAGAAAAATTAAAATATGCATTGATGTATTGAAATGTATTGATCCATAATGACTCCATTTATTAGTTTCTTATCACAAAATGCATTTATTTATATCAAATGTGCCAGAATATAGAAAATCATAACTTTGAGTTTATAATTTTGTCCAGGTTTCACATAATGTTATTTTTTTTAAGTTATGTATTTTCTTATTTAAATTACTTACTCCATTTTATTTATAAGTTACATTAATTTTAGATGTCTTATTATAAATATTCATCATTATTTTATTAATGGAAAGCTAAGCCTATTTATATTATGATGTAAACAAATAAAAAAATTTCTGAGTTTATAATTTTGTCCAGGAGTGTACATTGGTGGTCAAAAGTTTCCGGCTAGCAAAAATTTTTCAGTTAATTTGTAAGTATACCCATAAGAAGAGGAATCTCAAAGTGATTCTTATGCATTTTATTGGCATAATAGCTATGTACTTATTTATGGAATAACATATAAATATCAATAAAGTTAATTGACAAAATTAAATTCAAAGGAAAACGCATGTTCTCAAAAATTTTCGGTCACCTTTGCATATTTGGAAAAAATGGTATTGTAACAGAAAATTATACTGATCAACAACACTTACAATTAGTATTTTATCACCAAGCTTTTAGCAATAAGTACTGCGGCGCAGCAATGTGACGTTCATACTCTCGACGGTTTTGAATCGTCTATGGTACGTTTTTCCCCATTTCTTGCAATTTTTAGGAAATTTCGGCTCAGTTGGAATATTTATAGTTTCGCACACGTTTCCCAGCTTCTTTCCAAAGATTTTCTATTGGATTCATGTCGGACGTTTGGGCTGGCGATTTCAAACGTTAATTTTTTTTGTGCGAAAGCCATCGCTTGTAGAGGCTTGCATACATTCTTTAAATTATTAACATGTTAAAAAAAAAAAAATAGTTGCGCCCACAATTTTTCCTCTAATAAGGCCGCAAATAATCTTGAAAGATATCCTTATACATTGCATCATTCATCTTGCCGTGGATTTCAAATAACGGACTGATACAACGGACCGAAGAAAATAATTTCAACACAATAGCGGTTTCTCCGCCATGTTTCATTATAGGAATAACATAGGTCGAATTTTATCGTTTGTTGTTAGATTATTGGACGTAGTGTCTGCCACCACTCCCAAAAACGTTTGAAATTCGATTGATGAAAAATTAGTATTTTCGTCCAGCTTTCACTTAACCAGACTTTGTGTTTTTTGGAAAACGCCAGACGTGTACGTTGATTTTTTTTTTACCTATGAGAAATTTTTGAACACCGACTCTTCCATAAAGTTCTGCATCACGTCAGCATCTTGACACAGTAGATCGATTTATTTCAGCAACATTTTCGTTTCGTAAGTAGCGGGATATTGCAGTGGAATTTTTATGCGGGTCATCAATTGTTTTTCCCCTGATAATTCTGTCCACAAGAATAATCATTTCCCGGAGTCTGCCGGACCTCAAAAAGTCCTGAAGGCCATGGCCATTGTTATATAATTTTTAAATATCTTTCACATTCGATTAACCGATCGATAACTTTGCCGCAATATCTCGAGACGATTGGCCTTTTAGCGACAAACTAATCACTCATTTACAAATAATAGTTGTTGAACTTTTCAATTTTAAATTTAAATATGCTATTCACGTTGATTCATTCATAAACACGACCAAAAAACACTTTACTGATAGAAAAAAAACAAACAAAGGAATGATGAGTGGCCGGAAACTTTTGCACAGGTGAACTTCGAACTCGACTCCTTTGCAAGAAGTGTCTTCAGTATTCAATCAAAATGATCATGTGGTCACAGGTCACTTACATATTCCTAACTTTTGAAGCAAATGGTGTTTCTTTTTTGGCGAAACCTTCTGGTAAATAAATCAAAAAATCTAACTGGCCTGAAACTTTTGACCGCCACTGTATATATATATATATATATGTATATATATGTGTGTGTGTGTTGTGCGCTATTTTGAGTCCACATAATATTTTTGAAAAATATGAGCTTCTGATTCGAATACATCTGCATTTAATGAGTCTTTGAGGTTCAACTCTAGAACCTCTGGTTAATCACATTCCGGTTTTAGTAAATAACAATCCTCCCTTAATTTTCGCTTCTCTCCTTACTTCTTTTAGAAAAAAATTCTTCACAAGTTTCTATGTCTCCCCCTCTCACCCGTGACATTTTCTTTTTTCCTTTGTTTTATTTGGTATTCCTTTATTTCGTTTTCACTTCAAAAACAAATGTTAAATAAAATAATTGATTGTTTCCTTGTTAATCATAAACTTTGGTGGATCTATTAAAAAGTGTGTCCATTTGCGCCAATTCCAGAAATCAGAACCAGAATTCTATTGTTTCCTTATTTGTAACAATGTAAAAATCAGACAAGTTTACAAAACATAACTTCCCTTTCCCGCACACCAGTACATTTCATTAGATATCCATTATTTTCCAGTTTGCATTGTTCTTTCTTCATTGAATAAATTTTAAAGAATGTGCAAACAGAACGATTATTTCCTCAATCTGTTCAGTTTTGATTCATGGAAAATCATTTCGAGATTTCCCGTCTGGACAGTTAAAGAGATCTGACGCCAAAGGAAGTCAAATGGGTGATCCATCACAGAAGCCCCCTAAAGACATTTTTGGGTCCTAGACGCGAAATATGAAACTCGAAACCCCTAAGCATATAAAAAATGTCACGTTTCATAGATGATCTCCAAAAAGAAATTCGAAAAATATAGCCTTTCTATTTCTTTTTAAGCTCTCAGTTATGAAAACTTTAGTTAGTAGCATGCGAAACACGATTAGCATAGCTGAGAATGCAGATGACAGCTTTAAATGCCAAGGGTCTATGTAAGATGTTGCTTTTAGAGAATTTTTCACCCATTTATCTATTTACTTTTCTTAAAAACTGAGTATGTTTTACATATGGAAATTTTCTGTAAGATAGGGGAAAATTTGTACATGATTATTTTTTCGTTACGAAATAAATAAATTGATAGAATAGATTCCTTTCAGTTTTTCATATTGTATTATGAGAATATGGGTATAAAATTTGTAAAATATAATCATCGTTTTCTATTTCATAATAATTAAAGATTTTAAGTCATGAAATCGAATGCTAAACAGAAAATAACCAGCTCGTCATCAGTTTGTCTAAACACGTATCCATAACGGGACAACATAATAAATCAACCTGGCTGTTCATTAGTGATCTTGTATATAACCATGTTTATTTATAATATTACCTGTTCATTTTTAACTTTGTCACCTTACAGATAGAGCGTAGAGGGGGGGGGGGACACAAATGACAGTGTCATCGAGTTACGTTATGAAATCATGATCTAGGACAAGATAATTAGGAGTAGATTAAGGAATGATTGGTCAGCCACGGTATTTCTTAATACGATATCAGAATCAACGCGCGCCACCTTGTTATTTTGGCGTCACTATCACATTATTTCGTTACGAGATGATGTTGGCGAAAATTAAAGGTATAAAATAAAGCCTTTTAAGAATATTTTGGTCTGCCTGCGCATATTTCGGTAGAAACTCTCGTCAGACTAAAATTTATAACCAAAAAAAAGACGTCAAAATGTACTTTTCAAACCCTGTAATCATAATATTTTGCAATACATTGCTAAATATATTACTTCACCATCGACAATCAAGATGAATTAATGGTTTAGGAAAAGCTTAATAACAGTAAGCGAGAAAATGATACAAAGCGAGAAGAACGGGTCGCCAATTCCTAATTTTGACATTGCAATCACATAATTGAATTACGACTTGCAATTTTGGCACTTTAGAGATATCGATATATAAAATACGAATATTTCAATCTGTTTCGTCATATATTAGTGCAATACAAGAAGAGCGGGGTGCCAATTTCCCATTTTGGCGGTATCATCATGTCATCGAGTTACGGCTTGAAATCCAGATATAGGACAAGATAATTATGAGCAGTGTTCTCGCTGTCGCTCGCCATTTCGCCAAATTGCGACTAAATTCTTCATTTGGCGAGTAAACAAGCAATTACATTCGCCAAATTGCTAGCGCTCAGTTTTTGATTTTTCTTTTTTTTTTCTTTTTCATTTTTCATACATATGCATACATACATATTTCTAATATATTTGTAGAGGATATTTGAAATTAGATTAACAACAATCGTTGTCGCAGTTATAAAAACTTAGGTTATTTTAGAACATATTAAGATAATTTTTTTGTGCTACACGGCGAATCTATTTGGCTAATACTTTTTTCATTTGACGAATGTTTTTTATTTTTAATTAGCCAAATTGCTAACGTTGGTCATATGTCAGCGAGAACACTGATTATGAGTAGATTAAAGAAAGACTGGTCTGCCTCGGCATTTCTTGGTATAACATGAACAGCAGCGGGCGCCAACTCGTCATTCTGGCGTCACTATCACATGACTATGCATCAAGTTACGAGATGAAATCGGTGCCTAATTCAATGTCAAATAAAGTATTCTAAGAATATTTTGTCTGTGATAATGCCTGTCATATGACGGAAAAAAACTAAAAATCAGACGGAAAATCACTTTTAAATATATTTATCACACCCGTTACACTTGAGTATCATTTAATGCAAAATACATTTTATTACATCTGTCGACAGAATACATAACATGTCATTGAACAGTATTTTAGGTCGTGATAAACCTTAATCCATTTAAAATAAAAACAATAAGTTAGACTCACTTTTCATTTTTTATCCGTCGGAATTCAATTCGGCTTCATATTACAAATTATGTATGGCGTTGTTGCAGAGTTTCAAGGTATGCTCTACTTTTAGTAGATATTTAACGGCATCGATTTTCCCATTATCTGCTAACTCGATAGAGGAGTAAAAGTATATTTGTCATATACGTAATGTAAAGTAAGATTTACGAAGGTGATGAAAGTTTTACAATGCTTAAATCATGCAATAAAAGTCTCCCTTTTCTTTGATTCAGTAATTTTATTAATAGCCACCTTATTAAGAGACTATAAAAAAAGGAAAATAAAAGGATTTATAGTAGAAGATAGTCGCAGATAAATTATGTAACAATAGTACTATTATAGTATTTAAAAATGTGAAAATAGAGTATTAGCTAATAAAAATTTACAAGTATTTTTTTTTTTTTTTTTTTTGATATATATATGTTTGTTTAGTCATAATTTTTAGAAAATTTTATTAAAAATTTATTTAAAATTTCATATTTTAAGCTGTCAGCTTTAAAGCTTTATTGCAATAGCAAATTTGGAAAATTTGAAAATTGTCAAATTGTCGTAAATTGTTAAAATTTTATTCATAACGAAATTTAATGTGCCGATGATTTATCATGTTAGTGTAGCTAATACTTAGCCATTAACATAGTTCTCAACATCTCTTTCATAATGATAACAGTTAAATAAACATGATTTAAACCAGAATTTTTTTCTTAAGAAGTAAAATTCAATATTGATTAAACAGTTGAAGGCATTTTACTGGGTTTCTTATAGTTATTATTAGAAATTACTTTAGAACTGTAAATAAATAAATAAAAACATTTCGTGATTAAAGCTCTATTTCTACGATTGGAATAAAATTGACGTTTTTTAATACAAGAATCGCTCTCAATATGTATTAAAGGAAATTTAAAATATATTTTGCGTAGTAATGGGAAGAAATTTATTTTGAAGATATATGTATTTTAGATACAGTATTTCAACTGCAGAATATGCACTATAGATGGCCAAAGGTGATCGTCCACTTGCTATTTTAGACATTTTGTTAACTATCTAGAAAAATATATGAGGAATTACACCGAAACTCTAATTGTGTAAATATAATAGTACAGGTCATGCATTTTCGTAAAGATTTTTTCCCCAAAACTCCATAGGGGACCACCAACAAATTGAAAAAGAACGAATATCTTTTGGATAACTCTGTCAAAACTAATGTAACAAAAGCCTTCAAACTATAAATTATGATTAAGTGGCTTATTGTAATAAAATGTGTTTATTTTTATGTGGATATCATTCGTCGAGAAATTAAGGTTTATATAAAAACAGTCCCAAAATTTGCCAAGTTTTTTACTCATAATTGGCAGAATTTTTAATATAAAAAAATGTTCTTCTCAGAAAACATGACAAACAACATTGTACATAAAATCCTCTAATCAGAATTTAAAAAAAAAATTGTATGAAAAATGAGCAGGTTTACTAAATAATTTTTCATTACGCATGTGTGAAAACAATTAAAATATAATTTGCATAATGTATTAACTAAATGTATAGAGGAATTTTTGTGAAAGTCTCAAAAACATAGCTTGAAAATTCTAAAAATTATCATCTATAGAATGAGCTCAAAATCCGTTGTTCCTAAAAAGATGAAAGATGTATCCTTATATCGATTGATTAATGTGAATACAGCATATAATATTGAACGTACTACTATATTTGGATACAACCCCTCATCCTTTTGGGAATAAAGAATTTTGAGTTTATTCTATCGACGAAAACTTTCAGAATTTTCAAACTATGTTTTTGAAGCTTTCCAAAAGTTGCTCTGTACATTTAGCTAACACAATATGCAAATGAAATTTTGATAGACTTCACGAATGTGCAATGGCAAAATATTTAGTAAATCTGCTCATTTTTCATACAACTATTATTATTTTTTAATTCTGATTTCAGGGTATTATGTACAGTATTGTTTGTAGTATTTTCTAGAAAAAACTTTTTTTTTAATTAAGAACTCTGTAAATTATAAGCAAAAAAACTTGGCAAAATTTGGGACTTTTATTTTATAAAAACCTTAATTTCTCTACGAGTATATATGCTATCCACACAAAAATAAGCACTTTATTACAATAAGCCAATTTATCATAATCTACAATTTGAACGCTTTTATTACATAAGTTTTGACAGGGTTATCCAAAAGATATTCGTTCTTTTTCAATATATTGACGGTCCCCTACGGAGTTTCGGTAAAAAATTTTCGCAGAAAGATATGACCTGTACTATTATGCTTGCATTCCTGGATTTTCAGGAAAATTCGTCATGTATTTTTTCACATATTTAACAAAATGTCTAAAATCGCAAGTGGCCGGTCACCTTTGGCCATATAGTATATATATATATGACGATTTATATCACAGGCCTCTATCACGCTGGACTCATAGTTTAATTCTTCTACACCAGTGCAAAATACATCGAATAGATGGGTCACTCGCAGAATAATATCTCATGAAACAAGATAAAGGAATTTTATGAACTCGATTGGCAGTCGATCACATGATTTCAGGGTTTTTTTTTCTTCCATAGGAATATTCAAGTTTAATACCATAAATAAATTCTACATCCTTGAATTAGACTAAATCCAAATTTTCATGAAAGTCCTACGATTGATTTTTGAGAAATTAGTTTTTGAAAAATAAACATATTTTAAAAGCTGTATCCAAATTGACGTTTGGTCCTCGATTTTTGAATTGCTGTAGAATGACTATGTCACTTCTATTAAAGTACTGGGTAATGCAAAAGTCAAGACGAATTTTCAAAATGAATAATTCGAAAACGAAAGAAAATAAAAAGATACGTTTTGAACCAAACAGATGCAAAAGAAACCGGGTTTTGTGTGGCAAAAAAAAAAAAAAAAAAAAAAAAAAAAAAAAAAAAAAAACAGTTCTGTGGAGACTAACAGATGAATCTATATTGTTTTATTGCACCAAAAGATAATTTACAAATGAAAAAATGTTGACAACTTACAAGTCAGCTTAATTACAGTTAATTACTACTGCGATAAAAGTGTGTGTCCATGAAAAGTGTGAAAAATGTGATGTCCATAAATCAGTAGTACACTTGTGAGACGAGGTACCACACCGTTCACAGCATTTAGTAGCTTTTCTTGCGTTATAGCAGACACATTTTGCGGATGGCATCTTTCAGTGCTGCCGGTTGGTCGCCGGTACATTTTTGACTTCAAGAATCACCATAGCCAAACGTCACTGAGTGTGAAACAATCTATGTTACTTCCTCGAAAAAAAAAAAAAAGGAACAAATATGAAATCCGCAATGAAGCCACACCAGACTGTTCCTTTTGCATGTTGCAAGGGTATCTCAACAAATTCCAACAGAGCTACTTTTTTTCGTTGCCACACAAAACCCAGTTTCTTTTCCATCCGTTTGGTGCAAACAGTACCTTTGTATCTTGATTTGTTTTCAAATTATCCAATTTTAAAGTTCGTCCTGACTTTTGGATCACCCGGTGTTATTACTTGCCAATATGATTATTTCACTCGTTTAACCTCTTTTCTGATGTACCTGTACGTCAACATGTTTTTTTTTAATCATGATTTGCCGTACTACATACAGGTCCATGTTTTTTTAATCATGATTTACCGTACTACGTACGGGTCACCTATATTCCAATCGTGATTTATTATTTTCACCAGTAAATTTTTTTGTAAATTTTAGATTATTTAATCCGAGCACTTTTCTGATTCACTTAGGCGAAAATTTCTGTTTTAAAAAACCAGTGATAAAAGATGAAAAATTTTGTAAAAGACTAAGGCTAAAAGAATAGGCATTTTTTGAAAGTTTTTTTCAAAAATATTGATCAGTTAAGTGGTTAACATGTTTTGTTTATTGCCAACCCAAATGTTTCAATAAAGTAAAAAAAAAAAAAAAAAAAAAAAAAAAAAAAAAAACATTATTTTAAAATTATGCTTTTCTGCACATCATAGCCACCATTAAACCACCATTTTGACATTTTTAACGATGATTCAAAAGCTACTTGAAAGAAAAATTGAAATCGAGAACCCACATTAAGCAGGACATAATAAATAAAAAACTGTCAGAAAATTGTAAGTTGCAATTCTTATTTTCTTTTTTCGAATATTAATTCCCTAATTCATATTATAAAATTTTTAAAATTACAAATTCAATGTATTTATCTCCAGATTTCTTAGTATTAAAACCATATTAATCATGTTAGGATTATAACTGTAGGAGATTTTAACACTTTGTATCACCGTGTTGCAGATCTGCAGCATACCCAAAATTCAATAGTACTTACACAGTAAGTTTTTAAACACGATTTTAACTGTTGTTCCTGTTTCCTAACCCACCAGTTAATGCAAACTGATCATTGGAATTCTCAACACATGATGATACTGAGTTGATTTTTCATAATAAAGTTTTTTTTTTTTTAATCATTTGTTATGCTTCAGGTCGATAATTAACTTAGCAAAATGTTTTAATTAATGAAAAACTGTAGAAATCCGAAAGTAGATTTTTTAAAAGTAATTTTGTATAATTTAAAATTTTGTATTAGAAAAAGGATAATATTTATGAGAAGTATGTCAATTTCTGTTTTTTGTAGATGTGGAAAAGTACCTTTTAGTAAATAATTATTTTAGTTTTACGTTCTAACTTTTTAAATTAATTTTTACACTCTTAAAAAGGATGTATTCTAACATCTGAGCAAATATTTTGCAAATCGAAGTTGTTGAGCCGCAAAGGATTAATAAAACCATGCAAATGTAATTTAACATTAGAATTTAACATTAGAATTTTGACTTTTGTAATAAAAAAACTTTCATTTAAATAACTAGAAACTTCTTTTCGAGGTGTAGTTTGAACTGAAGTTTTAAAATGTACTGTCAAAGTTGAGTGTTTTCATTGTAAATACAAAGTTTGGTCGTAGTTTTTATTTGTAGTTGGCCCTCTAGCAAATTTTATACACATCATTTAACAGTAGGCTTTATTTCCAATTCATTGGTACCAGTAACTTTATTCTATTATAATAAATTTCAGAGTTAGTAGGAATGTTTATTTTTTCTTTCTTACGACTGTACATAATTTTTCAGATTAATAGGCAATGAAAAGAAAAAAAAAAGAGTCTGTACCTAATTTGCACAGCTAAGCAAAATAAAAATGGTATTTTAAAATATGTTGTAATTTATCACTCATAAACTTTATGAGATGTAACTAAATTTTAGGTATATTTTAATATCTAATTTTGTTTAAAAGCAGACGGTATTATTACGACAACAAACACTTTACTTGGCATTAATATATTTCGCCTACAACTAAGTTGATTTTTAAAAAACGTGATAATTTCTCATTAAAAGGAATCATCCTATTTAACTAAGTAAATATAAATGTTGGCCGGTAGTTCAAGGTAATTCACATTTTTTCCTCTCACTGAAATAGAAGAAAACAAAAAAAGATTTTTATTTTCTAATCTACAAATAAGAATAAAATGACATAATGTTACACATAGATAGGGTGTATTTTGTGAAAAGTTAGTTTTTTACAAGTCCAATATGCTTTAAATAAATATGAGATAAATATTTAAAAAACACTCGTTTATAAGATTTCAATGTTTATCTTCAATCTCACGCCTAATTTCCCGACAATAAGTCATATTCGAATGAAAGTTTTGTTACAATCTAGTAATTTAGTTTGGATCCTGATTATGGAAAATTCAACGGTTTCACTTAGATTTAGCAGAAAGCGCAAACTAAGTGAATATAACAAAACACTTATAATGTTTGCTCTGTTCTTTTTTTAACACTTTTCAACAAAGTTAAAAAGTCTTTTGCATTCGATTTGTCTATGGCTCTCTGTCTGGCCGCCTGTCCATGCTCTAACTCTCTGAAATATATTCGAATTACCATGTAATTTTTACATGTTAATGATATTTTCTAAATCGAGTGCGATATTGAAAATGAAGTGTGTAGCTTTTTCAGTTTGGGGTTCTCTTCTCTCTCTCTCTCTCTCTCTCCCCCCCCCCCCTTAAAAATGGTCGATGAAAATGAAGGATCTATGGTACGTTTTAAGAATGTTACAGTATTTCAAATTTAATGAAATGGATATGCATCATTGATATGGGTTACAACATACCGGGTGATCCAGAAGTTTCGGGAGTTTTGAAATGTTAATAATTAGAAAACTATATACAATAGGAATATGCATTTTTCAGATATATGCTCAGAAATGAGTGGGATTTTCGTTTATAATGAATTTAAAAAAAATAGTTAACATTTTCAGCAACAGGTGGCGCTAGGATACAACATCAAAAATCTCATTACCATATGTTATATAAGCAGATGAATTCATTTCGCAACATCTTTCCTGAGATTATTGATCAGATTTCTCTTTAAGGGTCCTTAATATTCATAATCTTTTTTGAAGGTTAAGAAAATTGCATTTAAAAGAAATTTTGATACAAAATTTGATGTGTAACTGCTAAGTTAAAAAATGCTTTCTTTTCATGACAAAGCTTTGTTAGTTATGCAGTTTTACAAAAAGGATGAATCGGCAAATTTAGCATTGCGTTCTTATCGTACAATGCGTGGAATCAAAACCGGAAAAGGACCGATGACATCACAAACCTGAAGGCTATGATGAAAAGGTTTGAGGAAACAAGCTCTAGGAAGATCCTCCCCACATCACTTCTCCTGTCATGACGATCCTGAGGACTACGTTTCGAGATACCTGTATCCTGTGTCACATTTTTCAGTCCAAATGGCCTCCAAGATCTCCAGATCTTACTCCCTGTGACTTTTGATTGTGGGGCTACTTGAAGTCTCATGTGTACAGAGATTGGCCTATGCCATTGACCCAGCTAAAAATTCTACACCAAAGCGTTTCAAAGATATCCTCTGAATTGCTTTTTAATGATTTGCAGGCTGTTTTACATTGTCTCATGGCGGTACTTATGAGTTATGGCCATCATACAGAAAATTTGCAACCTTTGTACACTGATTCTTTATTTTGAATAAGCTGTATCATACCATAGCAATATTATACTATCCAGTTCAGCGCCACCTGTTGGCAAAAAATGTAACTAATTTAACATAATTTTTTTTTATTAAAAAGCGAAATCCCACAAGTTTCTAAGAATTTCTATGAAACCTGCATCTTTCTATTGTTTATACTTTACTAATTATTAGTATTTTAAAACTCCCGGAACTTCTGGATCACCCAGTACTTTCTTTGGTATAGAACAAGAAGCATTTGCAGTTCGATTACAGATATGCACAGAAAAATTCCCTCGCATCATGAAATATGGAGAAAAATAGTTTGCGATGAGTTTTAATGAGGTTATGATACTTGAAACATAATTAAATTTAAAAGAAGTTTTGAGATGCACTATAACCATAAATAATATCTGCCGATTTATCACTTCGGACCAGGTTGCGCAAAAATACCTTTAAATTACTTTGTTAATTTATGATTAAGTTCTAAAAATATTAAAGTGTTGTACTGTTACACAGCCTGAGGGAAACACACACAGCATATATATATATATAATTCTAGTATAGCTAGAAATAAGCAAACAATCAACTCGAAAATTGCATCTTTACATAGATGAACAACAAAGTAAATTAACTAAAACTGTGTAGAAACGATACATTTTTTATGCTTGTCATAAGATGGTTACAAAAATTATTTGCTTTCAAAATAGTTCTTATCTAACCACGCCTTATATATATTTTTTATTACTTTCCTTATTTTGCATTGTGTTAAAAAAAGTTTAATAAATATTTTTAAATTCAACTTCTTTTAGTTGTTCAGTAAATTAACAAATATAGTGTAGAATTGATACATTTTTTTATAACTGTCATATAAAATGATTACAAAAAAAAAAAAATAAAAATAAATAAAAAAAATAAATAAAAAAAAAATAAAAAAAAAAATAAAAAAAATATTTGCTTTCAAAATATTTTTTATTTAATCGTGTCTTACTTTTTTTGAAATTTCTTTCATTATTTTGCACTGTATTAAAACAGCTTTAATGGATATGTTTTAATTCAACTTTTTTTAGTTGGTCAGAGCTATTAATAAACGAAAGTAACACATTTTCCCATTCTAATTTCAGTTGTCCAGTAACTTCACAAATGTATTTTATTACCACCGTCTTTTAGATACCAATACTTAATTGGAGCCATCGGGTCAACAGCAGGATAAATTTCCCTGGACCCATCGGGATCATTAAGGTAAGTGGAAATCGCCAGTTCTAAATTCTAGGAACGCCTCGTTTAGGAATTCTGGGGATGAGTTTTCGTGAACAACCAAGTTTTGTGTACGAGGTGAGATTTTTCAATCTCTTTAGCTTGATTTTAATCATTCTTTCCTATCCATGTTGAAAAATATGTTACAAGAATAAGCAAACACGCAACGAGTCACGTGATAGATCTTGATAAGATTATATCACTTTTGGTGAAGGTTTTAAAAGAGAGAATAAAGAGATTTTCAATTATTATCAGATTACACGAATGGTGTATTTTCTATGTTTTTCATTCTTTTTTTTTAATTTTAACTTTTATGATCTCAACAGTTGAGAAAACTTATGCAGTAACACCTCTAAACAACGAATACCTCGGGAACGCAGAAATTGTCCGCTATTCGGAGGTCTCCGCTATTGGGAAAACCACAAAGATACAAAAATCGCTAAGAAATGCTTAAATTTCACTAATTTACAGTTATATGTCCTAAAACCTTTATTATATGATTAATGAGAAATTAAAATTATTTTTTATAGAATAAAACTTAAATAAAATTGTGCACACCTTTAACTGCTGTTTGTTATATTCTTATAAAAAAAAAAAAAAAAAAAAATCTGTTACAAAAGTTTATTTTTGTTCACGATTACATGTAATTTGTTTTTTAATGTGACGTTGTTGGTCATTATAGAGTTCCAAGAGGGGATGGGAATTGCACTTTTTGATCATTAAAAACATAAAATCATAAAATCTTCCGGGGAAAAATAGACATTTGAACACTCTGGAAGATGTCGCTCCCAGGCAACCCCCTGAATTCAACACTGAACGTGAAGCAGAAATTTCCTCAGTCCACCCTCTACATTTATCTATGATCACAAATTTTGTGACACATTGCTCTGATAAATTTAGAGGACTTTTTACTTTTTTTTAATCTTTTTTTTTTTTTTTTTTTTTTTTTTTTTTTTGTTAAAAAACACTTTTTCATCCTTTATCACCGAAAATAATGTCCGCTATTTGGAATTTTTGTTATTCAGAGGTTAAACATACAAAAATTTAGGTTTTGGGAGTGGGGATTGGAAAACTGCCCGTTAAATAGAGGTGTCCGCTATTCGGGAGTGTCTGTTATGGTGGTTTTACTGTATAAAACAGGTGATATTGACGTACCTTTTTCTCGGGAACTAATGAAACTATTTTAATGTTCTTGGAATGTACATAAAATATATGAAATTACACCATTGAGTTAAAAAACCCGCAACTAGCAATATACCAGGTGTTCCAAAAATAACCGGTGGATTTTAAAATTCAATAACTTGAAAACGGTGACAGCTATTAAAATTTTTTTTGCAGGAGGGTTATGTATGATGTCAGAAGTTTTTTCGCCGTGATTTTTGATTTTAGTTCGGATCTCAAACAATAGATGGCGCTGACGGCGATTGGCGCTCAGTCGAAGCCGAAACTGACCTCCTGACTGATCCCAGCATTGATACAAAGGAAGGAGATTAAGGATATGGAGTGCGTCTCATTCGATTTGATTTCAATGGAATGCATTTTTGCCATGGAGGTAACAGATTCTTCGATAGTGGAATACAGCGTTCAGAAATGGGTATAAATTTCGCAAACAGTATTTGAGTTTGCAGGCGATTTTACATTTATGAAGTTTTATTTATCCGGTAAAATTACTTTCTTATGACATGATTTAAAGAATATTTTATTCATCGTATTTTAAAACTACATTGTTAAAAATTTGAAATCTTTGCTGCATCATCACACCTCTGCTTTTATAGAAAATGATTATTTCACTGTATTATGGAGCATTCTCATTGGTCAAAATAGAGATATTCTATAACACCATTGAAGTGACGATGCAGCAAAAGTTTCAAATTTTAACAGTGTTGGTGCAGATATTTTGCTACAATCTTGCTCTTACACTGTTAAAAATCTGCTGCATTTTGTTGCAACGCACTCCACCGCTTGTATATAATATCTATTCCAACCAATGAGAAAGCTCCATTTCACGGCCAAGTAACCGTTTTCTATACAAGCAGGGGAGTGCGTCGCAACAAAATGCTGCAAATTTTTTACAGTGTAGGACCTGATTCTGAACTCTTTCGATAAGATTTCAATGGAATGTGTTGTTGCCATGGAAATAACAGATTCTTCGATAGTGGAATACAGCAGTCAGAAGTGGGCATAAATTTCGCAAGCAGTATTCGAGTTTGCTAGAGATTTTGCATTTATGAAGTTTTTTTAAAATTCCGGATTAAATTACTTTTTATGGCATTATTTAACGAATATTTTATGCATCATATTTTAAATTTAGGTAAAGAGTTTTTTTAAATTTTATAACTTTTGTGATATTCTAAGAAATTTTAAATCTTTTAACTATTTTTTTAAAAAAATTCCAATAGGAAAGTTAGGAATTTTATAACTTAGTTTAAAATTTCATTCCAAACTAAAATTTCGGAATTTTTAATTAAATTTCTAAATGGGTTTGATAAAATTCCCATAAATACTCATAAATGTAAAATAGCCTTCAAACTCGAATTCAGCTTGTTATATTCATGCCCAATTCCGAACATTGTATTTTTCTATGGAAGAATATGTTATTTCCATGACAACAACACATTCTATTGAAATCATATGGAATGAGTTCAGAATCAGGTCCTAAGAACAAGATTGTAGCAAAATATCTTCACCAACACTGTTAAAATTTGAAACTTTTGCTGCATCATCACTCCATTGCTATTATAGAATATCTCTATTTTGACCAATGAGAATGCTCCATAATTCACTGAAGTAATCATTTTCTATAAAAGCAGAGGTGTGATGATGCAGCAAAGGTTTCAAATTTTTAACAGTGTAGTTTTAAAATACGATGAATAAAATATTCTTTAAATCATGTCATAAGAAAGTAATTTTACCGGATAAATAAAACTTCATAAATGTAAAATCGCCTGCAAACTGAAATACTGTTTGCGAAATTTATACCCATTTCTGAACGCTGTATTCCACTATGGGAGAATCTGTTACTTTCATGGCAAAAATGCATTCCATTGAAATGAAATCGAAAGAGACGCACTCCATATCCTTAATCTCCTTCCTTTGTATCAATTCTGATGGAGGTCAGTTTCGGCTTCGACGGAGCACCAATCGCCGTCAGCGCCATCTGTTTTTGAAATCCGAACTAAAATAAAAAATCACGGCGAAGAAACTTCTGACATCATACATAACCCTCCTGCAAAAATTTTTTTAATAGCTGTCACCGTTTTCAAGTTATTGAATTTTAAAATCCACCGGTTATTTTTGGAACACCCGGCATATATATATATATATTTTTATAAAACAAAAATTTTAGCTGTATACAGTTTCCTTCAAGAGTGATACATGTGTTTCAATGGTCCTGTAACTGGTATTCATATAATTAGATACCTTTCATGTAGTACGATTTCTAAGATCTCCAAAATATGAATCATTCGAATCATCATTTATGCAAAAATCTTAATATTTATAAATATATTATCATATTAGTGTTTATAAACATGCTATCTCGAGTGGTTTTTTCAAGTTAAACAATTAATAAGAGCCGCTATGGCACAATTCTAATGAATATGACAAATGGTGGGAAAAATTCATAGATCAATTCATCCCTTTTTGTCATCTTTTTGACATATGTGTAAGCCAGTGTGTCTTCTTAATGAACAATACATTTTTCTTCGCCATTTGTGACATCGTTTTTCTTTTTTAAATTATCTAATAATGTGTTACAAAAAATATTCTCTTGTGACTATGTTTTCATTCTTAATATAATAGCTAAATATTATGCCATTTGCATCTTGAAAAATACCACCTAGAGTCTTTATAGATGATTGTTGTGCTTTCGGTAACTTTGGGCAGTTTTCACCCGGTGACAACTCCTCACATGATTGCCTAATAAACTTTAGTGTGTAGTGACGGATACATGCTTTATCCAGTGTTATGAATCGGTGAAAAACTCATTTGTATTAATAAATATATATAGGACAGTTGCACCATAAATATATATAGGACAATTGAACCATAAAATTTAACTAATAATAACACATTGCTCAGTGGTGCACAAAACAGGAATTTTAATGTACATTTGTACAATTAAAATAAAATAAAACTTTCAACGTTTCGCGTCGTCTTCTGCGGACGTCTTCAGGAAAATATGATAATGGAAGGACTACGTTTGCATCTTGATCGAGAGATAATATTTCTACTAAATTAAAATCTAAATGAATTAAAATTTTAAAAATTGTTGCCATTTACGCGTCAGTAAAAATTAAAATATTGCAAGGAAATAAAAAATTTCCTCGTATCATTTCATTTCAAATCATTTGTATTAGCTGCAATATCGCCAAATTAAGCTTTGAGTCATCGACACGTTGCTGATTTTAAATTTTGTTAGGAAATAAGATACGCAGAACGCATCTCGTACAAAGTTTTTCATCTGCAAATGTTCATACAAAATATTTCTAACACATTCTGTCTATATCTTTATGATCCTACTTGTCTCTCCCACTTTTGTTTTTCGGTAATCCGAAACAAAATGGTGGATTTTTTTAAAAATTGTTTTTGGAATATATGCCTCAATCGAAAATCCAGAACATGGGACACAGGATGGGGATTATAGTTGTATTTAAATTCCTTAAATTGTCGGTAATGGATGCTTTTGATGTTGCAAATATGTCCCACAAGCTATTTTTAAATTATGACTGTATGTATTTTTGCCAAAAGGCCGATGTTTAAACAAAGCACGAAATTCTCTTTCGTCCGTTGTTCTTACAAATTTAAAAGTAGTGTCCCTTACGTGACTGTACTTCGCAAAGTAACTGCCAAAAAGCCATATAAACTTGATTCGAATCTTTTGAAAGATGGTACTATTTAGAAATCTCTTGGACTGAGTCCGATCAAGCTGAAGTTGGGCCCAGGGCCTGTTAAAAAGCCCCCCCCCTACCTCCCCATTCCCGGCGCCACTTTCAGAAAAAAAGTAGGTTTTTTTAATGAGTTGACAAAATTGTTTGAGTAACAATTTCAAATTTACAAAAAAAAAAAAAAAAAAAAAAAAAAAAAACTTCATCTAATAGGCATTTGTATAATTCATAAACATCTATGATCCTCAGTTTATGTTGCAGAATAAATGAGGACGTCTTTTTCAAAACTCGCCTTACTCAAAATCATAAAAATTGTGTTATAAAAATATTTGATTAAGGGAAAAAAAACAGCCACATAATTTGTGAGCCCCTGAAATTGGTTTGGCCCAGGGCCGAGCCCCGGAGGCCCGTGCATTAATCAAGCCCTGCTCGTGGATGAGTTAGTGAGACTTGTTAATAGCGAGTCCCGAGACTTTTCACTCCATGTAGTAATCTCGTTTTCGGATAATCTTATTATCTTTACACTTCCAAGGATACTTCTTTGGAACCGCCCTTGGGATAACGAATGTTTTTTGGATGCGAGTGTTAAAATAATGCAGCCGACTTGAATTTTAATTCTGCATGAAATAACATTTTGATTTACAAACACTTTGGCTTGCGTTGTAATTCAGGAACGAATTACCTTGTCTTTATTACCACTCCCAATTTAAACTTTCCTCGTTCTATAGTTTACCAGCAAAATATCTGTTACGGTGAGATACAAGAATGCTGTTATTAATGGTTCAGTATTTACTTTTTAAGAACGGAACTCTGAAAAAACTTTGGAATTTGTTTCATTTTGAAATCGCGAGATTATTTTATTTTTATTTTTATTTCTTGCTGAATGATCGATAATACAGTCTGTCTACAACCAAAACAATTTTTTAAAATATACTTAAATCATTTCAGTAATTTCAGGTAAAAAAGGTAAATATAATATAAGCTATTTTCCATAAAATTTCGCAAGTGCTGTAGACGTCAAAAACTACATTTTTTTACAAAAATATGTTCGTATATTTTAAATTTTTGTGTTAAAAAATTGATAATATTTATGAAAAGTATATAATATTCTGTTTATTGCTGGTATAGAAAAAGTACCTTTTTATGTGCGTTCGTAATTATGCAAGTACCTAGAACCTATAGTCGTCGTTCAGACCGTCCTTCCATCTATCCGCATATAACAGAGCAAAAGCTACCGAATCGAACCATTCGAAAATTAAAATATACAATTTTTGCATAATTTTGTCGAGTCATTTCAAATTTTATGAAAATCGATGCATAGTTTAATTAGAGGGACAATTAAAAGTATTCCGTTACATTATGGCCAATGAAAAGAAAAATAATTTCAAGCACATTTTATTGATATTACACACAACTGAACATAATGAAACTGATATGATTCTATAATGTATATACTAAAATATACATTCTGTACAATCTATGGAGCAAATAATATTTCATTTTAATGTACAGGACCACACAAAAGTATCCCATTACATAATGGTATAGCGGGAAACATTGTTTGCGGCGCGTTTTAATTATATTAATCTATTTCACATTTTATGAAATTGATATTCATCGCTGGTTTATTAGAAGTTATTTCCTGTATAATAGAAAGCAGACAGTATTTACAGGGACACATAAAATATTTTGGCTACTATACTGTATCCGAAGTGCTGTATACTGTTACACCAACATCTGAATATTTTAAAAACTTCGTTGTAGTGCGAACGCACCACATTTGCAAAGTTTGACATGCAATTTTCGACTTATTACACATGAAACAGCACCGAAAAACCGGCAGTATATCAGAATTAAAATAATAAAACTTTGCTTCAGAATTAAAATATGAAGCATTTGCTCAGAATTTAAATAATAAAATTTGCCAGCTCCAAACGCGTATTGTGTATTATTTTGATTTCAGGCTGATTTATACAAAGTTCTATTATTTTAATAAAGTACCTTTTAGTGTATAATTTTTTGTTTTACGTTTTATTTTTTTTATTATTTTTTATATGCTTAAAATCCTTACATTCTAACGCATGATTAAATATTTTTCAAATAATGCCATTGAACCAAAAAGATTAAAATAAATGCAAACTTTTTTGGTTAATAATCATGTTGATTTTAGACTACATTATAAAACGGTTTGTTTCTTTAAATAATATTGATGAAAATTATTTCTGTTATTTTTAACGCCATTTAAATACCCTTCCTCTAGATTAATTAAACATCATTAATTATGTTTCATTAAAACCAATAAAAATTAACTTCCTTTCTTGAATTCTCGGAGATACTTTAAAAGTAGCTAAACAAAGCGTGTTCTCCGCATTGATTCTAGAATTTATATGCATATTTATAGATGGCGTGATCATCTAGAAAGTCGAAATTTCTTGCTACATTAGCAATAGTATGTGCTCTGGTCAAAAGCTAAGGAAAAGCACGAGATGATTTCTCTCGGCGGTTGGCTACCTGCCCACTAAATTCATGTCCCACGACACTTTCCAATTTTATCGTAGAACAGCTACGAGTAAATTAATTAGGGGCTCTGCGCGCGTTCTTTTTATATATATCTAGCAATAGCGACATTATTAATCCAACAAAACTAAAAGTAGTGTGTAATATTTGGAACTAACAGCTCGAGATATCCCTGACAAAGGAAAAATGTTCGTTTTTTTCTGGGTTTTTTTCTTGTTTTTTTTCGGAACTTATTTTCGAAATTAAGCAAAAATAACGATAGGAAGAAACTATATTCAATGTATTATTAGAAATATTTAAAAAATAATAAAGATGTATTTTTTTGAATGCAGAATAAGTAAAGGATATTTTGTGTAAAGTATAAAGTTTATTTTTTGGTGTCCTGTAATTTACTACATTATCACGAGAGAAAAAAAAAGTAAAACAAAAATTCATGAGTTTTTGTATTTATATGATTAACGATATATTTGATTTTATGATTTATTTAAAAAATTAACTTATTATTGCATTATACCAAAAATTAAGAAAGAAAAAGAAAATGGATTTCTTTTAGTTTTATACATTTTTACTCATCCAATTTTTCGTTTAAAAGATTTTTAGATGCATTCCTAATAATAATTATTTGAACTACAAATACGTAGCTCAAATAATTGTCGTCTGGTCCGCCTGTCTGTCTGTGCATCTGGTCGTATATCACAATACAAAAACGCCTCAACCGAATGATTTGAAATTTAATATATATATATATATATATATATATATATATATATATATATATATATATATATATATACTCGTTCAAGATACGAATCAAGGGACCAAGGAAATTTCGTATCATAAGCGGATTCGTATCTTATCCGGGTAATTTCATATAGGTTTCTTTTTCATAGGGCTGCAGATCGTTCGTATCTTAAATGAGATCGTATGTTAACGGGCGTATCTTAAACGAGTTTCACTGTACATACGTGTGTGTGCGTGTGTGTAATTTCATTGCTGAAAATTAATTAAAAAATTAATTAAAATTATATATGTATTCACTGCTGGGTTTGTTTGTGTCTCATGTTCTGCCGCAGAATCGTGTGCTCATGAAAGACTATTCCATCTTGTGCTGCAGTTGCAGCATTACCAACATATGAAGTGAGAAATGCTAAGCTAGGCATCGTCCTCGTAGCTTAAATGGTGGAGCACTTGGAGCACTATTCCAAGGGTTCCAGGTTCGATTCCCGGCCTGGACATTTTTCACGCTGTTGGTTCTACGCTTGATTAGCAATGTGATAGTTCACGTATTAAATATTTAAGATTTTCAAGCGAAATTTCACTGCTGAAATTAATTGAAAAATTAATTAAAATTGCATAAAGATTTTTCGCTGAATAACTGACAGGAAAAATTTTAATGTTAATGCTGTTAATTCCGTACGTTTGTTAGTTAAACAGGATTGCTGAACATGAAAATATTTACTTGAGACTTAATAGCATCCGAGAAACCGATTTTTCGGATACAGAGAAATGATTAATGTTCTGTAAAAGATACTCGAAAACGTTTCCGAAAATTACGGGCAGCTAATAAAAATTAATTTTTATAAATTATTTTTAAATTTTTAAAACTAAATTTTTTTGTGAGGTTTCTAAAGATAAAGGAACATGTTTTGGAATCTTGAGTGACACGGAAGAGGACGCTATATTATTTCGTTCGTGAATATAGTACATTTTCGTAAATTAAGAAATATATGTCTTTTTAAAACAGTGTATATATATTTATACGAATTGAATATTTCTAATTGAGCAAAAAAATTGCCCAGGACAGGAATCGAACCCAGATCCTTGGCTTACAGAGTCAATGCTTTACTGTTTAAGCTAATTGGACTAACAACCGGCGAGCATTTCTCGCTCAGATAACCTTATTGGTAATAACCTCTGATCTGTCATTTAGACAGCTCGACAGAATAAACCGCGGGTAAAGGAACTCCATATAATGATGGATACGTAGATATGTTATTATTTTAACACAATCAAACTGAATGATAAAGTTATTGCGATAAATGTTCGCGTTGCCGGCCCAGTTAGCTTAAACGGGAAAGCATTGTTCCAGTAATTCAAAGACCTGGGTTTAATTCCCGTTCTGGACAATTTTTCTCTCAGTTAAAAATATTCAATTCATAAGATAACTTTACCATTCAGTTTGTGTTTAAAAAATTATACATACTTAATCAGTAATTACTTACCAAAGTTTTTAATTTAAAATTTAAAACACAAAATAATTAAAATAATATTTAGATTGGTAAATTTTATTTAATAATAATAATAATAAAAAACAAATTATATAAGTTTTCCTCCTGAAATAAAAAAGAAACTTACAATATTTAATAAATATAATAAAAAAAATTATGGATAATATAATTGTAAATATTCCTTTTAATTCATTTTTTGTTGATATATATTGCTTTACAATTAACGGTTATATATATACAGTGAAACCTCCGAATAAGGGACACCCATGAGACCAGAACTTTTGTCCCTTAAATAGGAGTGTCCCTTATCCGGAATTCTTGTATTTTTTTAATTAATCTTTCAGAATGATATAAAAAGTAACAACATTTTAAAGTTGAAATTTAAATGTACCTGAAGGTTATAAATTATATTAATCAAGCACAAAAAGAATAAAAAAATAATTAATTCAAACTTTCAATCAATCACTAAATTAGTAAATGATTTGTAGAATTATTGATTTGTATTTTTTGCGTAAATGTTTGTGTGTATGCAAAAATTAGAATTACATTAAAAAAAAAAAATCTTACTTGAAGCAAATAATAAAAAAAGTGATTTTTTTTTTTTTTTTTTTAGCAAATCTCAATTCTTTTAATAGAAAACCTTTCAGATATTCATTTACCACATTTATAATTTTTAGTCCTTCATTATAAGCAATATTTGCGAAAAAAGTATTCAACTGCTTTTCGAATTTTAAAGCATCTGTGAAGTTCTTTATTTCACAATTTCCTGTCTCCTTCAATTTCAGAATCATCCTCACAATTTTCAGTATTACTTGCAATACCTCTGTATCAACATGACTGCCTGTCTGATAAGTTTACAAAATTCTGTATTTTTATTTTCATTAGAGTCTACTTCATTATCTGAAATGCAAAAAACAACCTCTTTATCCTTTGCACTCGTATGTCCAATGTGACTGGACAGCATATTTCTTAGCAAAATTTGTTTTTGACACCAGTAACAAAGGAAAATAAAATTTGCCTTATTTAATTTGAGCTTTTTTTTTTTTCTTTTTAGCTTATGTATTTGAAGGAAGCTTTTTAAAGAAAAGTGGTGTTAAAACAACAAATTTTGAGTAAGAAACGCCCGAGTCGAAAGGGTTAATCTCACTTTCAAGTGTCCCTTAAATCGAGTGTCCCTTATTCAGAGGTAAATACATCACACTTACTATACCAAGAGACTGGGATCGGAACTTTTGTCCCTCAAATAGAGGTGTCCCTTATTCGGATTATCCCTTATATGGAGGTTTCACTGTATATATGTATGAACTGTAATCGAATGTGCGCATGTGAGTGTAACGTAATATACTCACATTAGACGTTGCTAGCAAGACCAAACATAGTATTCCTTTTTGAACTCAAAATACTCGAAATAGAATGATTATAATCCAGGAAAGCAAAGACATTATGCATAGAATAATGGAATTTTAAGATAGGAAGCAACAGAAAAAAGTACTTAAAAATGAAAACAAGCAAACTAAAATAAAACAAGCGTAGAAAGTTAATATCTATCTATTTACACCTATATCTTTGTAATCAAACATGAAATTAACTAATTTAGAGTATTTCTGAAAACTTTATGTTATATGATATTATATATACAAAAGTAATGTTTTCAAAATATATGTTTTATAATTATACAAATATTATTAAAATTTTGCAAAACAGGTTACTCATTTTTTTTTTCTTACAGGAACATTGAGGCAGTTTCCCTTGTTTAAAAGAAGCTTTTTTTTAAATAGTTTTTATAGATGTCTACTAGATTCAGCTTAAGTTTTTAATAAATTTATATTAAAATAAAATAAAAAAGTACTTGGAGAAATCCTAATGTAGTGAAACTTCGAAATAAGGGACACTCCGAATAAAAGACACCTCTATTTAAGGAACAAAAGTTCCGGTCCCAGTCCTTTAGCATAGGACGTTTAATGTATTTATCTCTGAATAAGGCATATTTGATTTAAGGAACACTTCAAAATGAAATTAAAGGAGTTGGTTTTTGCATTTTAGATAAAGAAGCATTCTATGATGAAAACGAAAATACAGATTTTTGTGAATATATCAGAGACAGGTAGTCATATTCATACAGAGGTATACAGCACAATCGACAAGCATTTATTCACCCACAATTCAGATGAAGATAAAAAGGCATTTACCCCTATTGTAAGTAATGCTGACAATTGTGAGGATGATGATTCTAAAAGAAAAGAAGAAATGAAAGTTCAAATGCTTCAAAAAACGTAAAGCAGTTAAATACTTTTTCCGTAAATACTATTCATAATGAAAGACTAAAATTCATAAATATGGTAAATGAATACTTGAGAAGTCTGTAGTGTAAAATTGAAATTTGCAAAACAATCATTTTTGATTGATTACTTCAAGTAAGATTCTTTTAAACGTTACTGTACTTTTTGCATGTACACAAATGTTTATGTGAAAAATAAAAATCAATAATTCTGAAAATCATTTAATGTAGAAATCTATGGAAAATTTGAATTAATTAATTCTTTGTTTCTTTTGTGTCTAATGTAATTTACAGCTTTTGGGTACATTTAAACTTCACCTTTAATGTTTAGTTATTTTTTATGTCCTTCTAAATGATTAATTTTTAAAAATGTTAAAAAATTCCGAATAAGGAACAATTCTATTTAAGGGGCAAAAGTTCTGGTTCCATGGATGTCATTTATTCGTAGGCTTCCCTGTAATGCATATCAGCAGTTGTAAAAAATTGTTTTAGATACATTATTAATTAACATTAGCAGGAGATGTCAGAAAAGGAAAAATAATACGAATAATTCATGAATAACTATTTAGCAATTGAAAAACTAATTAACAAATATATAGATAAAATTTAGAAAATATTTCAAATTAAATATTGTTTAAAACGATTTGTTACGTTAAACTGTTCTCATAAAAATCATATAAACAAAATTTATCATATGTCAATCGTCACAGTCGTTTTTAAGTGCTCTATTTTTTGAATTCGCCGATGTTTTTCTTAAAAGATTTACATCTTTCATTTAATGAGGCCAATGATTAAAAAAAAATAATAAAAAAAAGAGAGAAGATAAAAAAGAAAAGAAAAACAATTAAGTACTTATTAATAAGTTTAATATTTTTTATTAAATACTTAAGAGTAATACTATGAAACAATCGAAACATGATTATTGAAAAGAAATGTTTAAACAATACTAATTGTCCGGATTTTTAAAGCAAAAGAACAATACATTTGTATAAGAGTCACATATTCAAACTTCTTTTCTCTAGATAAAAAGTACCTAGACAAAAACATCATTTAATTTATTATTTATATAAAGATGATAATTATCCTTTTTCATGTTTTTTTTTCTTTAACTTTATAATTGGGGATTTTTAAGAAGAACATATTTTGATGCAACTGTGGAAATCCTAGGTGAAAGAAACCCTCGTATTTCAGATGTGAAACACCTTTACAAAAATGATTAGAATTTTTGTGCCAAGTTTGGCCACCTGCCCATGTAATACGTTTCTCAGAGAGCTTTAGCACTAAAACTCGAAAAGAAAAATTAATTAGAAGGTTTACTTTTATTTGGAGGGAAGGAAAGGAAAAATTGTCTTTTTTATAGAACTTTATTGTTCTCTAAATTTTCTTGAGGCGCTGAAAAAAAAAAAAAAGAAATGGACAAATAATGAGTTGTTAAGGATTAGCAGTCTTCGTTGTATTTGTTCCAGAAATGGAAAGAATCTAATAATAATGTATGTACATAAGTTCAATTTGAAAATATGTTAAGTAGCATTAAGCATCATCATTAATCACCCTTTTGAGAATGAAAAACGTAAATTGCATGTGAATTAGGTTTAGTTGCACTTATGGATTAAAATTAGATTTCAATTGTATATAGAGAGTAAACAGATAAGGTCTATTGGTTAATACATCTGTATGAATATTAATATGATCACCTTCTCTACATCTCCAAAAAGGAATGATCAAATTTAATTTTTAAATATTTGTGAATATTTATTAACATTTTATTACTACTTAAAAAATATAATTGTAAACGTTCTTCATTTGAATATGAAAAATGAATTCACAAAGGATGACAAATAATAAGAACTGTTATAATGAATAGAGGTTTAGACAATAAATATATATATATATTTCTTTTTTTAACATGGAGATCATTATTTTGCAGTAAAAAAAAGGTTGATTGTCAATATTTTTTCATTATCGACTGTTCTAATGCTCTCGCCTTTTAACAATCGATAGGCTATTATTTCCAAATTTCATTTTTAACTCTGACGGTACTGATAAGTACCACCCACTTTTAACTTTCATCCCATTGTGAATATTACTAATATTCTAATGGTACTTTGCGAAAACATCCTTTTAACTCTACCGTTTTCAGGATACATGGCAGCAATAGTTCTAGATTCGTTATTAAATGGAGGAAGGAGGCTACCTCTGAAACAGTCGATGTGCTTTGTGCCGACATTTTATACAGATTGTCACGCTTGTTTTTTTAGATGCGTTCGTTATTATGTTAATAGGTAACACTTATAGTCGTCGTTCAGTCCATACGTCTATCTGTCCATCTGTCTACATATAACACAGCAAAAACTACCCAACCAAATCGTTTGAAATTTAAAAAATACAATTGTTGCGTAATTTTGTCGAGTCGTTTTAAATTTTATGAAAATCGGATATGTAGTTTAATTACAAGGATAATCGAAAATATTCCTTTACATTACGGCCTATGAAAAAAAAAAATGTTTCAAATGCATCTCAATAATGTTACCTCTTTCGAATAATAAAATTGTTATGTATCTATGAAGTATATACTAAACTATACATTCTGCGCAATCTATAGTGCAAAGTATATTTATTAATAATTTACAGGGCCACACTAAAATATACCATGACATAACGGTGTAGCGGGAAACATTATTTGGGGATCGTTTTCATTACTTTAAACTATTTCACATTTTTATGAAATTGATATACGTTGTTGAAGTTTACTACAACTTACTATCTGTATAATAGAAAACAGATAATATTTACACAGATACACAAAATATTTCGGTTACTATACTGTATTCGAAATACTATATACTATTACACTAAAACCTGAATATTTTTAAAAACCTCGTTATGAAACAAACGCGCCTCATTTGCTACGCTTGATGTGCAATTTCCGGACTTGCTATTGCTACAAACATAGCAATGGGCACTTTGCGGAGCTCTCGGCTGTAATTTTTTGATAGTGCTACCTCGTCTTTGTATATTGAAGATGACTTATAAGTGGGTCGCTGATGTCAACTACACAAGTCAGATGTATGTACAGTAAAACCCCGATAATTCGAATTAATTGGGACCGGACCCAATCCGGATTATCCGGAGAATTAGAAAAAAAAAATGAAATAAAACAGAATATACTTACAGAAAATCACCTTTATGTTAAACTTATTGAATATTTACAGACAGTAAAAATGTTCACTTTGCTTAATTCTTCCGAAAAGATTTTAGAAAAAGTTTTTTTTATTTAGAATACGACGATGAAACAAGCTAATGTTATGAAAGTTAGCCAATCACTTCTCAAACTTGAAAAAAAAAAAAAAAAAAGACTAAACCAATCCGAATTATTCGGAAATCCAGATTATCGGTGTTCTACTGTATTTATTAAATAAATAAATAACGTAGAGGATTGCAAACAAGATCGAAATCTAAAAAAAAGTTGTTCTTTAATGCCATCAAATTTTAATTTTTACTCATTTATAATGCGTGCAATTTAATATTTATTTTTATTGTTAACTTTTGAGTGTTTTCTTGTTACTCGTATTTAACATTTTTAAGAATTTAAAGTTTATGTGAAATATCATGTGGGTTTCCTATTACGACAATATTTTAGGCGTAGTGCACTAGTGGTACTTTAAGTACCACGTTAATGAAATACCTCCAACGAATTAAATTTCCCATTGGTATTTTTTAATGTATATATATCCTTTAATTTTCATTGTAGTAACTAAAAAACGAAAATTAAAAAACTAAAGGAAAAAAATTGCATTAGAATCATACTGTAGTAGTTAGAGTTAAGTCAAATTTAAAAACAATAAGTGCATTTTTAAAAATATTTTGTATATTGATTTGATATAAAACTAGCAAAAACCATGCTTTGTTTGGATTCGCGAAGCATCATTTCATTAGTTATTTATTGGAAAGTAACCTTTTTTTATATTATTGGGTACTATTTGATTATCCTGTCGACCAAATAGGTACCACCAAACTAAAAGATTAAATGCTATAATGATGATGGTAAAAAATATCACATCCACAAAACATTAAACTCGTATCACGTGTTCGTTATGCCATCAAGTTATTTTTATTATGAAGTTTTATTTGTATTCTTAGTAATGTTTCATTAATTTATTTGTTCTTTCGGTATTTAAAATAAAAATTATGTCAATTTGTTTAATTTGGCCAATTGTTTGGCGATTTGTATAATTTGGCGAAATTGATTGACGGGATAATCAAGTAGTACCTTAATTCGACTTTTTATTTGGATTTTTATTAATGTTTTACTAATTTATTTGATTTTTCGTTAAAAAAAGCGTCATTTTGTGCAATTTTGCTAATAGTTTGGCTATTTGTATTATTTGACGAAATTGGTCGACGGGATAACCAAATAGTACCCGAATTAAAAATCACTTGATGACATAACAATCACATGTATTACGTTTAATGTCATGCAATGCGACATTTATGATAATCCGTTATTGGCATTTAATCCTGAAATTTGGCATTATATTTTTGGTCGACGGGATAATCAAGTAGTACCCAAAAATGTACTGTGTTATAGTATCTATGGAATGAGGTAATAAAGTACAAAATCCTATAATATTTTGATGAAAATTAATAATTTGCCCACTGTATTCAAGCTGACCACCTTTAATGCGATAATAACAGGACGAACTTGGGCAATTAATTTCTCCTCAACGAAAGTTAAGCCCTTAAATATTTAGGGATGTAGACCAGGATCCATATTATTAGCTAAAGAAAAAATATTTAGTTCATTATTTACTATACATTTATGACAAGTCTTTTGAGATCCGTCAGAGTGAATGTCAAACCATCGATGATGAAAAATTTTACAAAAATATAATTTAAAATTTTTTTGTGCATCTTCGAAATTTAAAGCATTTTTCCGAGCACATGCATTTTCTATCAGAAGAGATTCGTCATGTCGTCCTTTTGGCACAGATGTCATATACGCACCACATTGGCGCTATTTTTTTTCAGACGCCAATGTCATATATGTACCGGAGTACTTAATTGGCGACAAAGTGTAGTTATTTTGCTTGACATGGTAATCCGAATGTTGTTTATTTATTAATAAATTGTTTATTTACTTTTATTTTATTTTTTTTTTAAATTATATAAATTGTTTTGTTCCACAGGTATTAATTAAACTTTTTAAAATTTATTTTTATTCCCTTTTTAAAATATATGTATGGTAACTGGTATTCGAAAACCAGGTTTTTGCCAAATTGGCGTCGGAAAAATCGCGCCGATATGGTGTGTATATGACATCTATGCCGTCCTTTTTTACGCTGGTATCTAACCTCTTGCCTTAAAGCTATATCATATTCGCATTCTTTTCATCCAGTAAGTATATGTTTCCTTGGCATTTTTTATAATAGAACTAATACATTCTATAAATTGTTTTTAAACGGCAAACTATTTTAAAATAGTACTACATGTACCAAAATAATAATATATATATTTCATTTGGTTTAGTTTTCAATCTTCGAATTCAAATAATTCTTTATATAATGAATTTAACAATTAATTTTATTTGTTTACAATTTTTTTGTTGCCACTTTACGAAAAAATAAAAAATAAAACACAATATAATTCTTTTAATATGCGTAAGTGACATTAGCGTAAATGATTTTGTCGGAATAAAGAAAATACATTTTATTTATTTAATTAATCATGATTCTATCTACAATTGTTAACTCTATGAATTATTTATTCTTCTGAAAATATGTATGCTTTATTTCTTATTTCTAACAATGCGTCTGTAATGGAAAAACATGTAAAATAAATTAATTATAATAATAATTTTTTTAAAAGTTATTCTGTAAAACAAATATATTGAGCAAATCTACAGATCATAATTTATATTTGTGTTTAATTTCAAATCAAAATATTCAATAGTTTTTTTGTAAAGCGTACGACAAAATGTAATTTGAGTGGGCTAGTAGAGGATTCGCTTCGCTCATCCTAATAAAACATATGCAACATTTGTAATACAGTTTTTTTACCTTTAGGATGTTCTCAACTGCTCTGCTCAAAAAACGCAAAATATTTTGACACATAGCTGATTTTTATCAAGCGATAAGCTATTTTTATCACGTGATAAGGACGTTTTTCACACTTGTTCAGTAGTTATTCTTCTTTCACACGAAAATTCGGTTTGAAACGGCCCACTTTGATACTGTTTTCTGAAAAATCTATTGCGTTTGGGGGGGGGGGGGATCATGAAAACTAGTACGATTAGATAGTTTGTAGAAACAACACCTTCTAGTTTCATGCATTTCCGAACAAAAATGACTTAAAGCTTATGGCCATAAAGTTGCCTTCTTTGATTTAAGAACACCTGAAGTGAAATTTCAAATAAAAGTTTTAGTTAACAGAAAAAGAACAATTTAAGCATTTGCATTTATAAAATACACATATTATTCATGATAATAAGATAAAGTATTTTTAACTGAAATAACGATACAATGAAGAATGTTAAATAGACTAGTATATTAAACATATAATTACACGAAAAAATTAGTTTTAAAATTTGCATCAATACATAAATTTAATTATTCATATTAATAAGAAGATAAAATATTTTATATCGAAATGAGAATGAAGAATGGTAAATAAACTATTACATAAAACAAATGATTTTAAGAAAAACAATCATTTGAACCTTTTCATCGATACATAAATTTACTTATTCATGTAATAAAACGATACAATATTTTAATTTAAAATAAGAAAGAAAAAATATTAATAGTACACCAAAGAAATGATTGTAAGAAAACTACAGTTTAAACATTTACATTGGTGCATAAATTTAGTTATACTTGATAATAAGAAGATAAAATACTTAAAATTGAAATAAGAATGAAGAATTTTAAATGAACTAGCATATCAAACAAATGATTACAAGGAAAACAATGGTTTAAACATTTGTATCGATGAATACGATTAAAAAGGGCAATTATTCCTGGTAATAAGAGGATAAAATATTTTAAATTGAATAAGTAATAAAGACTGTTAAATAAACTGTTTCGCCAAACGAACGATTAAAATTAAAAGAATGATTTAAACGTTTGCCTACATAAATTTAATTTTTCAAAGTAACATAGAAAATATAGAATCGGGAATAGAAAACAAATAATAAAACACTCTGTACAAAAAAGGGAGGGAGGCAAGAAAAAAATTCAGACAATCATACGATACAGCATGTGAATAAAATGGTGAGTATATATTATATATTAAAGAATAATACAGAAAAGGAGATACTAAAATATCTTGTATGGGGATTTTAATCCTTTGGAATGAAATCAACAACATAAGAGACTTTCCAAGATACTTACAAATGACAAAAATAAAAATGTTAGTTGAAGACGATGAAAGATTTTAAATATGAGGTGTTTTCCACTCAAAGAGCTAAGAATTTGCTGAGCCGTTTCCATGGATACTATGAAGTTGTCGGTAAGACCTTTGAGAATTCTATGCAATTCTTCAAAAATTGCTATCTCAAAATTCGGAACATCTAGACAGTCAAAGGAATCACTGATGTCGCTTCAATGTTTTACCCGAGTGTGTCCTAAACATGGTCGATCGGATTTAATTTAGGACAGCTTACTCTTCACTTCATACGTTGCATTATTTACGTTTCAAATATGATCTCCAGAAATGGAGCTGTATGCGGTTTGGCATTATCTTGCATTAGCTTAGGAAAAAGGAATGGCTGCTATTTTAGATACTATATGAAATCTGAGTATATAGTCTACTTATAGTTGGGTCATCAAAGCGCTTTCAGGATTATATTCAAGTACGAACATCCACTTACAGTGATTCAACCCTATACCATCAATCCACTTCTTTCGTGATATGATCTTTTCCATGCGAACGTTGACTTATTTTGAGTGTCCCCTTTTCTTCATATCAGAATGCGTCGGACTGAAGGATTATACTTCAGACTGAATCGGGATTCATCAATGAAAAATTCTTAACTCTAATCACATTGTGTCCAATCTCCATGTTCAACAGCTCAACGCCTTTGTATTAAAATCAAAAGAGTACTCCCTACTGGCCTATACGTGCATAGAAGCTACCCTGATGAGACCTATTTCGGACTGTTTGCTTTAATATTGTCAGTCCTGTTGGCAGAAGAAACTGTCTTCGGATCTGAGTAGCATCATGTGTTTTATTTTGATGATCTGTTACATCAGATACAAGATACAGTGAGTGACCTTGCTCTGACCAACATCTAGCGTTCTCTAGTTCTTAGAGTCGATGATTCCAAACTCTAAAAATGACACTGGAAATCAGATTACTCTCCTTTGTGTTTTTTTTTCCAGCTTTGAAGATCTCGATAATTCGTATGGCTGTAGATCCAATAAATTATGTAGTTGTGACAATTTCAGATCATCTTTAATTTAAAAAAATAATGATTATAATTATGCTTTAGGAGTGAGATAGCGAAAAAAGAAGCTTCTGTGAAAATGTGATATCATTACTGATACCTTGCTTCTGGTATTTGACTTCATCGACGTTGATTTGCATATAAATTTTTCTTATTATGATTGCTGCTACCCTTTAGACAATGAATGTTTTGTTTTGATAATTTTCAGTAGGTTTATTTGCATAATTTTGTTAAAATCACGTGCTTTTCCTTTCATGTGTGTAGTGTAATATACTAAAGAAATGATTGCAAGAAAAAATAACAGTGTAAACATTTATATTTATAAATACATTTTTATTTTTAATGCCCGAGAGGGAATTCTAAGATTACGAAAAGTCTGTAGAGCATAAATGTATCTCACAATCGTTTCCAGTGAGGTAGGAAAAAGATCAGCAGAAATTGTGCTCACCGGTAAGTGCAACAGAAAGTGAGGTGGCAAACAGAAAATAAATATATTATTAAATTATTAATCTAGAAGAACTCTACTTTGAATGTTGTGGTTATAAAACATAATCAGTGTGTCGTAAAATACGACATAGAGCTGAAGTAATAAAATGAAAATAATGATTTCAATGGTCAAAAATGCTAAAAGTACAAAAGTTTTTACTTGATAAAAAAGTATACCGATTAACATAAGTTCACACAGTTCACTGCAACCCAAACTTGACAGTAGGCAGAAACATATAAAAAAAACATTGTGAACGTACAGTGATGAAATGCTTTAATGGTAACATTGATAAATGAATATTTTCTTGCATGTTTTATTTCTGAATTTGTTAATAACCTAGTTTAGTTCGCTGTCATTTGAGTATATTTGAGCAGACACGATATAACAAGGATGTTAGTACATTGTTTAATCTGTGTCTTTAAATTAAAAGTGTGAAATTGTTGCAATATTCTACATTATCAAAAATTTACTGAAAGAAACAATAATTAAGACGAAAAATAAATTAATCCGAACTGTCTTAATACAAAGTTAGAATAAGTATTAGATTATTGATAATATTTTAAGTATTTTTTCATCTATAATGAATTACATTGTTCTGCATGTCTTACAACTGTCTAATCTTTTAAATTATTGGTATTTGATTTATTATGCCCTCCTTTCTGAGTAATTGTTTTAGATAAATAGTTTTCTATACGTTTTAAAATTTTTAAATATTCAATTTTTGTTTACTCATCATATTTAACATTAAGTAAAAATAAATAAATGGATAGATAAATTTTGATAGTAAAAACATTTACATAAAATATTTTAAATTGAAAAAGAAGTCATAATAAAGAAGTTTTTATCCTGTATAAACTGGGCTGAAAATCTTATTTATTTACAGAAGTAGAAAATGGATTCATCACCTATGAGTAAACTGGAAAAAATGAGTACAAAATGTCTGAAAATAGTTAGATGGCACTAGATTAGAGAAATAAAAAACTAAATAAAATAGATAAAATAACAATAGGCTGTTGATTTTTTTTAAAAAATAGTATTTTACTAAACGGGTACAAGGCTGTGAAGTTGTTTAGAACTCTTTACAAGTACGCGACCAGATCAATAAAAAAACTTTGGATTCTCTACACAAAGAGACGTAATAAACCTTTAACGAAAAGCAATAAAATTTAAAAAGTAATAACAGTCATGACAGTTAAAAATAGAAAAGAAAAAAAAAAATGCAGTCATTTTTTTTAATATCAAGGAAAGACTGCATCGATATTTGGAAAACCACAATGACCCAAGATTGGTTACATTTCGAAATACATAATGGAACAATGGAGTTTGAGAATAATGTGAGATATTTGCCAATACTCTGCTTTCTATAAGCTATCTTTAGAAATGTGAACATTTACGAACTTTTTTTGCACCAGCTAAAGATTATTACAGTGTAATCTCGATTATCCGAGCTTGGAATCGCTAGCACCTCGCATATCAGAAAATTTGGTTATTAGAAATAGCGCATAAAAACTCGCCGTATTCGCCGTATATCTCTTAGAAAAATAAACGATAGAATTTTTTTTTATTGATAAAAGTAATATATATATACATTTATATAATATTTAATACCTCAGCAAATTAAAAAAAATAACTACTAATAGTAAATAAAAAAAATAAGTTTTTTGACTATACTAAGTTAAATATTAAAAGATGCATTTTCAAAAGTAAAACAAATCTAAAAAAATATGGAATACTATTGTTTGCTATTTTTTACTTTATCTATGAAAGAAAATACAATTTGAAATTATTCTTAAAGAACTACAGTAATAAAGGAAAAGTAACTTACTATTACAATTTACAAGCAATGAGCAATGAAGTTATCATTTTATAGTAGCCCCGGTTTCCTATCAGTGGCTTACCGCTCACGCCAATTTTCGAGCAACACAAAAATTATCGGTATAACATTGCTTCTTTTTTTCAAATATTTTAGGAACATAGACAGTGAACTAAAACTGCGGTTTTTTTTAAGGGGGCTCAGGAGTTGAAAACTTTTCAAAAAATCGATTTTTATTTTTTTTTTTATGATCTAGTTTGATTATTCAATTAATTCTTAACTCAATGCAAAAAACCGCATAAAAATCTTAGCATTTTTAACGGAGTTATAAGCATTTATGTATCAATACTTACATAGCCGCATCCATATAATTTCAACTTTAAGTCGTGTTTACTCAAAACTTGATTTTTGACGACTAACACCAAGATTTAAAAAAAAAACTATTTGATAGAATATCTTTTTTTTTTTTTTTTTTTTTTGCATGCATGTAACATCATTATCTAGATTATGAATTAAGGATATAACTATCACTTAATAAAAACATTATTAAAAAATCTCTCAAAGTTGAAAATTTAAAAAAACCCTAAAAAATACAACTTTTTTTCCCATTAAAAATACTTAAAATATTAAAATATCTAAAATATATTAATTCATAATCTAGATAATGATGTTATATGCATGCAAAACAAAATTAAGCCATTCCATCAAATAGTTTTTTAAATCTTGGTGTTAGTCATCAAAAATCAAGTTTTGAGAAAACGCGACTTAAAGTTGAAATTATATGGATGCGGCTATGAAAGTGTTGATACATAAATGCTTATAACTCCGTTAAAAATGCAAATATTTTTATGCGGTTTTTTGGATTGAGTTAAGAATTAAATGAATAATCAAATTAGATCATAAAAAAAAATCGATTTTTTGAAAAGTTTTCAACCCCTGAGCCCCCTTAAGATTCATTCATAAAAAAAGAAGAAGAAAGGGAAAAAGAGTCAGATTTTATTATCGGATCGATTAATATAAACCTCGGTTAATCGAAATTCTACTACATTTGCATCACATTTCTTCTTTTGTAATCTGTTTCTTCTTTTATTTGTTTCAATTATGAACGATTTAATTTGGGGATCCCCAGAAGTTTTTTCGACATCCGATTTTGTTTTTAACGTTTTGAAATTAATGAGTGTGATTGGAAATTATCTACAAAATTGGCAGTATTTGATTCAAGCTGGTAATTTGGTATCAAATTTATGTGGTACAACATTGATTTTAATAGATTCTGATGCCTGGACCGTGGAACAGGTATCAGAATATATAATTGCAGCGCACAAAAAATTAGCTTGAAATCATATTTTAAAAATGTGTCCAGTTTCATAATTCATATGATCAACGGATAAATCAATGGTTCAATTTATAAGTTATGTTCTAAATAATTCACTATTGAATTACGCAGCCGAAGAAGTTTAAATGAAAAGGGATAGAATTCTAAAAATCGATATTCTGTTTTGAGAAAACTGGTTGATACATTATAAAAACTATTCAGAAACGTTTCCGAAAATCTTTGACAGTAAAAGAAACTTTATTTTTATAAATGTTTTGTAAATTTTTAAAATAAATTAGTGTTTGAGGTTACAAAAGACATCGATTGTTTATCGGAATCCTCGATAGCTAAGGAGTGGTTACTATATATTTATTCTCAATTATACATTATATTTTCGTAGATAAAAAAAAAATCTTTTTTCTTTTTTTTATATCTTTACAAGAGGAAAGTATTGGATTCGTGAAAATTTTCGACGGATTTACATGTTTTAAGGGTCCGAGATTCCAAAAAACATGTTTTTAAAAATTGTCTGTCTTTGAGTCTGTTTTTAAAAATTGTCTGTCTTACTCTGTCTATCTATCTCTATGTGACACAAATTTTCTGTATCCCATGAAGTAATTCATGAAATTTTATAAAAATTTACATTCAATTAGACCATGATATACATTGGTTTTGATTAGTTTTTGGTGTAAATTGTTCAACAGGTGACACTGCTATGCAGCATTTTTCACAATATCCGCATTAATTTTTTCTCAAGGATTAATGCACGGATTTTCATCAAGCTTCAGATTCAGTTAGTCCTTGGCATGAATTGACTTTTCCTATCTTTTGTTGTAAATTGCTCAATAGATGGCACTGTAATGCTGTATTTTTTGCGATTTCCGCAATAACTCTGTCTCTAGAAGTAATGTACGAATTGTCAAAAAATTTCGATTCATATTTCTTATATGATATTACTTAATATGATTTAGTGTTGCTTACATTTTGGTGTAAATCATCCGACAGGCCGCGCTGTTATGCTGCATTCTTTAAGATTTCGGTCGTAGCCCTATCTTAAGAACTATCGCACAAATTTTCATCAAGCTTTAGATTCAGTTAGATGTTGACATAAGTTATTGTAAATTAGGTTTCGGTGTAAATCATCCAAAAAGTGGCGCAACAATGCTGCATTTTGCATGTATGTAATTTTAGCGATAGTCATATCTCAAAAACTAATGGTGCACGGAATTTCATATCATTAGAATTCCCATGATGTCCATAGATTACCATTTACATTTTGGCACTGTGGCAGCAAATTTAGCAATATTAACAAAGATGAGATAGAAGAAAGTTTTGGGATTGTCACATCCGACTAGTTTATAACATAAATATGGTATCATGACCGAACTATTGTACAATTTGCGTACTTTTGTAACACTATTACATTTTATGGGGAAAAAAAGAAGAAGTCTGTTGATTAACTTTGTGAAACATCTTTCTTTTCTTAAAGGAAATGAACAAAAGCTATGTTCGTTTCGAAAAAACACACCCTGTATTTTTGACGAAATAAATGGATTATGACCTAGTATTTTACGCAAAAACCATTTGTTATAATATGCTGTACAGTAGCTAGAAGTTTGTTCAAAGATTTTCTTCAATAGCACTATATTTAGATTAAATGGTAATGCCATTTTATTTAAAAATGCAAAAATATTATATAATGCCCTTCATAATGATAATAAAAAAAGAAATAAAATAAAACAAACCTTTACTTGATGTACATGTAAAACGACAAAATAATCTCATAAAGCTTCTTTTAGCGTAAGATAAGAATAAAAAGAGATTATCTTTAAAAGGAGTTGGTTTAGATGTCCTTCGTAGGATAATGATATATTACTAAATCATATTCATAATGTATTTAAATAAAAAGAAAATATATTCCCGAATGTATCTCATACCGTTAGTTAATAACGTTGATATCTTTAATTACATTATACAGCACCATTGATTAAGAAAAAAATATATTAGCCATCATAATAAAGTAACAAAAAACGTGTCATTAGATTCGTATTAATGTCTTTTTCCGAAATTGAGTATAGTTTTTTGTATAGGAAGTCTTTGGATTAAATATTGTACAATCTTTTCCATTTTTAAATACAAACACCAATTTTTAAGAATTTGTTTGTACGTATTGCTTTAAATCAACTTGAAAAAATATATAGTTTAGGTAAAAAACCATTTTTAAAAAAATATATAGTTTAGGTATTTTCGTACGTATTCATTGAGTTAGAAGGGGGGGTCAAAGTTTAAGGATGCTGACATTAAATTTATGGGATAAAATTTATTTTATATGTAACCAATGAATCATCCTAATGCCTTGTTTATTTTTAGCAAAAAAAAAGGATCAATAGACCCAAACATTATCTACAATTGACCCATTTTGTTAGTCAAACATTGATTTTAATGAAAAAAATCATTTTTGAAAATTATTGAGATTTGATCTACATTATTTCTTATACAAGCAGAATCAGCAACAGCAAAAACATCTCTGTGAGAGCGAGACTTAACAGCTCATTCGTAATATCATTAGTTTTAAAGTACAGAGAAATGTTTCTCTTCGGAGACAAGGGTGGCCAACCTTTTTGGGAAGAGTGCCACTATCTGAAGAAAAAGACTTATGCGTGCCACTTTTAATTTTTCCTAGATTCTAAAAAATAAAAAAGGGGGCACATTTTATTTTCATGTAAGTCTGAGTAGTAAAGATTTAAAATATATAATAAATTAAAAAAGTATAAACTGAGATTCTATTGTTAATAAACAATTTTGAAGATTCTGCCAAATTATGTATTAAAAAATTAATAACGTGAAACATTTAATTCTAAATAATTACCACACAAACAGTCAAAATTTATTTGTTAATGTGGTTTTTGAATTTTTAGCTTTTTTACCAAGTCAAGTATTTTAGGATTAGTTTTTCAAGATGTTAACAAAAGTAAGTGCTTTAGGTACATATCTGTTAATCCTGAACGATATTTTAATTTTATTATCATCATAATAGAAAACATTTGCTCGGAATCCTATATTGATCCAAACTTACAACAATATATTACATCCAAATCATGTAAATTTTGAAAGTTGCTTGCTAGTACAAATTCCCAATATTCAATATAATTTGGATCACTTGCAGCTGAATTAAGTTGCTTATATTTGCTTTTCAGTACAGTATGGTGCTATAGGTCAATAATTTCGATTTGGATTTCATCTGGATAACAATTAACTTCTGGCAAAGAAATTGAAAAAGAATTTGTGAAAAAATCTTCATATTATAAGATCTAATTTTATTGCAAAAATTTACTTTGGAGAGTTAAGAAGGAACATTTATATCTTGTGTTTCTCTCGATTATTTTTTTTTCAATTTTTCAATAAGTCTTCGCTTGCCACCCTTTTAATCCCCGCCGTGGCACACTGTGGCACGCGTGCCACGAGTTGGCTACCTGTGGTCTAAGAGAACCATCTCTCGTTATTATACTTGAAAAATAACAGAAAAATTTTGAAATTTTCTTTTACAAAATTTTAGTTTTTATTCTATTCAGGCTTTTTATAAAAATTTATTCTGGTAGATTAATAAATGACCATTATGCTACGTTTCTAGCTCACACACATTTTAGCTCATGTATAAATCAAAAGAAATCAATTTAATGTATTAATTAGTTTTCAAGAACTAATTAAATTTTTGCATATCCCGATGAAATTCTTTGAACAATATGTCCGTTTGGCACACTTTTCTAAAAACTTTTGAATATATCACCTTAAGATTTGTTGTGGTGTTAAGACACACTTTTGAGAATAATAATAAGAAATTTTCCTTTTGGCTTAAAAAGAAATTAAATTAAAAATATTTTACTAAAAAACTTTGAAAATTCTAAAAATTTCAAAAACATATTTTTCATTATTTTAAAGAATTTTTTACTCGGACTTAAAATGTTAGTTATTTTTAAAGAAACAAGTTAATTACGCAATTTTGAAAGGTTTCAATTGTTTAACTAAAATAGAATAAAAAAAAATAACGTGACCGAACTCCAATAGTGTTTAACTTATATTATTTTAAAACCTTACAGCACCATATTCGTTTAGGTTCATAATCATTTAACACCAAAATCTTTTAACTCTATTTTTTAAGCTAATAATCAAAAACTCAAAAATTTGAATTATTTTATATTCCATGTTCTCTTAATATTATTTTATGAATTATTGTTTCTCTAGTTAGGCTATCTAGTTATTGAAATATTGAATAGTAACATTTGAAAAAGCTGAGAACCCGATATTTTGTCTAAAATTTCCCAAAACTCTGGGATTGGTAATATCATTATTCTATTTCTTAGAATGGATATTCGACGAAGATGGAAATGATGAATCAAGCTCATGAAATAAAAAAAAAGCCTTAAAAATCTTCATACGTAAAAAGTAATGTTTTATACTAGTTCAAATAATTGATATGAATTAATAAAATCATTCATATTTGCTCAAAATAATATCTCTTTTGCCTCTGTGTTTTATTCTTCATCGATAATAGCGCTAGCCAAGAAAAGTGATCTTTCGTATCCGGGAGCAACTAAAAATAGATAAAGCTCAAAATTTTTGTTTTGTTCACGCTCGTAAAACTGAAATTAGCACCACCAAAGAGACTTGTTTTCCCAAGACTATTAAGTAAATCTCTCGATTTTTATGTCTGATCAAGAAAACATCACGTGACGTATTCTGGCTGGGTTCTCCGAAGAATGAAACCTTTACTTAGAAATATGTATGCCGGACAATTCAAAATAGAAGTTAGAGCGATTATCTCTTTTAAATCGCTGATGATAGAACTTCCAATTTCAAATGCATTCAGATCAAGTAAAGCTTTTAAATATAACATTTTTTTGCGTAGGTTTGTACAAATATTAAAATATAAAACTTAAATTTTTATGCGTTTTCGTCTGTCTAATTTACATTTAAAAACAAACTGCATTGTGTCTAAGATTAACATAAAAAAATTATATTTTACAAAGATCAAGAGTGATCGAGTTATGATACATTGCATTTTAACATTTTTTGGCACTAAATACTCTCCTTTACATTTTAGAGACGAAAATCACCGAAATTTCATAAAATTAAAAGTGTTAAAATTCAGCAAATTATTATCGAATGCAAATGACATATTTTTAAAATGTCTTTCTTAAACATGGGACAACATTTTTCTAAAGATGAGGGCCACGTGCAAATCATTAAACACCGCAATTTAATACAGATGCAATCAGGGTCTGTAAATTTAAATCACAATGCTATATGCTTTAGAATTACGATTTAAATCACTCTTGTTTGTTTTAAACTATTTATTTAAATCAGTATTGATTATTTTTCCTTTTATAATTTTGCGCTAATTTAGAATATAATAAAATTTAATCAATTTACATGTTGGGTCACCCTCCCCCCCCCAAAAAAATCAAGTAGTATTTTTGAATGATTTTTTTACATACACAAATGTAATTATTTTTAGCTATTGCTTTTTTTCCTCTAACTGAAGCGATAACAGCACTGATCATAAGACAGATATTCTTGATGGCATTTCCAGAACAAGAGTGGATCAAAATCGATTAGGCCATTATATGTCTCCATTTCCAATGCCCTTACTATCATTATATACTCATTAAATGCTTTTTGAGATAACATTTTCATAATTTTCTTCAGAAATTAATATTTTTAACTTATTCAAAATTATCTTGCACTTATTTTATCCATGTTTATTGTCGTAAACAGAAAAGGCGCGTAAAAGCAGAATAAAGATAAAGAAGGTTTATAGCTATCCAATTTGTAAAAAAATTAGAATATTCATCTTTTGAGCAAAACCTTCTCAAGAAACATGGCTTTTGTAATCAAGATCTCATTTTCCATAATCATTATTTTTACTTTAAATAATTTAAAAAACATCAACTAAAAATCATTAACTACTTTACAAAAAGTCACAGAAAAGTTAACATGCACATCTACTGAAGTTTTCCCCTTTAGGAAAACTGCCTTTCCATCCTTTCTTTCTGTACTTGCCTTGATTAACGCTGCAATACTTCGACTAACTTTCACTGACGGTCCCTCTTCTAAAGGAGAGTCACAAATAAAACACAGCGACATCGCGCAAAATCACTTTAGATGTTCACTATATTCACAAATAGTGAATTACTAAATTATAAGTAAGCAGTTGCATATGGAAATTGAGAGGAATGTGTCCTCCTGATAAGCTAGTGATCTGTGCGACGCATATTTCTAACACAGGCGAGACTGGTGGGGAGGGTGGGGTAGTATTCTACTGAACGTGGACATGTGATGCGGGGGTGGGAGCTTGACCAACATTATTTCACACTTGCACTCCTTCAATATAGGGGGAAAGTGCAGATGGGATCAGTTAAAATCTGCTTCAGTTATTTTATTTACATTATTTAAAAGTCAAATTAAGAAATTATTATTATTATTATTATTTTGTAATAGCAAATGAAGATTTTGATCAGATATAACCATTTTTATTTATTTTTTATTTATGAAAGAAACAATGAACATCAGATTAATAAAATATAGTCAATAATAATATGTTTAGTATTATTAAGTAAGGAAAATTTGCGTAAAGTGGTTGATTTTCATGTTTCATCGACGTACGGTGCTGTAATTCACGTTTTTCAGAATTTTTTGCTTTTCACACCCATTTTTGTGGCTGTCTCATGGCTAAACCATTGATCAGAGAAAAAACTTTTAGTACATAAAATGTAGAAAATTTTCTGTTCTTTAATTTATGTATTGATGACTTTTATTAAAATGCATAATTTTGAAGTTATTTAGAAAAAACGAAAAAATGCCTCGTTTTTTGCCAAAAAAACGTGTTTCCGGGAAGAAATTTTGTTAGATAATGCCAGATTCGTGTTCAGTGACCCAAAAAACATAAAGGGAATCAAAAATCAAAACTACACCAAAACTTGCATTTATTTTTTACCAAATGCCTGGACTATATGTCATAAACAGAAAAGGCGCGTAAAAGCAGAATAAAGATAAAGAAGGTTTACAGCTGTTTATAGCTACCCAATTTGTAAAAAAATTAGAATATTCATCTGTTGAGCAAAAACTTCTCAAGAAACATAGCTTTTGTAATCAAGATCTCATTTTCAGTAATCATTATTTTTGCTTTAAATAATTTTAAACAAAATCAACTAAAAATCATTGACTACTTTACAAAAAGTCACAGAAAAGATTCGTCGATGCGATTTTTTTGGAAACAAGTTTAACTCATGCTAATTTATTTGTACATAATTTTTTTATGTCGTCTTTTTTACCATTGATTTCTCAAACGCGTATTTTATTTCGATTCAGATTATTATATTTATTTGTAAATTATTTACAAGATTCAAAATTACTTCTATTAAAACAAACAATAATAAACTTATATAAATTTAATTTCGACATATAGACACTTTAATAATAAGAAAATAAAATGAACAGCAAACATTCGGATATTAATATACCGCTGTAATTTGTTGAAAAAAATACAATTAACACTAAAAGAAATAGCAACAAAAGAATTTTTTGTAACTTTTATGGAAAATTACTTCACACAGTAAAAACCAGTAGGATGTGGCAATCTCAAAACTTTCTTTTATCTCATATATGTTAATAATACTTCAAAATTCGCTTTAACAGTGCGAAAATTAAATGGTAATCTGTACCCATCATGGGGATTCTAATGATATGGAATTCTGTGCTTTAGTTCTTGAGAAAGGACTATTACTAAAATCAAGTAAATTTATCATAGAAGCGTACGTTATTGGATGATTTACACCGAAACTTATAATCTGCAATAACTTATGTCAACATCTAACTGAATCTGTAGTTTGATGAAAACCCGTGCATTAGTCCTTGAGATAGAGCTATTGTGTAAATCGTGAAAAATGCTGTGTAGCAGTGCCAGCATAGCCAGCTTTGTTGAGTGATTTGCACCAAAATGTAGAAAACGATGGCAAGGAGTAACTTAATATGAAGTGTGATGGAAATCGATGAATTAGCTCAGGAGATTGAGCTATTGCTGTAATTGCAAAAAATGCTGCATAGCAGCACCACTGGCCGAACAATCCACCAAAAACTAATCAGTACACTGTAAAAAAAAAAAAAAAAAAATCGATTAAATTTACGGTTAAAACTGCTGGCAGCAATGTTACCAGAGTTTTTCCCGTAAAAATTTCAGTAAAAATCGACGTAATAAAAAAATTATGTCTAATTTTACTGTAATTTTCACGGCAAAAACTGGTGGCAACATTGCTGCCAATAGCTTTGTTGTAAATTTAACGGATTTTTTTCTTTTTTTTTTTACGTTGTACTAATCTATATCAGAGAAAAACTGAATATAAATTTATAATAGATTTCGTGCATTAGTACTTGAGATAGAACGCCCACAAAATTTGTGTCACATACAGAGTCACAGACTCACAGACAGACATTTCGTAAAAACATGTTTTTTGGTATCTCTGACCCCGAAAACAAGTAAAAACATCAAAAATTTTCACAAATCCATACTTTTTTATTTTTATTTATTTTTATTTATATTTATTTTTATTTATATTTATTTTTATTTGTATATCTTATTTATTTATTTATTTATTTTGTAAAGATTGGAGAAAAGTAAAAAGAGATGATTCTTAATCTGGGAAAATATAATCGCGATAGAAATGTACAATAACCTCATCAGAATTATCCAAAGACTCCAAAAAGCATTTTTAAATTTAAAGAATGGTTTCTTATGGCGGCATTAATTGAATGTATTTAATTAAATTTATCTAAAAAGAGTTGTTTAAATTATTCAAAATTACTGAATAATTTTTGTATAAAATTTTCATAATGAATTTATTTAAAAACTCATTATAATTGTTGCATCTCCCCCCGCATAAAAATAATTAATTAACAAAAAGTTCGAGTCAATTTTTTACTAAATAAAACTGCACTTTTACATTCGGTTACCTTTACTGTTAGCTTTTAAAGTCACTCAATTATAGAAAACACATATTTTATATATTTTCTGATGTTGAAAAAAAAAAAAAAAAAAAAAAAAAAAAAGACAATAGAAATTTTTTTTTTCGCTAAATAAAATTTCATATTTGATACTTAAATTTTCATTTTTATAGAAAACCTGTTTGTTGATGGAATTCTACTGATTTCTTTCAAATTGCTTTTTTGAAAAAAAAAAAAAGTTGTTTTTAATAAATTATGTCATCCGGAAAGTTCAAATAGGTACATAAAGTTCAAATCCACAAATGACACATTTTCGCCGGAATTTTTGGTATAAATTTTTTTTTTATAATGTACGTATACTAAACTCCTTTATTTATTTTGTCATAATTTTTTTCATAGTTTCTGGTATTATTCAATTATTTTAACACTATCTCAACAGAAGAATACTGCAGAATTTTCCGGATGATCCGATATGTATATAACCACTAAAATTTAGCTCAAATAAATTGGTGCTTCAGTAATTTTGACATTGTGTCGAATCACTTCTAGGGACTGAAAAATTAAACTTTACATTATGATAATAGTAGTCTTGATGATAAGTAAGCTTTACGATAAAAGTAGTCTAACAATTAAATTTATCACGCATATCCAAAATTAAAGTCCACAATTAAAAAAAAAAAGTTTTAGCTCCCTTTTTTTTGAAGTCTTATATGCGAAGTTTTTTTTTCTCTTTCTTTTAGCCGTAATTTTAAAAATACGAAGAGCACGACATCCAAATCTTTTGAAAAGAGAAAATACTCTCCACAGCTTTAAAGAAAAGCAAACACTTTGCTCGTTGTTTATGATTTACTTTAGATAACCCAAGCAACTTTAAACACAAGGAAGAGTGCTTTGAAATTTCCGTGCTGACAGACCTGAAGAAAAATAACCTTGCTGAAATGAGTAATTTTCTACCAATATTTAGTAACCAGTTTTTTTTCCCCTTACCTCTGAATACACTTTACTAGAACAGAAATAAAAAATTGTACCATATAATGGCGTTACCCTCTAAACCACAGTTATACTCTTTCTTTCTCACGGACCGCGAATATATATTTTGTGGTGTTAAGTGGCTACAAGATATTTATGTAAAAAAAATAAAAAACGGATAATTAGAATACTAAGAAAACAAAAGGTGCATAACAAAAATATATAAATAAATAAATTCAATATAATTAGTATGATTGAGAGATTGGCGCAGAAGAAAAGTTACCAAAAACTTTTAACATCACTACATTTCCAAGCAATATTCTTCAAAGTAGATTTCAATCGAAAATATGCCATAGAGATTGTTATTTGGAAATAGCTGTTTAAAACTTTTTGTTGCCATTTTTTCCACCACAGCCTGAACAGGTAATATTGTCGGTAGGATAAGTATAAAACTTAATAATAAACTACGCAACATTTCCACGTTCTAAATAAAAACAAAAACCAGAATATTCTTGCTAAGTCTTTTTTTCAATACAAAAACTTTTTTTTAAATGTTGAATATTCAACATATTCAACGATCATTCAGTCTTAAAAACCTTTTAGTAAATAAGCTGACTAGTTTTGTCTGCGCGATAATGATGACATTATTCAGATCTGTAATGGGAAATAAACTATATTCGGGCATAAGGGAATAACATTTAAAATATGTATTTGATAAAGAAACATCACGATGTTTCACGATGTATCAAATACATAATTCTTTTTTTTTTTTTTTTTTTTTTTTGCTAAAACAGTTTATTTATCATTCTACAGGTCTTACTAATCCACCATTATCGTGTGTACGGAAATACTTGGCTTGTTTATAATTTTTTTTTAAGACTTTATGCTTACTGTAATCATTTCTAGCATACTATTTTATTTTAAGGACAAACATTTTTTTTCTTAAGTAATTATATGATCATCTAACCTTCAAAATTCAATTATTGGGGATAAAAAATAAAATAAATAAAATAAAATAAAAAATAGAACATAAAAAATAAACCTCAATGATTTTAAAATTTGATATACAGGGTGATTATAATTAAAGTTTAAGTTTCAAAACGCTCTTAAAAACGAACCGCTGATTAGAATGACGTCAAAATTGAACGGCGTATTATAAAAAAGGGGTAAAGAACATGAACAACAACAACAAAAAAAAAAAAAAAAAAAAAAATTAGCGACAGATGGCGTTGTAAGCGTCAGAATTTCAATTACAAATGACAAATTGTAAAACAACGGCTAATGCTTAAGTTACACGATAAACCAACTGCACTCTTCAGTGTGCATGACTGTACAAGTGTGATACTGTTAGTTACATAAGCCCATCCTCACGGCAAAGTCGTATCACATCGGATAGAAAAAGTCGGTTTTTAATCCTCCTGAGACCAAAAACCACATAAAAAGCACTTATCAAATCGGTTTTTAAGTTTTGCGAGACTGGTGCAAAACATGTTCAATATGCTGTACACCATTGTGAGCAACAAGATTAAATCGGGAAACAGTATGTTCCACAACCGATCGAAGTGTTACCGGGGTCAAGTTCGGAATGTGTCGTGTGTCTTCAATTCAGCTACGCTGGCAATCGGAGTCCTGAACACAACACCTTTCAGATAATCCTACAACCAGAAATCACACGGATTAAGATCAAGTGATCAGGCCGGCATGGCTGTAGGGAAATGATGACTGATAATGCTAGCATTTCCGAAATGCCACCTCAACAACTGTTTCACTTGATTTGCAATGTGGAGAATAGAGCCATCTTGCATAAAAATGATACTATCCAGACACCCTCGCGGTAGCAGAGCTGGATTGACGTCATTACGCAAAAGAGACTCATAGCGCTGACCATTGACGGTAGCGTAACAGGACCGAAAGCACCCTGTCTTCTCAAAAAAATATGGTGCCACGATAAATGATGCCGTAAATCCGCACCACACAGTGACCTTTGCTGGATGAAGTGGTACTGGGTTCGTTGAGAGTGGATTTTCTGTTGCCCATATTCGGCAATTTTGTGTATTGACATATTCCGTCAGATGGAAATGAACTTCGTCTGTCCACATAATTTTCCACGGCGAATCATTGTCCATTTCCATTGGAGCAAGAAATTCCAAAAGTAAAACCCTCTCTTGCTGGCAAGTTAGAAGGAAACAACTCCTGCACATGGCAAATTTTGTACGGATAGCACTTCAGGGTGTTTTGTAGAAAGTTATACACTGTGCTCACAAGTCAGTCCAATGTTCGGGCAATTCTCCATGCACTGCATGGTTGCACACTCCTCCTGAGCTGCTGTGGCCACTTCTTCAGCTACCACCGAATCGCATCTTTTCCTTCCTCTACCAGACTGCACATCAAACGAACCCTGTATTTTCGAATTTTTTCATCATTTTTACCAGACCCATGACAGTCCAACGCCTTTTTTCATACCCTTGAGGGTCCTGAGCTTATGCAGAGCTACTGGTGCAGAATCACTGTTCTTGTATCAGAGCTCAGTCCTTCATTGAAATACTCATGGCGAAGGTCTGAGACGCGAAATGAGAAAACGCCGTTTACCCAACGTTTTTATAACACCTGAAATGTCCATGCGTATGCCAGGTGTTTTAATTTCCATCTTCTGACGCTTACAGCGCCATTTGTCCCAAAAATTTCGAACTAATACATATATTTTTTTTGGTTCATATTTTTTCACCCTTCTTCAATAATATGTCGTTCAATTTTGACGTCATTCTAATCAGTGGCTCGTTTTTTAGAGCATTTTGAAACTTAAACTTTAATTATAATCACCCTGTATAATAATTTTGAGGTGAAATAAAGCAATTTTGACAAAATTCTGACAAAATATTTCTCTCATTAAAACCTGTTACACTCACTTTTCTTAACTCCATTTTTTAAAAACTTATCATGGACTTTATTTTCCTTTCGTTTAACAAATTATAAACTGCTAATTCAAATATTTTAGTTACGTGATAAAAACTTTGCTCTGCAAATTACGCTTTAAACTTCACATATCTACTTTATTCAATAGCTTGCTTCTCTAACGTCCTAAGGAGGAAATGGATTTCTTTTCGACTGCGAATTATTCCCCCTGTGCAAGAAACTAATTAAAATAACGGAAATATTTAAGGCTTTTCAAATCCCCTAATATATCATTAGCGTGTCAAGGGTTTTGAATCTTGGAATAACACTACCTATAATAAAATTAGAATAATTATTTTACACGAACCGTTGCTATGAATAAAGTACAAGAGTTACGTACTTTTAAACATGGCAAAAGACAGGGATTACAATTCATATGATCAGGGAATTTTCCTTTTCTTTATATGACATTCATTCGTACGAAATAAAACTTATTGAGAAAACTATAAATTTACGAAAAAGTAAAAATTCATTTTTGATGTATAATTTAGTTTTTTTCTGTGGATCGTTTTAAATATTTATCAGACTTTGACAATTCTTCAACTCCTAGAATTATATAATATTCAACTTTTAAGAAATATATATATCTTACTTGTAAGTTATATTTATAGTTAACTTAACATTTTTCTCCTTATTTGCTAACGCAATTTTTTTTTTAATAAGACTATTTTATTGTTATGGTATCTAAATGCAATTAGTTAGCTTAAATTTCCATAATTTTTGCATTATTTTTAATCCTTAAATTAAAAAAAAAATAATTATAGAAAAAAATAATTTAAGGTAACTTTTACTCATCTAATTAAATATATTTCCTACTGTTCAATTATTTTTTTATTGAATTATTTATATATTTAACTTAAATTAAAATACTTACGAAAAAGATAATACGGAGATTTATTACTTTACTTAAATAAGATGGTAAGTGATTTATTTAGCAACGTATTATAAAGCTGGATTAGAATTTTCACACATAAGTATTCACATAAAAAACTAATCGTTGGGGGGTCAGCGCAATACTTACCCATCATGGATATGCATAATATAAAATATGAAAATAAAACATGAGTAAACTATTCATACAATGCATCGCAATTTCAAAATAAAATTGAAACGTATATTTAAATATTTTTAATACATAGTGATTAATACATAGTGATACAATTTATCTAGTGATAGTTGGGGGTACCGCTTGATTATCCATCGACTCATTTCGACAAATTGCATAAATTGCCAAACTATTCGTAAATTATACAAATTGGCATAATATATAGTATAGATATATATGTATAATAGTAAAAAGTCAATAAAAATGTAAGTAAAATATCGAATCAAATATCAGAAGATGTAACATACACGAGTAACCTGTTTAATATCAAGTAAATGTGACATTTACTATAAGCTATTATTGGTAATTAACCTTATAGTTTGGCGATAGTGTTTTGATTGGCGGGATAATTAAGTAGTACCGAATTGCTTAAAAGAAACCTCTTTATATCTTCAAAAATAATAATCATATTAACTAACAGTTTACTGCGTCAGATTAAGCGGCTCATTTCCAATTAAAATATATATTTGAGATGAAATTTGAATGAAATACAGGGTTATGAAAAAACGAAGAGTGTGGAAAATAGGATAATAACTATCTCGACAACTGATTATCCGATCAAATTCATTCTTTATGCAAAATTAAAATTTTTTAAATTGTCTTTTACACTTCATAAAATCCAAACACTCAATCCACTTCAAAAAATTCAAAATTTTTATATGACTTACATCAGAACGAATACTTCGAGAGTCCGAAAAAAAGTCTCGGATGATCAAGGTTACTGATATTGTACAGGCTTCTTTACATTACTAAATACTAAGTACATATCAAATTTCAAGTCTTTATCGCAAATTGTTCGGGAGATAGAGTATTTATAGACAGGCAAACACCATTTTTTTTTTTTCTAAAAATATGTTTTTCAGAATTTTTAGTGTCTCAAATGTATAAATCCGTCAATTTTGTTTTTCGATTTTCGAAACGATTACAAGATTTACCCTATATTTCGTATGATGGGTAAGTAATAATAGCATAAATAAGTAAATAACATATAAGAATTTTCTAAGAATGGTGTTTCAGAGTTAAAGTTTGTTTTTAATTGTGTTTCTAAAAACAAACAACAACAAATATATGTACACATATCCGCTCAATAAAATGGTGACATTCAAGGCACCTTTTTTAAATATAAAAATATGATGCTGACGGAATGATTATTGAAGTATTATGGAATCGAACAGCACTTTTAATTTTTCGCAAACTGCAATATATCTTGAGTTGCAATCGATTATTCTTTCAGAGCCCAGAATCTCAATTTGTCGCATCCCCAAATACAAGAAAACGTCTTAGATCATTTGTCTTTATCGGAAAATAGGAAAAGCCGCCCAATTTCTGAATTTCTTTAACGCAAATTCGGGCATTTAAGAATAAAAATGAGTTCAGGAACGAGCCAGAACGTGGGCAGTTCGCATATGACAAAAGCTTTAAAGAAATCACCTCCAAAGTAAATATTTTAAGACATATTCATTTGCATCGACTTCAGAGTAGACAATTTAACATTCGGACGCAGTCAGGTCGAAATGGCTCAGTACGAGGCCCAGTGATTTAAGCTAATTTTTGGTTTTCATTACATGCAAGTAAGAATTTTCTTTCAAGCCTTACACTACACGAGCTTTTTGTGAAAGTATGGCTTTCGGTAGTCATATTTAGAGTTACATACAAGAAATTTTAAAGCGAAATCTTTCGTCTTTTTTAATAGTAAATTTTTGCAGTCTTATAAAGCGAGCATTTTTGTTAATATTATGTTTGCTTGGAACATAATATCTATCTATATTATAAAGTCGAAACGTATCTGTGCGTAATGCATATGTCATTTTGCAAAAGGCAACACTTTGAAATTTGAAATGCAATTTTGGTGTTGCGTTTATTGCTATTGCAAAATTTTAAACTTCTAAACATCGCACACTATCAGTTTTTACACCATCATATTGGAAAAAAATATACTTTTAAATGCAATTTGTTCAAAAACTGTATCTCATTTTTTTCTTCTTTTTTTTTGTAGTTTTTAATACCGTTTTCCTAATTGTGGCAAAAGAAATACTTCATTTTTATTGAAATCAAAGGAAAAATAGCCCCTCCCCTCTCAAAAAAAAAAAAAAAAAAAAAAAAAAAAAAGAGAGAGAGAGAGAGAAAGAGTACTGTATTTTTATATGGCCATTTTCTCATTAAAAAAGAAAAAATTGGAAATTAAAATACGTGCTGTGTCACGAATATCGTTTGTTATAAAACTCGGTAAATGCTTTCATTTACAAAATTTCACTTAAACTTAAAAGAATATAAATAATTTAATATATGTTTCATCTAATAGCATCGATACTGTAAGTTTTGAATTAAAATTATTTCAAAATGATCAAATTAAAATACCATTTTTTTAAAGGGTAATACATACGAAAAGGTCATGTGTAAATTCTGATATGGTGAAAATGATCTCGGGTTTTGATTTTACAGGGTAAAAACTCTATGATTGAGTCAAAGTAGAATAAATTTTTGCATTTTATCATAATATATGATCTTTATTATTTTTTGCTGTTCTACATGTACGACTAAAGTTTAATTTTAACAATTTCTACAACTAAGTTTTATTGAAGTAGTATTTTTTTTTAAACTTTAGGTTAAATAACATTTTTCAAGAGTTAGACTTTTACCAATAAATGGTGAATTTTTATTGCAACTAATTTTGTAGGTTTATTATGAATCAATGAAACCGTTCCTTTTTAAATATTTTTATCGTCGAAATTCGACGTGTTCTACCCTGTTGTTATTAAAAGTGAAATTTCAATTGATTAATCTATGCATCAATCCACAGTGTAGGATTAAACATGCGCAATGCGAAAATAAATAGTAAATCTAATTCTGAAAACAGCAGAATAATGAAGTCTGTCTGAATGTTTACGTGCTTATGATCTTCTATATTTTTAACTCTCTTTCATGTTTATTTGAAACTTTAAAATTTGTGAAATTATCTATACGAACACCATATTTTTTTCGTTCCTTCATTCAAGTTATCATGATTTATTTATCTTTCATAAAATTTTTCTAGTCTTTCTTTAGAAAAAAAAAAAAAAAAAAAAAAAAAAAAAAAAAACCCATCAAGTATAAGCTAAACATATTTGGAGTACTAAAATCAGAAAATGTAATGAACGTTGAATGAAAGAAGAGTATGTTTAACAAAAAAATAAAATAATTGCTTTTAAGCGTTAGCAATGTATAACAAATACTTGCCTGTAAATTCATAAATACCGTAATTTCGGGTGTATAAGCCGCAGATCAAACAATTCTTTTTCGACCCAGAATTTTTTAAGAAATAAATATAACTAGTTAGATCGCCGTAAATATTTGTCTTCAATTACTAAATAAGATTTCTGGGTCCAAAAAGAATTGTTTGAGCCGCGGCTTATACACCCGAAATTACGGTATGTCATTAATTTGCTAATATTTAGAATAGCTGAAGTGATAAGAAATGATTTTTCACTTTTAGTCTAAATGTTCAACGATTGTTTCTGTTTTTATCTGTTTTGCCCTTAGCAATATATAACAAATATTTATCTTCAAATTCTTAAATATGCTATTAATTTGCTAATATTTAGAATACTTGAAGTGATAAGAAATAATTTTTCACTTTCAGTCTGAACTTCAACGATTGTTCCTGTTTATATAATTGCGTGACAGCCGTATACGAGGATGGAAATAAAAATTGTTTTGAGAGATTTTTGACCACGCTGATTCCAATGATAACTAAAAATAGTTTTCATTTATGAATTTTTAATTATTGCATTATTTTTCAAGTATTAATATTGAAAAAAAAAAACTGTTAATTCCGAGACTGTTCTGCATTTTTTCACTGCAAACGCTCAAACCCAAAAATAACCACATTTCGAACACTTTTTCTCTTTAAATTCACAACACATTAATGTGTTGTGAAGTATTTTTTGTGTTGTGATTGTGTTCTTAATATGTTTTCAAAAGTGTTGCTCTCTAGAAATGCGTTCTTAATACAGGGTGTCCAGCAAATAGCACCCTGATTTCAAAATTAAATTTCTCAAAAACAAAGATCAATAGAATTATGCAGTAAACGGTTTGCTTATCAGGTAAGCTATAAAAATCTTATACAAAAGTTTCGAACGATAAATATTTTGAATGGATTGTGTTCTGATTGTAAAGAATGCTTTGACTTGACATTTTTCTTGGTTTAGATTGCTGCCAGAGAATGTGTTTTTCGGCTTAAAGTGCCATATTTCATAGTTTTTTTTAATTAAATTTTTGAAATTTCGAAATTCTAAAAATTTACTTCGAAAAATCTTTAAAATATTGCACTGTAAGCTGAAAAATTATTCCTCTGCAGGCAATCTAAAACAAGAAAAGAGTCAAATCAAAGCATTCTATGCAATCAGAACGCAATTTTTTTCAAAATAATCACTGTTTGAAATTTCTGTATAAGATTTTTACAGCTTACCTAATGAAAAAACCGTTTACCGCATATTACTATCGATCTTTGTTTTTGAGAAATTTAATTTTGAAATCAGGGTGTTATTTGCTGGACACCCTGTATGTTGCTGCAAAATATTGTTATGAAGAAATGTGTTCTAAAAATAGTGTTGTTAATTGTGTTGAAATAGTGTTGTAAATAGTGTTGATGAAAATAGTTTCTTAAAATAATGTTGCGCAGCAGAACACTTTTCCCCGAATTAATAACACATTGTAAACACCACACAATTTAGAACACTTATAAAACAACTCATGTAAAAACACTGTCAAAATATTTTCTACATGGCGCCTTTAAAATTATACTATTTTAAAAATCCAATTTAAAAAAATGTTTTGAAATATGTTTTGAAAACTCATTTTCGCCTCTTGTAATTTTTAACATTTTTTTGCACAATCTTTTTATTTTGTACAACACATTCGCAACACACAGAATACAACCGAAATCGATTTTAGGTAAAAGTGTTGTTTTTTATGTTCAGTTAGTGTTGCAAAATTGTTTCATGCATTTGAAGTGTGGGCTTTTCAATTGTATCATATAAAATTATGAAATGACCACTTAATGAAAAACATATAAGTTATTTCAGTGTCAACGTCTAATTTTCAACAATTTATTTCTCTAAACACTGATTTAAAACAGATGATAGTTCGAATTTCCATGTATATAACGAACTGAGCATATATAATAAATCTTTTGTGTTACTGTTGAACTTAAAATTTTAGGTTCATTTTTAACACACAGTGACACTCATGCCAAAATAATCAGATACATTTCGAAACGAATGAAGCTTTTAAGAATAGAAATCATTTTGTTTTTTGACACATTTAAAACTGAAGATAGAGAAAACGTTCTGATTATTGTTATTATTATTATTATTATTATTATTATTATTATTATTATTATTATTATTATTATTATTATTATTATTATTATTATTATTTCAAACTGACATGTAAAGAGAAATTTTGTAATTGTTTTTTCATTCACTTCCTAAAAAACTACAATTACGTAAAAAAAAATTTGCATCTAAGTATGTTTCCGATGACAATACAGCCTTTTAATATATTTAGAACTAATAAAAAACAAATACAAAAAAATCAGACAGTTTAATTAAACAAAAAGCACATAAAAATCATTCAAAAATAACATTGAACGTTTCGAATTTATTTACAGTTCCTCATCAGTAACGTAAATAAACACGAATTCACGGGATATGACAAAAAATTCAACTCGAAGTTCAGAACATGTGATCAAAAATAATAATTAAGCACGGAGGTGGGTATTTGAGTCACACTGTTAAAAAAAATCTGAAAGTCACGGATATATTTTTCCTGAATTTCGCAGGAAAAGTCCTTTTTCACAGCAAAAGGGAATTTTCAATTAAAAATCAGAAAATTTCATCATATTTCAAGAAAATAACGAAACAGAAGGAGACAGTAAAAAAGAAGGGAGATACTACGTTATCTGGGGCAAATTTATTTTGAATATTTACGAAACTAACATGTTACTTCACAGAAATGGAAAAACTCAACAAAAGAATCCTGGCTATTTCGTGAGACTTGTATCGTTCTGCTAAATTGCAACTGTATTGTTTTTTGTCATCGAGGTTAAAAATTATTATATTTCTTACCAATTTTCTAGCAACTTTATAGTATTAACTTTATAGAGTGATAAAAATGTCGATTAAAACATAGAAAAAAAGGGAAACGCTCTGTAAATTTACATTAGTTCCTGGTTAAATGCATTCGATTATGTTTCTCGGTCATCATTTTGCAAACATTTCTCTTATCTTACATCAAATTCCCTGTATTGATTTCCATGTGTTTGTTTAAAGATATTTTTTATCTTTGTTAAAATTTGCAATTCAAAATAACGCACTTTTTGCAATTTTATTAGAAGTAATAGAAAAGAAAATTTATTTAAAAAAATGCTCTTTTTTTTTCTCTCTTTTAATTCAGAATAATTTAGAAAGGGAAAAATCATCTTCTCAAAGTTAGTGAGAATTTTCATCGACAGTCATTTTGAAATTGTTTCCTTCATCAGAGACTAGAAACTTGGCATTATTAAAAATAAATTGCGTAATGTTACTTCAAAGGATTTATAATTATTACAATGCTTTTACCATTATTTCATTGGTAAATGAGTTATAAAAATTATATTAATTTTACAAAAACATATTACCCAAAAGGAATAAAACAATGAAAACATAAAAAATCACTTTTCATTTACATTGTTTTCTGATTATTTTTCTCTTATTTCTTACTCAAAAAAATTTTAATTAGTTAGTCCATTAAAAAATAGTGTACGACAATTTCGAAAAATTCTCTATAACATTATTTTTGTAAAAAGTTTTTTTTTATTCATTCAAAATAAATAAATAAATGAATAAAATCAGTTATTTTTTTCATTTATTTAAACTAGTTAAAAAATATAATTAATTAAAAAAATAATAAGCTTTATGCATCGGTCTAAAATAAATTAAAGTAAACCATTTGCGAATATTCTAACGAATACATTTGAAAACAGATCTTAGAAAAGAACAACAGATTTTCCCACACCGACTCATAAAAGATTTGTAAAAGAGACCGACTCACTTTGTGCAAAATAGCATCAGCAGCTATGGCTCAGTCGGTAATTCGTTATTCCGCTGATAAAAAGTCTCGAGTTCAATCCATAGGACAGCTTGAAGTATATTGTGCAAAAATTAAATAATATAGCGGTTCAAAATCACTCGGAAGTGGTATATTTAGCTGAAACCACGATGATAATGGTATTCATATTAAAGGCCATTACGCAGACATCAAAATACCTGTAATTCTTTATATCGAATGTATAAATTTCAGATCAGAATGGCCCATTTCTTATAAAATCGTTGTAATCAAACCTTTGCTAATTAGACTTCTTTTCTATTACAGTAATGAAAAACTCTTCGAGAAAGTAAAAAAAGAGACTTTGAAGAATAAAAGTTATCTTTTAAAATGGTGTAGCAGATTTTACTGAAGTTATACATGCTTATACATCGACGCCTCTACCTTTTTAGGGGAATACTATCAATCATTCCATTTTCATACTATATTACAGACACTTATCGGAAAAAATATCGCATCTTTTTAAAACTTTTGGTACATTTACATGTTTGTCCCACAAAAATCTTTGCATAGTACCCCCTGCAATTTTATATTCAAGTGCCCCAGTTCTCACCAGAAAGGAATAATCTATAGTATGCCTTTTAAAATCCTTAATTTAAAAATCCTTTTTTCCTCATATATCAAAACAAAGTTCAATCCTTTCATTTTTTATAAAGTTAATACTTTTATACATGCCATTCTCAAATCTCGTATACGACTTAATAAAAACTCACCAATTTCATGAGGTGAGTAAAACAAAGTTGTGAAAAATAAATTTAAACTGTCGTATTTTACTTCAAATGGGAATTTCTGCATCTATTAAGTTTTTATATTCAATTACTGTATATTTTCAACGTAAATGTCACCTAGACGCAGAATTATATTTCACTTCCTTTGTGGTTCTTTATATCACATCACATTATATTCAGATATATTACATTTAGTGAACAGTATCATTACACCATTCAAACTGTCACGTTATTCTTCAAAATGATTTCTATGATAAATAATGGTTTTAATATTCATGGAAGTCTAATACGGAGTAAGAAGAGACAAAAAACTGACTGTTCCCAAAGAAATATTTTAGTAAATTGCAAGACAGATCTTCAGTTTAGCAGAATAAAAAAAAGATTCTTAATGTGATTAAAGAGTGTAATGCAAATATTAAAGTGTCTAAAACAAGTAGGTTTTAAAAAATGGATTCAGAAAAAGTAATGGTATTTTTTTTTAATTCTTTATTTAAAATATATACTATATCCCAATAAGTTTTAAGAATAATAACAACTTTTATTATGATAATCATAAAAAAAATATTACATATGAAAACCGCGTGCGCACAAAACGACATTAAATCAATCAACAAACTATCGATGTATAAGTCAAATGAGACTCATACAAAGTTGAATGATATATATGATTTGGAAATCAACTATCTATTAATCTTAATTATAACAATAATAAAAAAAAAAGGAAAAGAAAAAAAAGAAATTAATGCATGGTTAAAATATAACGGTATCATTTTAAAACAAAAGATCGTAATTTTCGGAGTATAAAAGCTGATAAAAGAAACTTATTTAAAATTAGAAAGTCTTTTAATTGTTTTACTTAATCCTGTGTCATTTTTATTTAACTTCATTTATATTAATATTTATATATACAAATAAACATCAAAAATTGTGAATGTAGGAATTATAAGAAATGTTCTTGATATAAATTAAGTTTTATGCAAGTGAAAAAAGAATTTTTAATCATTATAAATTTAAAAAACATATTAGCATATCAATAGAAATAAGCAATTAAAAAAGGCAGTAAAAATTAAAAAAATGATATATTTGTGGAATTATCAGGACAGATTCATGAGGCTGAAATCACCTTAAGTTTTACAAATATATACATTAAGATCACACACTTTATTTGTAGTGAAGTATTTAAGCTTGATAATTCAACTTTGGTTCTACAAATTTCCTTAATATTCATTTTCTTTTATCTTTTGTATGCTTCATTGTGGTAATTTGTATTTTTCTTAATGGTATTATATATAAATAAATAAATATATATATAATAAGTTTATTTGACCCTCTTCCTTTTGTTTATACACTGGTGTCCAAAAGTTAAGCATAATTCGTAATTAACTAAGTAATGAAAGAAATATAAATCGAAATGTGGTGAAACTCCAGGTGTGTAAACAAAATGGTACGCGTCATATATTTTCGCGAAGAGTTTTTCCCTAAATTGATCAGGGGACCGTCAACAAATTGAAAAAGTACGAAGATCTTTTGGATAATCCTGTCAAAACGAATGTAGCAAAAGCGTTCAAACTGCACATTATGATTAAGTGGCTTATTGTAATGTACTGTGTTTATTTTTTATAAGGATAGCATGTATACTAGTAGAGAAATTAAGGTTTTTATAAAAACAGTCCTAAATTTTTCCAAGTTTTTTGCTTATAATTTGCAGAGTTCTTAATATAAAACAATGTTCTTTTCTGAAAATATGACAAACATCATTGTACACAATACCCTGTCATCAGAATTTAAAAATAATAAAAATTGCATGAAAAATGAGTAGTTTAGTAAATAATTTTTCATTGCGCATGCGTCAACGATATCAAAATTTCATTTGCATATTGTGTTAGCTAGATGTATAGAGCAACTTCTGTAAAAGTTTCAAAAGCATAGCTTGAAAATTCTGAAAATGATCGTCTATAGAATCAACTCAAAATCCGTTATTCCTAAAAGAAGCAAAAAAATCAGGGGTTTTATCCAAATATAGTTGTACGTGCAATATTGTGTAGGTACTAAACAATGGAATATGGATACAGCCCCTCATCTTTTTGCTTCATTCAGGGAATAAAGGATTTTGATCTCATTCTATCAACGCTAATTTTCAGAATTTTTAAGCTATGTTTTTGAGACTTTCACAAAAGTTGCTCTATACATTTATCTAACATAATATGCAAATGAAATTTTAATAGCGTTCACACATGCGCAGTAAAAAAATATTTAGTAAACCTGCTCATTTGTCACACAATTTTTATTATTTTTTTAATTCTGATGACAGGGTATTGTGTACAATGATGTTTGTCATATTTTCAGAAAAGAACATTATTTTATATTAAGAACTCTGCAAATTATAAGCAAAAAACTTGGAAAAATTTAGGGCTGTTTTTATAAAAACCTTAATTTTTCTACGAGTATACATGCTATCCTAATAAAAATAAACACAGTACATTACAATAATCCACTTAATCATAATGTGCAGTTTGAACGCTTTTGCTACGTTAGTTTTGACAGGGTTATCCAAAAGATCTTCGTTCTTTTTCAATTTGTTGACGATCCCCTGTTCGATTTCGGGGAAAACTCTTCGCGAAGATATATGACGCGTACTATTTTGTTTACACACCTGGAGTTTCACCACATTTCGATTTATATTTCTTTCATTACTTACTTAATTACCAATTATGCTTAACTTTTGGACACCAGTGTATGCTGGAAATTACGCCAATTAAATATAAAAATCTTACACTCTGTCCGAAAGGTGTGTATTTTTCATAGGAAAAAAATGGAACTTGTTCAATAAAAATGATCCGCTACTTTAATTTTAATATTCTTGTAAAATTATAGTTCAAAAGTGACTTTTTTGAATCGTTCAGGATATTATAGAACTATTTTATTTCAGACAAAAACTTAATATTCAGTTATTAAAAAACTAATCATGTAAAAAATAAAAGTTTTCTTTTTACAATATTCATATTTTTTTCAGTGTACAAGGATTTCATATTATTATGAGAAACTAGATTATGTTTCATAATATTGTACGCATATAAATTTTCAAATTCTTGTCGTGTAGGTGATCAATTATTACTTCTGTCCTGAAATTTTATAAAAAGAATATGGCAGATTTTCAGAAAAGAATTGTAATTCTCATATTTGATTCCAAATCTCCAATAGATATCACAATTTGGACCAGATTTTAGGTCATTATTGATTGAAATTATTAATAGAAATACATTTTTTATCTGGAAATGTGTACAGTAAAATTTTAAAGCATTACGCTGAAATCATATTACAAATCTCCCGTAATCGTACAATAATATCCGTAGTAATGTACAATAAAAGAACTGTTTTTATAATCTAGATCTAGAATATTCCATATACACAAGGTATCTCTTTAAATATATAATTTTAATATTAAATATTTATCTAGAATACATTTATATTTACTTTCTTACTCAGTCAGCTTTATCGATCAACCAAAAAACAATGTAATGTATTTCTTTATTTATATGTTCAAAGCAATCCTTTCTCGATATATCTTCGAAACGTCTTTATTGTCGACAACTATTAAAGAAATTACATACATTTTCATGTGAATTTGTGACCATGAAATGCACGGAAGTTCTAATTATGACGCTACTTCACTCACGCGATGGCACTGCCGCGCTAATGTTAATCCTATGGCAGCGTTCTTTTATAATATCTCATTTGCGTTCCGATATTTTAAATAGTTTTTTTTAAAACATTGGATAGCTGAGGTAGGACTCTATAAAGAACCTTTTTCAAATTTTAGATTTAAATTGCAGTTATGTTTTATAAGAATACTTTCACTTTCGGAACAGGTTTCAATCAGCTCTTAATTAAAAATTTTCAGATGCATAACTTTATTTATACATACAGGAGCAACAAAATAATATTATGTTTGATGTAAATATTAATGCTGTTACAATATCTTGTTTGTCTACAAAACAGGTTTTTTAACCATGAAAATGTTTACTTGAGGATGGATAGCATCCTGAAACATCCTTATTCCAAGTTGAGAAAATTGATTAATGCGGCATAAAAAAAACTACTCGGAAATCAATAGCAGAAAAAAAAAAACTTTATTTTTAAAAACTAGGGCTCTCTGTCTCCTACGAGCTATGATCGCCAATCCCATACAGATTTTAAAAATCCGTTAATCTTAAAAGGGTTTCAAAAAATTGAATTATATTAAAAGTAAAAAAAAAAAAAAAAATACTGGAGATCTTTTTTGTAAACGGGTTTCCATGTCCTTTTACTGATGGATTTTAAGGTCGAATAAGCTGCTGTTTATAGCTGTTTTCGTACTTGAGTAAATAAGATTAGTTAAATATATAAAAATTAACTAATATAAAATGAATTAAGTCAACAGAATCTTTGCTTCCCTGATTTTTTAACAACTCTATAAGAAAATGATTTAAAATAATTGATTTTCAATGTAAAATTTTAAATCTTACATAATTTTTACCAAACTTTTCTTTACATTCGTAATATTCACCTAGAAATATTTTTATTATTAGATGTATAATATTATTTGCTCTGCCTTAGAATTGGCAAAAATAGTTAAAAAGATCATCTTGAAATTTGAAATAAATCTGTCATGTAAGTATATTTTTTAATTTAAACTATCTGGTAATATTATTATTCAGCCTTTGTAAATAGAACATAATTTCCTATATTTACTACTTTTAACGCAAACTAATGAATTTATTATTTTTAAATTTTCTTTATCTTTTAATGTTCACATGTAAATATATAGTTTGTATGACGCAATTTTCAATATTTTCTTGCTTTTAACGCATAATCATTTAATGCTAGTTTGATAGTTCTTGAATGTCGTAATCCTTATATATATTATAAATGTGAAAGTGTGTCCGAAAAATTCGGAATGAACTTGGCTTCAAAACGGATGGATTAACGTCTTTGACTCTTTGCATATGGATAGATTATAGAAGTGGAATGAACATAGGCTAATTTTTATTTATTTTATTCAAATATTTTCCTTAATAATTCAAAATTTAATTATTTTTCATACAAAATCAATAGGCATTTTTCAGATAAAATTTAACCATTTTCCTTTCTTGTTGCCAAGAAAATAAAAAATGGAATAATAATTTTTCAGCGGCAATGAGTTTTTAATAAAAAACTTCCACGCGAAAAACTATAAAAAAATAATTTAAAAGAAAATAAATATGACGTCATGTTTTGAATAAAAATAAAAGGTGTATTTTTAACCGACTTCCAAAAAGGAGAGAAAGTTATCAATTCGACGCGTATGTATTTTTTTTTAATGTATGTTCACAGATTACTCCGAAACCATGCAACCGATTAACTTAGTTTTGGTGTTAAAGGAAAGACGATGCTCTCGAATTGGTACCACTTCAGTTTCATCGAAATTGGTTCGGTACTTTTTTAGTAATTAGGCAAAAACTAATAAAATTAGTAATTTTTCGCTAATTAAAAGTGTTGAATACGTTCGCTGAAAGGACTGTAGGCAGCATGGCCGAGCGGTCTAAAGCGCTAGATTAATGCTCTGTTTAAGAGAGTGTGGGTTCGAACCCCGCTCCTGACATTATTTACATCTATGCAAAATTTACAATTTGTTTTTTCGTATTACAATTTTTATTTTTAACCGGCTTCAGAAAAGAAAGAGGAAGTTATCAATTCGACGCGTATGTATTTTTTTTCTATGTATGTTCACCAATTACTCTGAAACTATCCAACCGATTAATTTGGTTTTTTCTCCGACTTCCAAAAAGAAGAGGAGGTTATCAATTCGACGCGTATGTATATATATATATATTTTTATGTATGTTCACAGATTATGTATTTAATAAAAGAGGCTACTGTCCAATTGGTACCACTTCCATTTCATTGAAATTGGTTCAGTACTTTTTTAGTAATTAGGCAAAATTTAACAAAATTTGTGATTTCTCGCAAATTAAAAGTAACATGGACTTTGAATAAGCTCGCCGGCGTTATCAGGGTGGCCGAGCAGTCTAAGGCGCCAAACTTAAGGACTTGTTCTCGGAAGAAAGCAAGGGTTCAAACCCCACTCCTGACATAACTTACATCCATGTATAATTTATAATATTTTTTCCGTATTATAATATTTATTATTAACTGACTTCAGAAAAGGAAGAGGAAGTTATCAATTCGAAACGTATGTATTTTTTTCTATGTATGTTCACCGATTACTCCGAAACTATCCAACCGATTAATTTTGTTTTGTGTTAAATAAAAGAGGCTACTCTCGAATTGGTACCACTTCCATTTCATGAGATTGGTTCAGTACTTTTTTAGTAATCAGGTAAAATGTAATAAAATTGGGGATTTTTCTCAAATTAAAAATAACATGGACTTTGAATAAACTCGCCGATTGGAGCGCCGTCAGGATGACCCAGCGGTTTAAGGAGCCAGATTTAAGCTCTGATGCTGGAAAGAGAGCGTGCGTTCGAACCCTATTTCTGACAAAATTTACATTCATGTATAATTTACAATATTTTTTTACGTATTATAATTTTTATTAACTGGCTTCAAAAAATCGTTAACTTTTAACTAAAAAGAGAAAAATAAACTTTTCTACCAAAAATTGAACCGACTTCAAAAACTACTGCAAAGTGAAAAATAATTTTTTTACATAATAGTAATAAGAAATTAAATTAAGAGCATAGTATTTACCATGCGTATTATTATATTTATGTACATTAATTTGATTTTTTGGAGTCGGTGCCAGCCAAGCCAATTTGAAAATTAAAATTAAATATCCAATTCAATTCCTAAAAGAATAAAGGATTGGCTGGCACCGACTCCAAAAAATCAAATTAATGTACATAAATATAATAATACGCATGGTAAATACTATGCTCTTAATTTAATTTCTTATTACTATTATGTAAAAAAATTATTTTTCACTTTGCAGTAGTTTTTGAAGTCGGTTCAATTTTTGGTAGAAAAGTTTATTTATAATATATTTAACAGGGATATTTGTTTAGTTAATGGGAATTTTTGTGTAAAACATGCCGACATAAATTAAAAGTAAAAAGAATGAAAAATAATTATATTTTTAATAAAATAGTTATGAAAATGTGACGTCATAGTTGAAATAAAACAAGTACTTCATAGCAGTCGTTAAAAATACAAGGGGTATGAATATCAGTAGCTAATGGAGCGAGATAAATAATGACGTCATATTTAAAATGAATCAGAAATATTTTTTAATTATATTAATTAATAAGTTATAAGTTACATACAAATGAATATTTTTATTCAAAACTCATAATTATCAATGGAAAAAAATTTTTGTGGGGAAAAGGCGGAAAATAAAACTACTGATTAATATATTTTTGGCTCGATTTTTTAACACTTTCCAACAAAGTTGAAAAGTTATTATGCTTTCGGGTTGTCTGTCTGTCTGGTCGCTTTCTAACTTTAGTAAATATACTCCGATTTCCATGAAATTTTTGGACGTGCTTAACGTTTACATAGCACGAATACCTACTGAAAATAAAGTTTCTACCATGATTAGTTTATTTACAGGGATTGTCAAAAAATTTCCTTACATTACGGCATTATGGGGAAAATCGTTTTAATTAAATTTAACGATGTTACACCCTGTGAAACATATTCAAATTTATATGCATTTACAAAGTGCATTAAAACATGCATTTTGTAAAATATGTAGTGAAAAGGACACTTATTATTCATTTACAGGGTTACACAGAAGAATTCCATTGCATAAGAATAAAGGGAGGAACAGTTTCCGACATATTTTAATTATGGTAAACGATTTCATGTATAATCAAATTGATATACGTTGCTGAGGCTTAATGTGAGTTATTTCATGCATAATACGAAGTGCATAGCATTTATAGGGACACACAAAAGATTTCAAATATTATATATGTTGTGTAAGGGGCTGACGCTTTGGTCAGGGTATCAAAGAAAATATAATGTTATGTTTATTTGAAAGTGGAGAAAGCACTTTTTATTTGCCTCTACCCACAATTAGGCCAAAGTGATCGTGATAATGATAGCACATCACGGAGAATGGGGGCCTGCAAACGACCCTAATTACTCTCTTCATTATTTCATTTAAAATAATAAAAATATTCTTTATCCAATGATGAAGAAAAATCAAGTATAAAGTTATAAAAATATAAAATTAAAAAGGTAAAAAGTTACCTGTTGAATCCTTGGCTTTTGATGACAAATAAATCCAGACAATAGGCACAAGAAATTAATATACGAACAATTTTCGAAGAAAAAAAAATATATTTTATTTCATGAAGTACTTGTTGCTTTTTTCATGAATAAATATTTCTTCACAAATTTATATTTTTGGTGACTCGTACATATTAATTTCTCACTTGATAAACAACCATTTCATAACATATGTTAATCACAACTATTGCTATCTCCAAGCAATAAAAATTCTTTTCATAACATATTCTAGATATCTCAAAAACATGTAATTAAACAATTTTCTTCATGACATAAAAGGAGAATAAATTATTATTTCTTTTTGAAAAAGAACACCTCTCATAATATGAACTTTCAAAACAAAATACATCATACTTCATATTGTATAGATACATGCCAATATTTTCTTTATAACGCCCCGTAAATATTAAGAAAAAATTATATATATATTGGGCCAGATAATGAAGTAAAAAGGACTTATGCAAATAAAATTTCTTCACCTGACGAAAGAAAAATCTTCACCAAGACGTCATGTAAACTATAATATTATTTCTTGAAAACAAAACAGTTCTTCACCTCTGCCTACTTCTCAGAGGATGGAGAATAAAAAGATTATCGAAGAATTGGGCACATTAGATTTGTAGAAGAAAACTCGTTGATGAAGAGATGATGAGAAAATGAATGAATATTTATAAAATACGTGACGACATTTTTACAACACTTGTGAAGATAACACGAGAGCATAAACTGAAGACGTATAATGAGACCTTAAATAATTTCCGTAATCCAAGAAGAGAATGCACAAACAAAACAATTTTCGGGATGCTATTGCAGTGAGAAGTGCCTTGCTACTAGCCGCCTTGAAAACTCAACATCATTTCCAAAAAGAGAAGGCACAAACGAATACATTCAGGAATGCATTAAACCACTTCATTGCTCCTCGCAGCACAGAGGGACTTGGCTTAACAGAAATCAACATCACTTTCCTAGATGAATTTTGAGGGCAGCACTTTTTCTTTGCCGCACTTAAAAAAAATCAGCATCGTAATAATCTCAACATAACAAAAAAAAACCGTTCCATCCTTCGTTAACGGGGGAGCACCTCTGCCCCGAACTTTCACTCATGCGACTGCATCCATCACAGCAGGTGTCTATCGGCGCAACTGACGCAGGTGGCCGCGAGCCCAGGGGAAAAGGAGAAAGGGTTATTGTAAATGCAAAATACGCCAATTTGGCAGTTAGCAACAGAGGGGGTGAGGAAAAACTAAGCCAAATTACAATATACAGTATGAAAAGATATGTAACTAATAAGAATAAAATTGATAACCATCTTAAGAAGGAAGGCCAAAGCTGGTGGCCATGTACTTAACGGCTTGAAATACGTCACCTGTGGAATTTAATTTGATAGGTTAGGGGTGTGTCCGAATAAACGGAAGTTCCACCCAAAAGAACTAGCGAGAAAGTTCTCGAACAAATTTAAAACCGGAAGGAATGATTTCAAACAGAATTTTACCGGCTTGGAACATTCGAAAGCTAAGCAAGAAAGAAAACATTACAGGCGACGAAATGAAAATAAGCGAAACCGAAATTAAATTTAAATTGAGAACATTAATAAAAAGGAAGGTGATATGAAATAAAATGGCTAATAAAATTGAATTAAACTAAACATATGGGGGGTTATGGAGTAACCACCACATATTACCCAGGGTCCCCCAAAAGAAAATATTGGTGAGATGACAAAAATGACAATTTTTCATCGAGACAATATTTTCTAACACATGTACAAATATGCTAAATAATTACACAAAATAAATGTATCAGCAATAGTTATAAAAATATACATAATTGTTGTACATGATAATTAAACAATAAAAAAAATAATTACTGTTATGATAGTAATCCTTATGAAAATATACCAACAGTAGTAAATGTTAACATGAAAGGTATATAAAGTTTCCTTCAGAGGTATCTATCATATAAAAAAAATTAAAGACTATGTGCAGACAAACAGTCCATAACTTTGAAGAGTCTCTTGTTAGGCTGTGCACAATGTATCACAATAGTAGAATGCTCTAGCATATGTCACAATATTTGATTACACAATAATATGTATATTTATATTCTCAGTTGTGAACAAAAATGAAATATACTATAACTGTATATGAATCATGTTATAACTATATATAACATATATAGTTTCAAATAACACATAATAAATTAAATGAATTTGTAAGTTGAAAATTGAACAACCATAAAAATATATATATAAATAGTGCAGAGAGATTAGTTATGCTCTCATAAAAAAATATTTACTTATATCACCACATAGCCTTTTACGCTTTCAATAAATCTTAAATGAATAACTTTAGTATTATTCAATAACACATTTTCGCAGAGAATAAAATAATAAGTTGCAAAAAGAATGGTAACAAAAGCATGATATTATTTTCCAATAAAAATATCTTCAAAATGAATATAATAATTTTCAAAGAGAGAATTTTTACACTCTCATAAAGGAATATTCTTAAACATTTTCAATATAAATTGTCAATAATTGCATAAATACTTTTAATACTATACTTCATTCAAAATAAACATAAAACATAAGATGTTTAATATTCCGAAAAAGGAAGAAATTTATATGAATATGTCAATCTTATATATGACTTGATAATGTCAACTTACAAAGAAAAATCAATTGTGTCAAAATTTCTATATAGAAGATATCTAGAACATATTTACTTATAATTTTCAAACATTTTTAAAGAAAATAAGTAAGTGATCACTTTTGCATTTGTCATAAATCAAGAATTTGCTTTATATAAATATATATATGATGACTCATTAAACATCTTTGGATAAATATATATATTATGACTCAATCAACATCTTTGGATCCAAAGTATAAATACTCAAAAGTATACAAAAATATTACTTATTGTGAGTCATTCACTTTCTATATTTCACCAAGAAGAGAAGAAAATATTAGTATGAATAAGTTTATCATGCACTTTCTCTCTTTTTTTTTTTATCAAAAGAGGTTAAATGTTACAGCATGCATGCATTGTAAGGAAAAGACACAATAGGGAAAATAATTTGATGAGTACTCATCTTTATGTTTACCTTATATCAATTACAATTTCACCTTTCTTATTAGAATGCACATTTGTCAAAAATAACTTTAAATAATGACATAATATTATAACAAGGATATAAAAGACAAATTTTTTCTCAATTTTTTTGCATCAACTATTGTAATTAAAGACTTTATAAAATTTAAAAGTATGGCATACATGAGATTATGTGTAAATATTGTAAAAATTATGACTTATAGATAAATGCAGTAACTAATAAAACTATTAAAATTCATACATACATCCCGAGGATGACCGTTGAGTTGTACCAGGGAGAAGAAGACTTAAATAAAATGAAAAAAAAATAACAGCTGCCTGCAGCCTGGAGAAAAGAAAAAAAAAAAAATTACATAGCGATTCTTCTTGCTGGACAATCAGTACGGCTAGCTTCGACTGAATATATTACAAAGCAAAAGTCATCCTGTAAAAGGAAAAAGAGAGTTAGTCTATTTTTTATGTAGTTTATGATTGCGAGGACGAAGATCATAACTTCTATATTGAGTGGATTTGCTTTTAGCACCAGTATGAGTGCCATCAGGAGGAGCTTGTGACAGTACCGATTTACTGGAACATGAAGATGTTTGCTGGCATTTAGAAGAAGAAAGAATTTGAGGAGAAGTATTACAAGCTGCATCATGATTTGAAACTTGAATAGAAGAGTGTTGTCTCACAGGAGTGGAGGATGCATTATCAACAGCTGGTTGATCATGTGATGCACCTTTTGAAGAAACTGAAGGATGTTGCAGTGCTTCATTTCTCTTTTGAAGCTTCAAGATTCGATTAGTGTGAATCAACATAGGGGAAGCATGACTATTATTGGAATCTTGAATTTGAATGAGCACAGGAGAAATTATTTTTTTTACCACATATGGGCCTTGTATTTTCTTGTTAAACACATTGGGAAATTTTACGTAAACAATGTCATTAACATTGATGTTGGAAAACTTTAATTTTTCTCTGGATTTTGGTACACCTTTTGTCTAGATGATTCGTTATTCTTGTAAGCTTGATAGTATATTTTTTCAATAACATCCATCAATTTATGAATTTCATATGCAGTATTGAGAATTTTCCATGAAACTTGAGTTTTATAATTGGAATAAATGTCGTTTATTTCTCTTCCAAAATGAAGAAGATTTGGAGTGAATTTTGTGGCTGGATGAGGTGTAGCATTATATATGGATTGGTGAATTTTTAGAGCAGTGGGTACATCACATCCTTGTGAAGCCATTGTGTTCACAGACGATTTTATTTGAGAATTGACACGTTCACTTAAAATATTGATGACTTTCATATACGTCATAAACCATTTTTATATATTAAAAAAAAGAAGAAAAATATATACTAACATATTAGTATCATATGAAGAATATAAGACCCAAATATTTTATGTAAATATTTATATATAATATGGCTCAAAACATAAATTATTATATGTATGACAAGAAGAATAATTTATCTTAGCATGAACAATAATTTTTACCAGTACCTCCGTTAAATAATGCATATATTAGTTATAAATTATAATAATGCAAGAAGAAATATATTGATAAATTATGTTGTATATATAATGCACTGCTCCAGAAAAAGATAATATTTCAATACAAGATCAATATAAATATTGTATTTGATTACTGCACCATACCCAACAAAATATAATTATATAAAACATTAATCACTATATGAAGAAAAATAACTTGAAAAAAAAAATAATGTAGAATGTTCAAGCGTTGGTCACTGCACCAAAAGAATTAATGTTGTTGTGTAAGGGGCTGACGCTTTGGTCAGGGTATCAAAGAAAATATAATGTTATGTTTATTTGAAAGTGGAGAAAGCACTTTTTATTTGCCTCTACCCACAATTAGGCCAAAGTGATCGTGATAATGATAGCACATCACGGAGAATGGGGGCCTGCAAACGACCCTAATTACTCTCTTCATTATTTCATTTAAAATAATAAAAATATTCTTTATCCAATGATGAAGAAAAATCAAGTATAAAGTTATAAAAATATAAAATTAAAAAGGTAAAAAGTTACCTGTTGAATCCTTGGCTTTTGATGACAAATAAATCCAGACAATAGGCACAAGAAATTAATATACGAACAATTTTCGAAGAAAAAAAAATATATTTTATTTCATGAAGTACTTGTTGCTTTTTTCATGAATAAATATTTCTTCACAAATTTATATTTTTGGTGACTCGTACATATTAATTTCTCACTTGATAAACAACCATTTCATAACATATGTTAATCACAACTATTGCTATCTCCAAGCAATAAAAATTCTTTTCATAACATATTCTAGATATCTCAAAAACATGTAATTAAACAATTTTCTTCATGACATAAAAGGAGAATAAATTATTATTTCTTTTTGAAAAAGAACACCTCTCATAATATGAACTTTCAAAACAAAATACATCATACTTCATATTGTATAGATACATGCCAATATTTTCTTTATAACGCCCCGTAAATATTAAGAAAAAATTATATATATATTGGGCCAGATAATGAAGTAAAAAGGACTTATGCAAATAAAATTTCTTCACCTGACGAAAGAAAAATCTTCACCAAGACGTCATGTAAACTATAATATTATTTCTTGAAAACAAAACAGTTCTTCACCTCTGCCTACTTCTCAGAGGATGGAGAATAAAAAGATTATCGAAGAATTGGGCACATTAGATTTGTAGAAGAAAACTCGTTGATGAAGAGATGATGAGAAAATGAATGAATATTTATAAAATACGTGACGACATTTTTACAACACTTGTGAAGATAACACGAGAGCATAAACTGAAGACGTATAATGAGACCTTAAATAATTTCCGTAATCCAAGAAGAGAATGCACAAACAAAACAATTTTCGGGATGCTATTGCAGTGAGAAGTGCCTTGCTACTAGCCGCCTTGAAAACTCAACATCATTTCCAAAAAGAGAAGGCACAAACGAATACATTCAGGAATGCATTAAACCACTTCATTGCTCCTCGCAGCACAGAGGGACTTGGCTTAACAGAAATCAACATCACTTTCCTAGATGAATTTTGAGGGCAGCACTTTTTCTTTGCCGCACTTAAAAAAAATCAGCATCGTAATAATCTCAACATAACAAAAAAAAACCGTTCCATCCTTCGTTAACGGGGGAGCACCTCTGCCCCGAACTTTCACTCATGCGACTGCATCCATCACAGCAGGTGTCTATCGGCGCAACTGACGCAGGTGGCCGCGAGCCCAGGGGAAAAGGAGAAAGGGTTATTGTAAATGCAAAATACGCCAATTTGGCAGTTAGCAACAGAGGGGGTGAGGAAAAACTAAGCCAAATTACAATATACAGTATGAAAAGATATGTAACTAATAAGAATAAAATTGATAACCATCTTAAGAAGGAAGGCCAAAGCTGGTGGCCATGTACTTAACGGCTTGAAATACGTCACCTGTGGAATTTAATTTGATAGGTTAGGGGTGTGTCCGAATAAACGGAAGTTCCACCCAAAAGAACTAGCGAGAAAGTTCTCGAACAAATTTAAAACCGGAAGGAATGATTTCAAACAGAATTTTACCGGCTTGGAACATTCGAAAGCTAAGCAAGAAAGAAAACATTACAGGCGACGAAATGAAAATAAGCGAAACCGAAATTAAATTTAAATTGAGAACATTAATAAAAAGGAAGGTGATATGAAATAAAATGGCTAATAAAATTGAATTAAACTAAACATATGGGGGGTTATGGAGTAACCACCACAATATATTCTATTCGAAGTACTGTATATGACAGATGGATGATGACTGTTATGGATAAAATGTATTTTGAATTATGATATGTGCTTTTAAGTTTCGCTAAATGTATGCATAATTAATGGAGAATATAAATGGTAATAGTATAATTAGTTAAATTTAGATATACAGGGTTACACAAAAGATCTTGGAAAGGTTACTAAATATAAGCGTAATTTACTTAAAGGTGGTTTTTAAATAAAACATGCATCTTTATTTTGAACTGCATTTAGTAAACTAAGAAATGTTTGTAGTATATATATAAAATGATATACAGGGTCCCGCAAAGAACTGGATACAAGGTTGTTTTCGGATGATAATTTCTGAAAATGTAATTTAGGTAGTAATAAGAGATATTTTTGTTTGAACTAAATTTTAGAAAGATAATTTCGTGTATTAAAGGCACTTGGAAAACTACAGGGCTGAACAAACGAATTCAAGAATGTTTCTATCTATTAGTATTAATCGCTGAAAGGAAAATTTTAACCAGCAAACAAATTAGCAAATAGGGATTATCAGAAGTTTTTTACCATAAATTCGCGATAAAAAGTTAATTACACATGCTTTTCATCATCGAAATTTTTTGCTTGATTGATCAATTATTTCTTCTTTAAATGTTATGTGAACGAAGTCACGGGTAACTGCTAGTTCGAAATAAATCTCTCATGTGGAAATATTTTTAAACTTAAACTGTTTTGCAACATTATTATTTGGACATTCGAAATACAGCGTCATTTACCCCCATTTACTATTTTTAACACATATTAATGAATCCATTATTTTATAGTTAGTTTTAATTTTTAATATGCTTGCGTAAAAACATTTTGTATGACGCAATATTCAAAATTTTCCTTTGTTTAACACATAACCATTTAATTCCAATCTGTTTTTTTCTGTTTATAATAATTACGAGTGAATACATTTTCAAATTAATTAATTAATTTTTTTTTTTTTTTTTTTTTTTTTTTGCACTGTTTTAATAATTGACAACACTTTAAAATAACCCTTTCTAAAACATGTAAAAAATACCGCTGTAAATGCTGGAAATTGGATTTTAAAATTGAAATAAACCATCAAATTAATATATATATTTATATATATATATATATATTGCAGTCTGCATACCGCAAGTTTCAGTTGAATATCCTAAAAGAAAAAAAAGTTTAAATTATAATAATTTCTAATAAATTCTAATAATTTCTGTATAGTTTTTGTTCTTATAAAATTTTTTAATGAAACAATTATGTGCAACTTTAACATTAAATATCTCTTAACACGTTCGCTGCCGCTTACGTGAAGATGTGGTGACAGTTATTGCCGCACTGTAAAAGTGGGTTTTTCCCAGAAGCCGATTTACTTTTTATAACAAAGAATCATCGCCAGCGCGTGTCTGGCTAACGGACACCACCCCGCATCTCGCGCTGGCGCATGAGTGGCTCCTTAACGTTGGTGCCATATCACGCGCTGGCGCGTGATCGGCAGCGAATGTGTTAAAGTAATAATCGATTTCAAAACAATCTGTTTCAACGTTTTTATCAAATATTTATCAAATACCCATTTCCTATTTTTGGATGCAATAGTTTCCCTAATATTAGCGAGGAAAGACCTCTGATCACAAAAAATTCACTGACAACGGGAATAATAGCGTTTGATACTTTTTCTTTAAATCCAGAGATACTGTTTTAAATCTTGAAAATATATTAATTTGTGAGATTTTTAAATACGAAAAGCGCTTTTTGGGCTGGTGGGTGACACGGAAGAAATTATTGTCTACTTTCGTTTGCAGATTATATTATTTTTTCCAAATAATAATAATAATAATAATAATAATAATAATAATAATAATAATAATAATAATAATAATAATAATAATAATAATAATAATAATAATAATAAAACATTTATCTATTTTCGTAGTGTGCGCACGTAATGGTTTCTATTTTGTTAATGTTTAATACCTCTTGTAGATTCATTAGTGTGAAACAAATTTTCTTTGACTTTTTTCAAAAATGAAAACACACATTCAGTTACATTTTATTGTTTTTTCTTTGATATGTGTTGCACATGAAATTAGGATTAGCATATTTTTCACGCGATGAAAGAAAGACCGTCCACAAGAGATGTCCCTTGCACGATTTTTGAAATCCAAGGACGTCTATAAATTCATTTCTGTCGTTGGCGTGCGGTTGAAATTTGGGCACGAAATTCCGTCATCGCTCTCTTTTCGCTACATATACTTTTCCTATGCTTTCAGTTTCAGTTAATAGAATGCATGATTCTTTTTCATTCAACGTTTACATTTCATGTGGAAGTATCAAATACTAAAAAAATGCAAATTCAATTGGAGAGTTTTCACAAACGAGAAAGGGAACAAATGCACGTGATGAAAATAAGATGATAAAAATAGTTTTTTTAATTATAAAATTACTTTAGCTAAAACACCACTCATACAAATACGTCATAATGGAGTTCCCGCTTACTTCTCCAATTAGTAATTCCCAAAATGTCAGATATTTTTTCAAATATTGTTCTTCCTCATACTAAAAGTTTTTTTGCTTCAAAGTAGCATATTTATCTTGACGTAATATTACAAATGACGAATTATTTATTTATAATTCATCAAAATAATATTTATTCTTTTAAAAAGTGTGTTTTAAAAGAAATTTCTATTTTTATATGGTAGCTAGTAAATTACACTTTGGCATTCAGCGAATAAAACATTTGTGTATTGTGGAGAACTACAATTGCGACTAGACTACAAACATGCAGTTGACTACAACTACGATTACTTGATTTAACAAGTTGAAAAATGAACACCAAACGTGACAAATGAGGCGCGTTCGTACAATAGCTGGTTTTACATTCAAAACTTGGTGCAATAGTTGTTGTACCCTTTTGCAAAAATGCCTGATAAAAAATATTATTACGATTATGTACATTAAATTCAGTAAAATAAAAATAATATAATCTCTATGTTAAATGTGACATAATCAGCATGGCAACCTAGAATCATTCATATCATGTGGCATCACTAAAATAGTTATACGTAATAGGGCTTAAAGGACGAAGAACAATTTTATTGATATCTTATTTTATGTTTTGATTCGATTTTCTTAAAATTTAGAATGAATAACGAAAATTCTGCAACTAGTATATATATTAAATTTCAAATCATTGTGGTGTGTAGCTTTTGTACTGTTATATGTGGACAGGCAAACACACGGTTAGATAGGCAAACAGGCGGACCAGATGACGACTATAGGTGTTACGTATTTATATAATTACGAAATTTCTTCATACACCTTAATGTAAAGGAATACTTTTAAGTGTCTCTGTAAATGAACGACAGTCACTACATACTTTATTTTCTATATCGAACATAGCATAATAAATATCAATAACATATACTCCCTCTGTCCCAAATTAGTTGCGACATTTAGGATGAAAATTTTGTCCCAAATTAGTTGCGACATTTCAAGTAGGCGGAGTCATAAGTAACTTCTGATGCAGTTTAGTACATCGACACCAGTAAAATTATACTAGAATGAATATTACGGTGTATACTAGGTGTCAGAAGGTAAAAGGTGTCAGAATTCACAATTGATTAGCTTGAAGACAGTTTTATGTTATTATTGTTAAAAACAAATTTACGAAATGGGGCGTGGCTTAAGAGCGTGTGAACCGGGATTTTTTAAAGTAATTAATTACTTATTTATGGAATTATGGAGGGAATGTTAAGTACGCAAATATTGTTGACTGATAGTATAGCTCTCTGAAAAATGTTCAAACAAAATCATAAAGTCATAAATATGAATAATCAGTACAAAAGTATTCAAATGTCGCAGCTAATTTGGGACAGAGGGAGTATCAATTACAGATCAATTAAGTTATATTAACGCAAGTTAGAATTTTGAGAGACAGACAAACGGCTAACCAAACCGAAATCATAAACACTTTCAACTATGTTGGAAAGTGTTAAAAACATATAACAGGTTGAAATTTGACTTTCAGCAATTTATACCAATAGAAGGGGAAGGAAGTATACTTGAATTGTTTTGTAAAGTCCTGTATTACCTACTATCTTTAAGCACACGCCACTATTTAACTAAAATTTATTTAAGACTGAAACATACTTAAAATTACTTAAATCGCACTTTCAGAGATTACCATCGATAGCTGGCCATGTATCCAATTTTTGCGTGGTGCTATACATCATTTTATCTCTATTCCATAAACATATCGTTGCATGCTTATTCTTGGTCAGCGTAAAAATGCATAAATAATTTACAAGCAACCTTTAAGTTGTTTCTTTCACACTCAGTAAAGCATACAAATTATTTTGTGTAGCCTTGTAAATGATTTATAGCCTTTATACACACAATATAATATACAAAAATTAGTTAAACTTAAAAATTTATATCATAACTCTATCTTCAAGCAATAACTGCTAGTATTTCGGATAAAGTATAGTGTCCGAAATCTTTTGTGTGTTTCTGTAACTATTTTGCACTTTCTGTTACAGAGGAAGTAAATTGTAGTAAATCTAAGCAATGTATATTAATCGTATTATATGTGAAATATTTTAACATCATTAAAATGTACCTCAAATAATGTTCACCCCTATACCATTATGAACCGAAATTCTTGCTTGTACATGAATAATAAATGTTCTTTGCACAGCATATTCTACAGAATATATATTTTAGCTCTCTTTATAAATTCATATTAATTTAATTACGTTCATATGGGTAAATTTAAAATCATTAAAACCTATTAAAAACTATTTTTATCAAGCTTTGAGAAAATAAAGTGAAGTACTTAGGAAATAAGTAAAATTGGAGACTTTATAATGTTTTTTGTCACGGCTGTGATTTATCTTATATTTATCAAACTAAAAGAAATCTCGAAATCCGCTTAAAAGCACACTCTCCTTATGTCATTAATGAAGAAGTTTCTAAATCTTCTGCTGCCTAGAACTCTTGGGATTCCATCGATAGTTTTAATTTTCAAACTGTTAAAATTATCGTTAATGCCAATAGTATCTCTTAATTAGATTTTATTATTATTTCATTATTTATCTAATTCATTAGATAAATAATGAATTAGATTTTCTTGAAAATTTAGCTATTTTTCTCAATCGTCATGTTTTTTTAATGATAAATCAGATTCCAAAACGCTCTCTGTAGCCTGGAAAAAACTTTTTAACACAACAATATAATTTATATATTATATGGACAAAGGTAACCGGCCACTTGCGATTTTAGACATTTTGTTAAATATCTAGAAAAATACATGAGGAAACATTCTGAAAATCCAAGTGCGTAAACATAATAGTACAGGTCATATATTTCCGTGAAGATTTTTTTTCTCCAAATTCCATAGGGGGATCATCTACAAATAGAAAAAGAAGAACATCTTTTGAATAACCCTGTATAAAACTAATGCAGCAAAAGCGTTCAAATTGTAGACTATGATTAGGTGGCGTTTTGTAATAAAACTGGGTTCATTTTTATACGGATAGTATATTTGTAGAAAAATTAAGATTTTTATAAAAACAGTACCAAATTTTTCCAAGTTTTTTGCTTATAATTTGCAGAGTTCTTAATGTAAAATAATGTTCTTTTCCGAAAATATGACAAACAACATTGCACACAAAACCCTGTAATTAGAATTTAAAAATAAGTAAAATTGTAAGAAAAATAAGCATTTTTACCAAATAGTTTTTAATTGCACATGCGAGAACGCTATTAAATGTTCATTTGCATATTGTGTTAACTAAATGTATGGAGCAACTTATGTGAAAGTCTAAAAAATATAGCTGGAAAATTCTGAAAGTGATCACCGATAAAATAAGCTCAAAATACGATGTTCTCAAAACGAAGCAAAAAAATTAAGGATTGTATCCAAATATACGTGCCATATTGTGTATTCTATATTGGCACTAATCAATGGACAAATGGATGAAAAAAAAAATTTTTTATTGTTTGTTGTCGTTAACGATAGAAATTTTCATTTCTCCATTGTTTATTTTTTTATTATTTAATCCACATTAAAAAAAAAGATCTCGGACTTCAAGCTATACTTTAATTACAACATATTATAGTTAATTCAATATATTTGTTCAGAATCTTTACATAGTCCAAAAAAGTACTCATGAAAACGGAATACAGTAAAACCTCTAAATAACGGACACCTCGGGAATGCAGAAATTGTCCGCTATTCGGAGGTGTCCGCTATTGGGAAAGACCTCAAAGATACAAAAATCACTAAGAAATGCTTAATGTTTCATTAATTGACTTTTATATGTCATAAAACTTCTATTATATGATAAATTAGAAATAAAAAAAACTAAGCAATAAAACTGAAATAAAATTGTGCACACCTTTATCCACTGTTTATTACATTCTTATGAAAAAAATCTGTTACAGAAGTTTACTTTTGCTTGTGATTACATGTAATTTGTTTTTCTAATGTGATGTTTTTGGACATTATAAAGTTCCGGGCGGAAGGGGGTTGTACTTTTGGACCATTAATCCCTTCGCGACGGGAGCCTTATACGAAATTATGAATGTTTTGTTACCAGTTTTTAAATGCAGAAATTTGTGCCTTATTAAATCGAAAAAATGTTCCGTTAAATAAGGCAAATGTTACAGTAAAATTTTACTAGCGGGGTTAGTACGAAAACATAAGCCTTTTTGCGGTACGTATACGTGCCGCTCGTCCCGAAGGGGTTGAAAGCATAAAATCTCAAACTTTTCCGGGGGGACATTTCAATGCTCTGGGAGATGTCTCTCCCGGGCAAGCCCCTGAATTCAACACTGAGCATGGAACGGGTGGGAGATTTTTCCCAGCTATCGATCTACATTTATCTATGATCACAAAATTTATGATACAATGTCTGATAAATTTAAAGTCCTTTTTAATTTTTTTTTCTCGTTAAAAAATACTTTTTCATTCTTTATCGCCGAAAATAGTGTCCGTTATTCAGGGGTTAAACATACAACAAATCAGATTTTGGGAATGGGGATTGATAAACTGTCCGTTAAATAGAGGTGTCCGCTATTCGGGAGTGTCCGTTATGGAGGTTTTACTGTAATAAGATTATTACAACTGTGATTTTATTTTTATTATTGATGTAATTAGTAGACGTGTAAGAAAATAAATAAAATAAAACCCTACGGTGTTAAAAATACTCTTTTAAATTAATTATTCATGTAATTTAGAAACGTTTTAATATTTTTTCTTTCAAAAAGTATGATTGATTAACGAGATAAGTTCAAAGAGTAATGAATAAAAACTTTAAATATCACACCATAGTTTCCTACATCCATAAAAATTCCTTTAAATAGCGTCACATAAGTCTTAAAATAGACAGTTTGTAGGAACAAAACGAAAGTCATGTCTTAAATAGAAATACTCTGGGAATATCCAGATGTTTAAGCACAGATCGCAATACTGAAAACGCAATAGTTATTATAAAACAATTGGTTTTTATTATAATCTTAGGAAAGGAAAAGAAAAAAGAATGAAATTTCAGCTAGATAATTTTAGGGAGAGAAAATTTTAAATCTTGTAATTGTTCAGCGAAAGTTTCGAAAATCAGTTTAAGGAAAAATAAATAAGAAAGAACCTAAAAAATATAAATCGATAATATGTTGAATATTAGAATAGTGTTGTTATTTAAACAATTAAATTGACAATTTTAATCTACATTTAAAACATCCCTTTCAGTATATTAATTTATATTTAAGCATTCTTTGACACTAAATATTAATGGAAATTTGATAAAAATTTGGATGAATTGTTAGAAAAATTTGTCTTTTGCTCTAAATTATTCATTATTTTTAAACATATAATTTGTGTACTACTAGAAATTAATCTAAGGTGAGAGGTGCTTCCTAAATAAGAGAAAACAAGTAAAAAATATCTTGCATTAAGCATAGAATGTGAAATATTTTTCAGCAAATTTAAAACATTGTAGCAAAATTTCACCGTTTAATATGATGAAATGTGATGTAGTAACACTGAAAAAAAAAATGTTGTTTTTTCTCGAAAAAACGAAAATATTTCTGGAATTTACGGAAATTTTTCCATTAAAAATCAGTAAATTTTGCTGGTATCCTGGTAAAATCTCCGTGAAATCATCCTTTTTAGGTGCTTTCGTAATTATGAAATACGTAGCACCTATAGTTATCGTTCAGTCCGTCCGTCCATCCGTCTGTCCGCATCTAACAACGAAAAAACTACCCATCATTAGAAATTTAAAATATATAATTATTACCTAATTTTGTCGAGTTATTTTAAATTTTATGAAAATCGGATGGATAGATCAATTACAGGGACAATCAAAAGTATTCCATTACATTACGGTCAATGGGAAAAAAAAGTTTCAAATGCATTTTAATCGTTTGAAATTTAAAATACATAATTATTACATAATTTTGTCGAGTCATTTCAAATTTTATCAAAATCGGATGCATAGTTCAATTACAGGGACAATCAAAAGTATTCCGTTACATTACGGTCAATGGGGGAAAATGCTTCAAATGCATTTTAATGGTGTTATTAGGTCATTGGGTCATACATAGTAAAATTGATATGCATCTATAAAGTACATATTATAATACACATTTTGCACAATTTGTGGTGCAAAGAACATTTGTTATTGATTTACAAAGCCTCACAAAAGTACTCCATTACATAATGGTATAGGGAGAAGATTGTTTGGTGGGCATTTTAATTGTAATCAACTATTTACAATTTTATGAGATTGATATATGAGAGTGATATTTTTAAAACTTCGTTATCGTACGAACGTACCTCATTTGCTACGCTTCACGTGCAATTTCCAACTTGTTTTTTGTTGTTCTTTTACAGTGTCAGTAGGCAAAATTCAACTAGTTGAGGAGGTCTACCGAAGGGCTATAGCTCTACTACCCCCACCTAGCACGTTAAACATCTCCCACCTTACAAATAGGCAATGTTTTACAAAGTTTATTACATAGATTAATAAAAGTGATTATTTACAGTTATTTATTTCATAGGAGAATAAGTTCATAAGTCTGTTGAAGTTGTAATGAAAAAATTACATATTAATGAAACTTTCGAACATTTAGTCGATTGGAATCAAGACATTTTGAAATTCATACTGATTATGCTCAGTTAGTTTAACACAATATGTAATTTTTTGGAGTAGATTTGGATTCTTTAAAACTAACAAGGAAGGTCTCCATACTGGGCATACCCAGAATTTCTTGGAAAAAATACTAATTAAACTACTCATGTATGTAATAAAGGATCAGTCAAAATTAGCGGCGAAATCACTAGAAAACTTGTAAAAAAGTAAGATACTTTCAAATATTTGGCGTGAAAAGACAAAAGTGTCACGCGATTTGGCGAGCAGCACTTTTCCCCGCCAAAAGCAAATGATTTTAATGCAACTGAAAACTTGTGGATTTTTAAAATGTGTGTAAATGATATTTAATGAATTTAAACATAAAAAATGAGAGAATTTAATATATTATATACATATATATTATATATTGCATTGCATATATATGTATCATTTGTTGCTGTAGTTATTTTATTATTTCTGGAAAAATTTCAGATATTAAAAATTCTTATTCAGAAAAATTATTTTCATACATTTAAGCGTATTCAAAACTAAAAGCGAGATGTTTCCATGGTAACGAAATCAAATTGACAATGCTCAACTGGACTTTGAACTTGAAACAATTTTAATTAGTTTAAATTTAAATCTCAAATTTTAATGATTAAATTTGAATATAAAATCATATAAATATCAATATAACGAAATTATACTTAAAAGAAACTAAAACTGACAGAACCAAAGGATTTAATTTATCTAAAAAGTTAAACATGAAACTTTTTCCTTTTAAAATGTAATTGACATAAAAAACATTTTTTGAAATTGCTTTTTATCGCCAACACATGATAAATCGCCAAATAACGAAATTATTATTTTTTGCGGACAGGGAAGGGAGGTTCCGCCGAAATTTTTTTTATAAATGTATATATCCTCATGAGTAGAACATTCTGTAATTTTTTCAGATTTTTCGGAGTATGCCCATATGGAGACCTTCCTTGTAAGAGAAATCATGATAATGTTCATTGTGCCTTTCTAAGGTGAAAGCGTAAGGTTAAGATATAGTTTTGGATATAATACATTTGGAAAATATATACGGACATCGAGAATATCGGATTACATTGCATGACAATTCTTGTTAAAAAATTATCTTAATAACTGTGCCACATAACGTCTGTTTCATTCGTGCAAAGTAAATCTCAGATGTTGCCATACTATTTTGCAAATAAATATGGAAATATTCAGCCTTGCATTTTTGGTTCTTTATCAAAGAGTCCTAACAAATTTTCATAATTTACGGGAAAAAAATCTATGTTTTGGTATTATAATAATTGGGTTTTTATTCCACAGAATCTCGATAAATTTCATTTATTATTTATTTTTTTTTATTGCCACACGATTTTTTATTTTCCTCATATTTTGTATGGGGTAACCTACGTAAGAAAAGAAGAATCTAATTATAAAAAAGAAACTATCTTAACGGGATTTTTTTTAATTAAACGGTTAGAAAATTGCTACTTTACAAAATTCAAACGTTTACATATTTTCAATTCAGGCATTAATCTTTAATGGTATTAATACATATATATATATATATATTTATCCAATAGAGATTAAAAAAAAAAATCAACATATCCTAAATCTGCACTCTTTTTCTAATAGATCATGAAATTGTAGTAAATTTATCTGTACTTTTAAATGAACTTGAGTATTTTAAAACATACTGAAATATTACTGAAAATTCCAGTTTCTTAAAAATTATACCTCATATAGGGAAAGAAATAACAATAAGCATGTTCTATATGTGTTATTAGTACTTCCGAACATGCCAAAAGAAAAAAAAAAAGAAAAAGCAGTCTGATCGCTTTTTCCTCTTGATTTATAACAATTTGAATTTGAAAAATTTCAAAAATTAACATTTCCGTCAGCTAGTAATTCAAAAAGGAGAATTGATATTCATAGCCATAAGCCATAGCCATTTGACAAAGAAGTATCCCTCTATACACCTGTCTTCATATGTAAGTCGTTTTGTTACAAACAAAGTCTACGAGATACGAAATAATGAAGTTGGAAAAATGACAGTTAACTGCAACTAAAAAAGACATTTGGAAACTAAAAACATTTTATTAAGTGACTTTTCTGCGTGTATGATGAATGATATGAAGTGCAAAGCATTTATTATAGATTTACAAGGTCGCACAATACTTTCGGTGAAATGCTCCACAGAAATCGTTAGTGGCGTATTTTAATAATATTACACTATTCCAAACATAATCAAATTTAGATAAATTATTGAGGTGCATTAGAAGATTTTTGCAGTAGAATATATAGTGTGCATAACATTTATCATTCATTCAATAATTCGATTACAGTACAGTTGATGAGGATAACTGCCGGAAGGACGTTTTCATCTATAATTTGGATTTTAAGTTTAACAAACTATTTGCATATACTGCATGGTTTGTATGAATTATATATATCGTATACAGGGCTGCGCAAAAAAATTTGTAAGTATGGCTGTCTATGAGTATGAATTATGTAAAGGAGATTTTTAATTGTGTAATGCATTTTCCAACTGAATCATATTTGGTATATTAAAAGATGTTTTAACCTAAAAATAAATTCACATTCTACAAAAAGAACTAGATATACTCCATTCACGTCTATGGGTGGTAATTGTTTGAAGTTGTGTTTCCGTTTTTTATCTGAAGTTTTAGCTTAATTATGTAATATGTAGAAAATCTATAGATAGCATTCACAGTTGTAACAGGATTGAAGTATATGGTATATATATATATATGTATATAAATATATAATATACAGGGTTGCAGAAAATAACTCGAGTACCTATTCCAGTTATGGACAGCAATTGCTGAAATTGACTTTTCAAACATGTTATGGATTTTCTAGCTTTTTTTAAAAATCCAAGATATATTCTTTCGCCTTAGCAAATTATGATGTTTCGTTGCAGCATTCATGAATTTTAGAAGGTGCATCATAATCTAAGCTTGATGCGTTGATTTTTCTTTCTTGTTTAATCTCAAACTGGTATTCTCTTGTCCTCTCTTCATCACTGGGTTTATATTTCCCAAAAGAGCAATCAGTTTCTCCCTTCCTCGTGCTGATTCTTATCCGTGTTCTGGTCTCGGAGGGTTTATAAATCAGCAAATCAAAGGAATCTGAGGATAATCTAACAGTTAAAATTTATAACTGGCATATTTCCAAAGATATCGCCGACCCTACCACCAACAACTGTTGCCCGTGGTACAAACACGCAACAAGATACAGCGTTGCATTCTAAGAGGATTTTTTCTTTCTTCAACAGTACTTATTTATGAATGGTTTTCTGTACAATAATGAACAGAAAAATGAGTTTCCGTAATTTTAAGGAAAACTTACAAAAGAAATGAATGAGGCGAAGCCATAATAAAATCTTTTCACGAAGGTTACATAACCTTCAATTTTTTCTTCAAAATATTTTCCAATGACTGAAGATTTTCAACGAGTTAGCTCATTCGGGCCCTAGTGTCCCAATGATAGGATATATTTTTAAATTTATTGTTATTCTATCCTTTCAATTACTTCTTTATTATATATATATATAGTAGATATCTTTGCATCCATTATAGTAACTTCAATTATGTTTCAGCGATTAGTAAGAAAGAAAGACAATATCATTTAAAGTTCTATGCTACCACTGCTGAAACATATTTTAAATCTGTGTTTCATTCTTTAAATATAAAAATAGCCTATAGAAATGAACAATATATAGTATAATATTAAATAATATGATTTTAAAAGGGTAAAGAGCTGGAATAATTTGTTTATTGCAAATATTTTCGAAAACTCTTCCAGCCTTATGATCATATTAATAGTATTCAAAATAATTATGTTCGTTAAATTTCAAAAAGCGGCATAATCTTATTATTATTATTATTATTCATTTAGAATTTTTTTTAAACTTTTAAATGAAAAAAAAAAATATTCCTTATAAAAAAAAAAGTAAAAAGTACTGATTTAAATAACTTAAAAAAATATATTGACTCAAATAAACTTAAAAATAAAAGAAAACAAAATGATAAAAATTTGCACAATACAAAGCTGTTTTTATTAAAATTTTGGAAATCTATGTTAATGTTGTATTTAATTTCTAATTTTAAAAACTCATTTGAAAGAATTTACTTACAAACTATATAATATTCATAAATTCGTGTTTGCTGTAAAATCGTTACTGAATAATGTTCAGAAATGCTGTGACACTAAATAAAGTCATTGTGCTTAAAAGAAACGCGATATCCCATAGTAGTGTCACATTTACGGTACATTTGGCATTTTTATTAAATAAATACATATTTTAATAGGCAGCAAATAACTGAATACTGTATCTTTAGTTCAAAACTAACTTGTTTTGTATAAATTTCATAATTTTGATATAATTGTGGTAATATAATGCCACAATAATCGATTGTCGCATTAGGTCACTTTTGTCGCATTTACGGCAATTAAACCCCAAATGAGACGTCCATATTCCTAAATGCAATAATGTTTTTGTAAGTGACAATTCATCTGAAAAAGTTAATTTAAATTAAAAATGCTATGACAGAAATTTACCATATAAAAAGTGTGAAAAATGCGAAAAGTACGAAATCCTTCGATTGAAAGAAAAATAAAAGGTAAATTAACTCATAAAATACTGTCTTAAGACTAAACTGTTCCCACCGCACAACTTTTCCCCTTTATTATTGTAATAATATAATAATTTAAATAACACTGTTATACACCAGCAATTATAAAGAATAGTGCATGTCTTTGAGTTTAGCTTGATGTAACATTGATTAGTGAATACAAAAAACATTCAGGTTGAATTGTGCCCTCGGTTGTCGATCCATGTAATTGAATGGGTAGGATATTGAACACAGGTCATGGGTACAACATGCAGTTTGAGCCCTTTTTTTTCACTCCATTAAAAAATATTAAGTTTTCATAGTTTTCATTGCACCGTTTCTTCAAAAGTGGTACAACTAAAAACACTCGGTTTTTCAGGAAATGCGAAAAACTGTTTCCGGGCTGCAGAAGGATCATGCAAACACAACTGTTACTTGATGGCTTTAATTACTTTGCACTATCTGATACTTAAGGTGATTGGTAGAGGCGTAAAAACCAGGTATAGATTGGCAACCATAACTTTAAAAGATTTGTGCCATTTTTGATGCAAGGGTGCGATATATCTTTTTCAATCAGTACGATTAGGTTTGAAATACTTAAAAGAAGTTAACTTAAAAAATTTTTTTATGAACTTTGACCTTCTGTAAACATTAGTGATAGGTATTTAAAACTCGAACAATGAAGTAAAAAGTAAATTAATCAATGTGTAAATGTTACTCAAATAGGCAATATAATAATAATAATAAAAAAAACCGTAGCACTGACTTTATTTGATCACCTACATGTGGTCACTCTACATGAAAAATCACACCTCGATTTTATTAAAATATCTTAACATTAAAAAAAAGGGCTAATTGTAAAATATTTTATAATACAGTGAAAATTGCATTTAACGAAGTCTCATCGTTATAAGTAAACACTTCATTGTGTGGAAAATTCCTTAATTTGAAATTAACTCACATTCGTGAAATTCGTATAATAAAATGCACATGCATAAAATAAAAAATATACATATAATAGAAACATTTGAAAAATATATTTTATTTCGAGCAGCAGCATTATATATATATATTCCGATTTAATAGTTTTGATGTACCTTTTTTTAAGTTTTTTCTTCATTTGATTTTGGTTTTTGTGTGTTGTTAGTCCCAGATTTGTATTGTTTTGCTTTTCATGGCAAGTGCGAAGATGAAACCACACACTTCATTTGTAATTCCAAAGTATTTTACCTGAAGATTCTGCTTTGGTTCTACAAATTCCATTTGTATGCATTTTAATTATTTTTTCCCTCCATGTTTAATGCGCTATAAGTTATTAAATTCAATGGTTCAGAAATTGTAATACGATTATTGGTTATATATATATATAAATATATACATATATACATATATATAAATATATATGGAATTCAGCGAAGCACTCTTTTTTCTTAGTATTCCAAATCTCACACTTTACAAATGTATGTAATGTTACTTTGCATAGATTTCTTATAAAAAATACACTATTCATGAACATTTTGTACATTTCTAAGCAACCGAACAATTCACCTGCAACATTTTCGTAAAATTGAAAGCTTCTTATTATAATATCGAAGGTTATTAACATTTTTTTTTAAATTTTGAATGCAAATAATTTCCTTTTAATATGATCTTCTGAAATAAATTCAATCATCCATCGCAACAGCAATCTCTAATTTCGAATGTTCTACATGCACCAAAAATGAAATGAACTTCGTTATATAGAATACAGTGGAACTCTAGTTATTACGTTTTGCGCGGGACCGGACAAAAAATACTTATAACTCAGTAAAACGTATAACTCAATTAATGGTCTACCGAAATTATTTTTTAAAATATAGCATGAAAATGTACTTTTTATATCGAAAACTGAAGTTTTGTAAATATTACTGCATCCCTGATATAAATACGTGGAACATAATAGAATAAAAAACAAAGGTACATAGGGGAAAAAACACATAAATAAAGCTTTATTAAAGCTTTATAAAAGCTTTATTAAACTTAGTTTACCGGTATCACAGATTATTGCAGTTTACAATTTTTATAGCTTAACTTGTAATTTTCAGTTTAACTACAAACACTGCCTGTTTCATTTGGAATTTTAGTACTATCACAAGAGACTTTTAAATAGGTGAATGTTAATTATAATAACAGTCTTGTACAAAATGTTTAGTACAAAAACGTCATCCTATGAGTTATTTACGCCTTTTATTCATCTTTCGATCTTGCGGTCTGACAGACCGCTTCACATTAGTTACGTTACAACTTCTATCCCGTTAATTAAATATTAAAAATATTTATACATATAGAATTCTCAAAATAAATTACTTATATTGCTTCGGCATATAAATATTTTTATCAAAAGACATTTCAGCAATTTCCTAAATTTTATTAAAATAATCCCTAATCATAGATTGTTTCTTTTTTCCAGAATCGATATTGAACAGTGCATTTCCGTTAATAATGCAACCGCTGTATAGTCATATTGCTTGTACTGTTGGCAAACCGCTTTACTATATCAAAAGCCCTCCAAAGTTTGGCATCAATTTATTGTTCTGTCCGGGATCATCGTCTGTCAGGCGGCAAAAAAGGGAGGAAAGGAATAGCAAAAATTCTGAAGTTATTATTAGCAAAATGTAAAAATGAGACAAATTTTCATCCGAACACGCAAAAACGTAATGTATAACTGAGAGACATGTATAATTCAAAAACGTATAACTCAGCTAATTTTTAATGGCAAATGACCGGGGCTGCCGAGTTGAAACATATAACTGAGGGACACGTACAACGCAGGTAACGTTTAAGTGGAGTTCCACTGTGTATTTTTCGTAATACAGAGATTTATTTACACGTAAATCGTGTTCTAAGTCAATTTCGTTAAGTAGAAAATTTCATTAAATAGAGACTTCATTGAAGTGAAATTCTACTTAAAATACCTTTATAAAATGTCAGAATTATTTATTTTTATTCTTGCAATAAATATCTAGCACTTTTAGAATAGAATTTGCATTAATATTGAGAGAGATGCTACTGTTATGAAAAATATCAAATACGGCTGATAGACGATGACCAGAACAACTTTTCAGAACAACTCATGAATAATGTCGTACATCTACTGTTTTGCTAAAAATAAGATTTGACAAGGAATTTCATTAAGAGAAAGCCGTGATTTTACTTTTATCATACAATTTCAATTTGGTAAACAATTTAGTGCATTTGAGAAACATCAATGTAAGAACATAAAAATATAATAAGTATATAAAAAACAAACAAATTTCAAATACATGTATTTGAAATTTTGGATCCCAAACTTTAATGGCGGCTATCTCCTTTGGAAAACGTTTGGGACCCTTGTTTTCCCATTTACTATTACTCGTCTTGATGTGTTCTATCATCCCCTAGCGTATATACCATGAGTTTAGTGACACCCTGTATATTAACCGAAAAAGAAATCATATACACAAAAAAGAATTGAAAAATATTCAAGTAAAATTATTTAAATAAAATTAAAAAATTCGAATATTTTTTAATTTCGCAATTTCGGAAATTAGCTGAGGTATCAATAAATTTTATATTAAAAAAGAAAAAAATTATGAAATACACAAAACGCTGAAATAATTCGGAAATATTCCTTTCCAAACACTCACTAGATGGGGCCAAAAAAGGTGTCAACTTTTAGTAAAATTAGAAAAATTCCATAAAATCGCTAAAAAATACGAAATTTCTTTTAATTAAATCCATCGAACAACTAAATGTTAAGAAATGAAAATTTCCACTTCCGGCGACATGCTTCGAACCCGTCGTTTTGCTTGAACTAACACAAGACCACGAGTTCACGAAAAAAAAAAAAAAAAAGGTTGAAATTAAGGTTATGTTTTGAAATCGCAAAAATGGTGGAATGTCATTACATTAAATTATTCAATATAAATAACATAATTTTTTCAATTTTATGATTTTGAATATGACAGGGATTATTCAATTCTATGTAATAAGAAAAAAAAAATCTGCAATTTAAATAGTTTCCGAGAACGAGGGCTGTGCCTGACAGACAGAGAACGGAGATAATAAGGTATAGGTGCAGTTTTCCAAAAATTTTAAGGAGATGGTGGCTTCTAAACACAAATATTCCAGTCGCTAATAAGGCTTAATTTCTAAGAAATATTAGGAAACAACGCGAAATAATGTGAATTTCGTCAAAAGATCACAAAAACCTAATTTTATCAAAACATTGGAAAAAAGCCGCGAATTTCGTCTAAGACTCTCTGAAAAATGCAATTTTTGTCGAATAATCGTGGAAAAACGCGATTTTGGTTAGATCATCGCTAAAAAACACGCGATTATAATCAGAGGATCGCAAAAAAACGTGGAACTCTTGTTAGAGAATTGCGGAAAAACGCCATTTTCGTCAAATGATCGCGAGAAAAAAAAGCAAAATTCGCAAAGGATGACTACTTAGATGCCAAAAATTAGTCGTCAGGTCAAAAAACTTAGTCGCCACTTGGTGACTGGCGATTGTGAATATGCACCTATAGTATAGGGATTTCGTGAGATGAGCGAAACCCTAAAAAGACTTAAGCTGTATGCTTTCCTGAGCTGATTTGATGTAAAAAATTGAAGTAAAATCTCAAAATGTCTGTCTCTTTTTGCATTAATGAAAAAAAAATTGATAATTTTTTTTTAAAATGCCGATAGTTTCGGAATAATAAATTATGCATTTCATTTAAAAGACATTATTGGCACACGATGGGTACCTTTACGGTTATCTATAGAAGGGAAAGGAAAAAGTTTACTTTTTCAAGTACGTAACAAAACCCTTCATTCCAAAAAGAAATATTTGTTCCACAAATAAATTTTATGAATTTCTTTTTAAAAATGGTTTATATTCAGTGAATTTTGTGGCATCAAACTTTAATTATAGCTTAAAAAAATAGTATAGCTCTTCATTTTTTCGAGTTTTTTTATTTCCATCCTCTATTTTTTTTTTTTTTTTTTTTTTTTTTTTTTAGAAATCTCTTGAAATAATAATTTAAAATTAAAGGGAATGAATGAAATAAGCTTTAGCCATAATTTAAAAGCCAGAAACAAAGTGAAGATTCGAAATTTGAACGGATGCTATTAGTATGGTTTTATTTTACTGCTCTTACTTTATTTTTATTTGTACTAGTAAAAATATTGATTTGTATACTGACTTTTTTTATATGAAATATGATTATTTATGAAACCCAAGCCATATGTTTGGTGCTCACGCACGTACTAAAGTATTGTACCGCAATGATTTTTTTTCAGATGTTTATTTAAATGACGTGAATGTTGTTTTGCAGAAAACAAATGCAGAATATGAACCGAGAATATTTCTACGAGAAATTTTGAAAAATTAAAGAAGGTAGGTAAATAATTTCTATCAGTAGATAAGGTTAGATCTTTTTTCTTTTTTTGAATATTTTAATTGGTGGTTAAATGGTGAGGGGCTGTCTCCATTTATCCATAGATTTGTGTCAATATAGAATACACAACATGGCACGTACATTTGGATACAATCTCTCACATTTTTTTATTTTTGCTTCCTTTTGGAAACAACGGATTTTGAGCTTATTCTATCGACGATTGCTTTCAGAATTTTCAAGCTATGTTTTCGAGATTTTCACAGAAGTTTCTCTATACATTTAGCTAACACAATATACTAATGAAATTTCGACAGTGTTTACACATGCGCAATGAAAATTTATTTAATAAACCTGCTCATTTTTCATACTTTTTTTTATTATTTTTTAATTCTGATTACAGGGTATTGTGTACAATGTTGTTTGCCATATTTCCAAAAGATAACATTATTTTATACTAAAAATTCTAGAAATTATAAGCAAAAAAATTCGGACTGTTTTTATAAAAACTTTAATTTCTCTAGGAGTATACATGTTATCCACATAAAAATGAATAGTCTATTACAATAAGCCTATTAATCACAATCTACAGTTTGAATGCTATTGCTATATTAGTTTTGGCAGGGTTATCCGAAATATATTCATTCTTTTGCAATTTGTTGACGATCTCCTATTTTACTCCATATATGGAGTTTAGGGGGGAAATCTTCACGGAAATGTATGACTTTACTATGATGTTTACACACCTGGAGTTTCGGAATAATGCTTCGTGTATTTTTCTAGATATTGAACAAAATGTCTAAAATCGCATGTGGCCGGTCACCTTTGACCGTACAGCGTATGAATGTTTTGTACAGAGAGTTTCATTCTTTATGATTGTACTTGATGACTACTCTTCGTTGTTGATAGTTTCTTAATAAATAGTGTTGTTGCTGTCTTATTTCCCTATATGATACACGAAGTATGTTTATTCATTTCTTCCATGTACAATTTTGACAAAGTCAGCGATATTCCTTGCAATTGCTTTTTTAGGACTAACTTCATTCCACTAATTTCGTTATACAACAGCACAAACTAAATCTACATCATCTTATAATAAGGAATTTTTGAAAGAAATATGTGTAATTAAGTTAACCGAAGAAGACTGATTTAGTTCTGACATAATTGCAAAGTTCTATTTCTGTTTAAATTAGAAAACACAATCATAAAAAAAAAAAAAAAAAAAAAAAAAAAAAAAAAAAAAAAACAGAAAAATAGATATAATTTTGAAAAATATATTCCCTCTATTAGAATTTTACGCAGGAAAGCAGTTACAAAAAATTGGTTATGGGTTAAATTGTCTAAATATAGGATCTAAGAATGTAATTTTTCCAACTGAGCAAAAAAATGGACAAGCCGGATTCGAACCCAGATCCTTAGCTTAATTTACCAATGCTATACCGGCATTGTAAGCCAAGTATCGGGGTTCAAGTCCCGGCGCTATCATTTTGTCGCTCAGTTGGAAAAATTAAATTCGTATGGTAAATTTATCAATCAGTAAACAGTAAAAAATAATAGTAATTAGCATAAGATTTTATTTCATGGCATCATACTAAATAAGAACAGAAAACACAGTCGCTTGTGAATCTGAACGGTGGTGAAAATTTTCGTGCCAAAATTTCGTCCTAGGATAAAAAATGCATAGTTTTCAGGAAAATCTACTTGCATGACGACTCTTTCAGAACTGATTGAATTAATGTGTGCCACAGAAATGGATTTAGTTGTGTTCAAAATTCATAATCAGAAATGGTTTCTTCGACTGTCACTTTTCCAAAACGTTTATCAACATTTGGTTATTGACTGTATCTTATAAGAAATTCTGTATCATGGACTTCAGTTTCAAATAACTCTTCGTTGTTGCATTTGCAATTTAGATATTTTAAATTCACACACTCTGGCTATGATGTACCATAGCAGACAAAGTCATTAAATCTTTCCCAGGAACATTGCAAATTCCCAAACACAAAAATAAGCACGTTTCGGGACACTTTTTTGCCCAAATTCACAACACATTAATGTGTTGTGAGTGTGTTCTTAATATGTTGCAAAAATGTTATTGCTCTTTAGAAATGTGTTTTTAATATGTTGCAAAGTATTGCTTATTTTTGTGTCCAGCAAATAACACCCTGATTTTAAAATTAAATTTCTCAAAAACAAAGATCGACAGAACTATGCGGTAAACGGTTTGTTTATTAGGTAAGCTGTAAAAATCTTATACGGAAGTTTCGAACAGTGAATATTTTGAAAAGATTGTCTTCTGATTGCAAAGAATGCTTTGATTTGACATTTTTCCTGTTTTAGATTGCTTGCAGAGACAGAGTTTTTCGGCTTACAGTGCTATAGTTTAACGATTTTTCGAACTAAATTTCTTGAATTTCGAAATTTTAAAAATTTAATTCCAAAAATGTTTAAACTATGGCAATTTAAGCCGAAAAACTCATTCTCAGCAAACAATCTAAAACAAGAAAAATGTCAAATCAAAGCATTCTTTGCAATCAGAACACGATCTTTTCCAAAGATTCACCGTTCGAAACTTCTGTATAAGATTTTTACAGCTTACCTAATAAACAAACCGTTTACCGCACAGTTCTGTCGATCTTTGTTTTTGAGAAATTTAATTTTAAAATCAGGGTATTATTTGCTGGACACTCTGTAGAAACGTGTTCTAAAAATAGTGTTGTTAATTGTGTTGAAATAGTGTTGTAAATAGTGCTGATAAAAATAGTTTCTTAAAATAGTGTTATGTTGCGCAACACTTTGTGCCCAAATTAACAACACATTATAAACACCGCATAATTTAGAACACTATAGTGTAAAACACTTTCAAAATATTTTCTATATGGTGTCTTTAAAATTACACAATTTTTAAAAGGAATGTTTTGAAATATGTTTTGAAAACACATTTTCCCCTCTTGTAATTTTTAACAACAGTTTTTTCACAATCTTTTTATTTCGTACAACACATCCCTAACACAATCGAGAACGATTTTAGTTAGAAATGTTGATTTTTATGTCCAGTTAGTGTTTCAAAAATGTTTCACGCATTTTCAGTGAATGTTTAATGCAGGAAACACCTCCGTAACTGCCTTATGAATTGCTTGAATGCTTTAGTGACAACGACAAATGCAGATATTCTGCGGAATAATTTTCCATTGTTTTATGAAACTAAGCCTTAAAACTGCAAAGGAATCCAATTCTTTAATCTAGGAAAACTTATATAAAGAAAAAGTATTCTCTTAGCAAGCTTCACCTAAGATTGTTCAAATTATGTGGTATTTTCCACGTCTAACTAATGTAAACTTAGCTGAAGAATGATCTCTTCTTATATCGTCACTGACACAAAATTCTCAAAAGCTGCGGAGAAAAAAAGTTCTTTTTTTTTTTCAATATAGAATCTAAGGTTAATTAGTTCTTATTTTTTCTTTCTCTTGTTGAAGCTTTTGCTGGCCCCAAGACATTTCTTCACGTTTTCCTAATATGTTTTATTTTGTTTCTTTCTCATCTCAACATATTCAATGTCACTTTATTTTTTCTGTACAATTTTTGTTGCTTATCTTAATGCTCTTTAAAACGAGTTATATATATAAAAAGCAATATTAAAATCTTTCGTTTAAAATATACTATCAGTATTCTTTCTATAAGAGTTACTATAAGATCATACGGTTAACAAAGTCTGCAAAATATCGGATCAAAAACCATGTGTTTAAAACCAAAATAAAGCACACAGAAATAAAACGAGTTGAGTTGTTTTAATGTATCTTTAATAGCTTGTTATAATTATTTATAAAAATAAATAACATAAATCTATTCATAAAAAAAAAAAAAAAAATCTCACGAGTAAAAAATTTTATCTTGCTTAAAATATACAAAATATTGTTAATTGTGGCTAAAACTATTTCAAGAACTGTTGTAATAACACAGAAAACAACTAAAGTTCAAGCATTGTGTTTGTTTTGATTGCAGCGCAGTTTTGAGTCAAACTAAGGACAAAACTATTATGTGTTACTTTTGTGATGACACCCCATATCCTATTCTATGTATAACATTAAAAAAATATTTTATGTAAAATTTGTCTTAAAAAAAAAAGTAGTAAATAGCATTCTCCAAATAAAAAAATTAGAAATTTTGAGAAAAATTCTTAAGTAGTTTTTATAAAATTAAAACCTTATTAATTTTTACGTTACTCTTATGACATTTAATTATCAACTATTGAATGCAGTTAAAATTGCATTTACTATCTTAGCTAAAAACTGTTAGCTATGTAGATCTGACGGATACAATTATAGTTTCTTATTTTCAATAAATAATAACTTCATTTAAGGAAAAAAAGTAAAAAATCCATCCAGCTCAATAAATAGACTTTTATCTTCAACTGTAAATGGGTTTTAATATTGTCAGTTTCCCGCCCATTTTTGATATAGACTTATGTTTTCTTTTAATTAAAACTTACAAATTCATAAACATCAACTCTTTAGCTTCAAATTGACGTATCACCCATATCTCTCCGTTTCAGCAAAAGAAGAAAGAAAGAAAGAAAAATTCTGCCGTGTGGACGTTCCCATATCTGTTATGATGCGTGTGAAATTTACTAAATATCTTTACAGCGATTGGGGGACGTATAAAATGTTAGATTTCAAATTTTTTTACAAAATTGATTTTTTATTTTAAACAATGCCAAAACATGAATATTTACCTCATTTGAAATGTTTTTTATAGTTGGAACTATATGCTTGCGACCTACGGTTGAGAAATTAATGGTCGGCGATAGATAACATAAGTTACCCTGTATATTTAATTTAAACTAATTATATTGAAATCATATTTCTTTTTTCGAAAAATGCAATTTCCATTTACATTTTTTTTTAAAGCTTTATCAAAGAAATGGACGATTTTATTTAGAAGTAGTAGGATTTTCATTGGTGGCAGCATCTCTTCTTCTGAGATTAGAGCTCCGATTTTTGTAACAGCGAAATGCTAGTTATAGAAAGTTACACCCAAAATACGAATATTTAATGAATAAAACTGCATATATTTATTTAAAGCTGATGTTTCTTCAGTATCATCCTGCTATTTTATTGTTAGAAACGTCTTATAAATTAAAGTTAAACAAAATTTTAAGAGCCCTTTGGGCTTAATCTAAGTGCCGAAAATATGAAAAGTCAATGAAAATCATGTCATTTTAAAGGCAATCTTATATAATTATGCGTATAAATGTAGATTAGTAGAAATTAGTAGAAATGTAGAAAAGTAAATTAGTATGCATGCACCGAAAATAAACCCTCATGTATTTTTCGAAATAAAATTTAACATAATACGCGGTTTTTATTTTCGAGGAAATACGGATAGAATATTTTTTCGTTGTTTTGTCGTCGAACATGTTTTGTAGGAAAAGTATGAGAATTTTTTTTTATTTCCCTTATTTTATTCTCTGGCTTGTGAAACTACCTCCAATGACTACAGAATAAGTGGCGAGAATTTATTTCTGATCAGTCAGAAAATAATGCATAAGAAGTCGAAGAAAAAGAAAAGAAAACATACTACTTGATATACGAAGAACAGAAAAAAGAACGCTACATTTCATACAGAATCTAAACTTTCATTTAGTAGAAATCACATGCTTTAAGTATCATAAAAATATTTTTATTTCATTAAATGCCATTGAGATTTTAAATTCTCAAATTATCATTTTTTTTATAAACAGTATTTCCTAGAAAAAAAAAAAAAAAAAGAAAGGAAGAAATGACCATGCAACGCAAATGCGTACATTTTAAGATAAACAAATTAGAAATTGCACGTCAAACGTGGCAAGTAAGGTGCGTTTGTATTGTAACAAATTTTATAAATATTCAGAGCTTGATGCATAGCTGTTTAACTGTTATGCAAAAATAAATGAATACGAAATTGTATGCGATTATATATCTTGAATTCAGTAATATTAAAATGATAGGACTTCATCTTAAATAGGACTTAATCAACATGGCAAACCTAGAATCATTACCAATCATATGATATCGTAAAAATGCGTTAATTCATTCGAAAAACACTTTCAAGCTACTTTCATTCATACTCTGTAACTCTTACAGAGTTTTGTTACCCCGCATATCATCTACAGCATTTATACACACAACGTAATATCCAAAAAAGTACTTAAACTTAAAAATTCATTTCACTACTAAAAATGCACTTGCAGCAAAAATCCATACACTCTAAAACAAAAACAAAAACAAAAACACAAACAAACAAAAAAAAAATCTGTTAAATTTACGGCAAAAACTGCTGGCAGCAATGTTGCCAGTAGCTTTTGCTGTAAAAATTGCAGTAAAATTACATGTAATTTTTTTTATTACATTGCGCAGTATAATATCTGAAATCTTTTCTGAGTCCTTGTATATACTGTTAGCACTTTCTATTATACAGGAAGTAACTTGTAATAAATCTCAGCAACGTTTATCAATTTCATTATATATGAAGTAATATAACATGCTTGAAATACGCCGAAAACAATGTTTTCTCATATATCATTATATAACTGAATTATTTTGTGTAGCTCTGTAAATGAATAATAAATATATTTTTGCACCACATTCTGCACAGAATGTATATTTTAGTACACATTCAGTAAATGCATATAAATTTTATCCTGTTTGAAAGGCTGTAACACCATTAAAATGAACTTAAAATCCCCATTGGCCACTTTCCCCATTGGCCGTAATGTAACAGAATAGTTTTGATTGTCCTTGTAATCAAACTATTCCTCAGATTTTCATAAAATTTGAAATTACACGACAAAATTGTTCAACAATTATAAATTATAAATTTCAAATGATTTGGTTGGGTAGTTTTTGCTCTGTTATATGGGGACAGACGGACAGAGGATGCACTGAACGACGATTGTATAGGTGCTATACGTATTTACATAAATACGAACACACCTAATAACAAGTTGGAAATTGCACGTGAAGCGTAGCAAATGAGGTGCGTTCGTACGATAACGAAGTTTTAAAATTATTACTCTCATATCAATCTCATGAAATTGTAAATAGCGAATTACAATTAAAACGCTCATCAAACAATGTTCTCCCTGTACCATTATGTATTGGAATACTTTTGTGTGGCCTTGTAAATCAATAACAAACGTTCTTTGCTCCACAAATTATGTAAAATGTATATTATAATATGTATTTTATAGTTGCATATAAATTTTATTAAGTCCGAATGAGTGTAACACCATTAAAATGCATTTGAAAAAAAATTCCCGATTGACCGTAATGTAACGGAATACCTTTGATTGTCCCTGTGATTGATCTATGCATCCGATTTTCATAAAATTTGAAATAACTCGTCAAAATTATGTAATAATTATGTATTTTAAATTTCAAACGTAAAAAATACATTTGAAACTTTTTCCCCATTGACCATAATGTAATTGAATACTTTTGATTGCCCCTGCAATTGATCTATGCACCCGATTATCAAAAAATTTGAAACGACTCGACAAAACTATGTAATAATTATGTATTTTAAATTTCAAACGATTAAAATGCATTTGAAACTTTTTCCCCCTTGACCGTAATGTAATGGAATACTTTTGATTGCCCCTGTAATTGATCTATGCATCCGATTTTTATAAAATTTGAAATGACTCGACAAAATTATGTAATAATTATGTGTTTTAAATTTCAAACGATTCGGTTGGGTAGTTTTTGCGTTGTTATATGCGGACAGACGGACGGACAGACTGAACGACCACTATAGGTGCTACGTGTTTACATAATTACGAACGCACCTAAAAAGATACAATTTCACTTGAGCATCTATTATGAAGTATTAATATAAATGAGTGATTTAATTTTGAAAATTTATATTTTCAAAATTATTACATATATTACAATAAGTGATATGTGAAAATAAAGAATCTTTCTTATCTTCAGTTACAAATGTTCGACGTGCGAAACATTTCTTAAGGATGTTCTTAAATCAAAAATGGCAACTTTGTGACATATGCTCTAATTTATTTTTGTTGGGAAATGCATGAAAATAGCAGGTGTTGTTGTTCAGAAACTGTCTAATTGCACTCAGTTTTCTGTTTTTTAAAAAACGCGACCGATCTTTCATAACAAGCCTTCAAAGTTGACGATTTTGAGCACATTTCCCGACGAAAGCAGAAAAACCGGTCCAAAAGCAGGACAAAAACGAGTGGTTACATGATCGAAATAGCTTAGAACTCTATAGGTAATATATTGATCAAAAAATGGAAAATTAAGTTCGATTTGGAATTGCTTCCCTAATCAAGCCTTTCCGATTTTATATCTTTCTGTTAAAGAATGAATTTGTAAATGCGTCAATATGTTTTGCGCTTGTTGAGCGGTGCAGTTGAGAACACCCTTAAGAGAACACAGTACCTTTGGAAGCATCTCTTCAATTTTGAATACTATTGAAATATATGTGGTAGCACAATATTTAATACTAAAAAATAAATAAAACTTTAAAAAAATTGTAAAACTGCCTAATTTATTTAAATTTTAAATTTTTAAATAATAATTTAATTTTTTTAAAAATCTGTACTACTTTTATAAATATGAATATTTTGGCTTCGAGTTTTTTTCCACATTCATTAGAATATACTACATAAAACTGCATATGGATGTTTAAGGTGTATGAGATTTTACATTATTTTTCTCTCGTGTATATAAAAAAATGAAGGAAATTCAATAAAATCTCAATTTAAATATTAAAAATAATAATAATAACTATAAACTTGAATGTTAAATCCATGCACAAAAATATTAAATACCCCATGGAGAACAAGTAAAAAAAAAAAAATTCAAACCTCTATCTAAATTAGCAAAAACAGCCTTAGTGTTTATCGAACAAGTAAGTTATAAAAATATAATCAGGGGGGGGGGGAATCAGTTTAAAGTTTTCATTTGTATGGGTCATTGCTCTGGATCTACTGTTAACATAATGTACAGTATCTCGCGATAGAATTGTCGTATAGGTAAAAATGATTATTATTAATACTGCCTCTGACAATAAAGTTCGGTGAATGAATTCAGAGCGTCCTATCAGGCAACACTGGGGAAACAAAACGCTGAACCTGCATAGAGGCAAGTGTAGACAATCTTCCCCCATCGTTGTTCAGTTGAGCGTCGTTTATGTTCTGTGTAAGACGTGCTTTACTAAGTGCTTGTTCAGTGTGTTGGTTCTTAACTGAGAACAGGAAAATGAACGAATAAAAGACCAGTTTAAAGTTTGGTTTTAAGCTTTGCAAGACATCGAAAGAAATTCATGAGGGATGGTGCAAATTGAACACTTACCATACTCGCCAGATCTCAATCCTCCAGACTTCTTCCTATTTCCACGACTTAAATTGTCTTTGAAAGAGATTTGACCATATTTCTGACATCCATCGAAACACGAAGCTTTTGAACTTCATCCCAAAAGAAGACTTCTTGCGAATTTCCCAGGACATGTATAGCAGATCTCAGCGGTGCAAAGTTATAGGAGGTGACTATTTTGAAGGATGGTATGGTAACTTTCGTTAATATTTCATCTACATTAATGCTATAGGACTATTCACTGAACTTTATTGTCAGAGGTAGTATTTAAAAAAAAAATAGATGATTTAATTAATATAAAAAAAAGAAAAAGAAAATCGATATTTTGACCTATTTAAAGGTACTGTGTCCCCTTAACACAATAAATACTTACTTTGCAATTAGTCGACGATTCTTAGTGCAACACTGATGCATTAAGACACTAAATAAGTATGCACTGATACACCATGTACATTTAATGGTACATCAATGCTGCTTTTTATTAGCTTTTTAGGGCATCATTGCTGCATTAAATATTGTAGACTATGCAAAATTCCCAAATAGAGGAATTGATTTCCAAATTATTTTGATTTTAGATTAAGTATTTATCGTGTTAAGAAAGGTTCGCAAATCAAATATTTGTAGCTTAAAAAAAAATCTTAGAATGTTCTTCTCTATTTTCTTATAGCATTTGGTATTATAGCATTATAGCATTTATTATAATATGTGTAATAGTTTCGAAAGTATAATTTTTACTTTCTTCTATCTTTACAAGAAGAAAGTATTGGATTCATGAAAATTTTCGACTTCCGGTTTTCGACGGATTTATACGTTTTAGAAGGTCCTGAACACGTTTTGACTATTTTTAGAAAATGTCTGTCTGTGAGTCTGTCCGTCTGTCTGTCTGTCTGTCTGTCTGTCTGTGACAAAAAATTTGTGGGCGCTCTATCTCAAGAACTAATGCTCAAAATTTAATAAAATTTTATATTCAGTTAGACCTTGATATGAATTAGTGCCTATTGGTTTTTGGTGAAAATTGGCCTGCAGGTGGCGCTGCTATACTACGTTTTTCATGATTTTCATGATAGCTATATCTCAAGAACTAATGCACAGAATTTCACCAAACTTCAGATTCCGCGATACCTTGAGATACATAATCGTTGATAAGATTTTGGTGTGAACTGCCCTATAGGTGGCGCTGCTATGCTACATTTTGCACGATTTTTGCGATAGCTATATCTCAAGAACTAATGCAGATAACTTCATCAAATTTTAAATTCTGTTACACTAGAATATATAACATAATTAGACGCTGATTACATTTTGTTATTGACCTTGAAACAGGTGGTGCAGCTATGCTGCATTTTGCACGATTTTTCCGATAGCTATATCTCAACAACCAACGCACAGAATTTCATCTTACTTCAGATTTTGTTACAAAATGACATATAACATAATTACAGCTCATATTCAAAATATTAGAATAATTGAGAAAAAGCAATAAGAAAAAATTATTTGTCATTTATTTATTTTTTATACTAAGTAAATGCAATTAAATTTCTTATAAATTAAATCTGGAATGTTTAGATAAGATTTTAACATTTATAAAATATAAAATACAGCACAATAAATTAGGTATACAGCTTCCTTAAACACACCAGAATATTAGAATAAAATTTAGATTGGTTCAAAATATTAGAATATTTTATTTTACGCAACAATATTACCTTATGAATATGAAGTAAATGGTAGTTAATATTTTGTAGCATCCCCTTTAGCTTTCATAACAGCGTACAATCGATCTTGCATACTATATACAAGGTGTTTACAAACATTTCTATCAATATTAGCCCAAATAGACTTTATACGTGCCACTAACTCAGTTTTACTTGAAGGAGGATTTTCTTGAAGTTTTTTCTTCATTATACATCATAAGTTTTCGATGGGATTAAGATCTGGTGAATTTGGTGGCCAAGGAAGTACCTTAATGTTGCGTTGGCGGAACGAATTCTTAGTTGACACCGAGATATGCAGGGACGCTAAATCTTGTTGAAAGATGAAATCATCTTCAAATAAATCTTCTGATGATGGAATCATGTAATATTCTAAAATTTCTTGATATATCATAGAGTTAACCTTTTCGTAGACGATGCATAACTTTCCAGGTCCTTCTGCACTCATACAACCCCAAACCATGACACTAGCAGCAAATTTTACGGAACGTTTAAGGCATTTTTTATCAAATGCTTCTTGCTTCATTCTCCAAGCTCGAATACCTTGATTACCATATGAAACACAAAACATACTTTCATCACTAAATAATATATTTTTCCAATCTTCATTGCTCCATAAACGTCTTGATTTACACCAATTCAATCTTATACGCTTTTGTCTTGCAGTCATGAGAGGTTTTGTTTTCGGTACACGAGATTCAAATTTAAATTTATGGAGACGTCTTAATGTTGTCGATGTAGAAACTTCAACTCCTTCTTCTTTCCATTTTCGGTGCAAGAATCGCACACTTTTAAAACGGTTTTTCTTAACTATACGCTTCAGTTTCCTGTCATCTCTAGCAGATGTTTTTGGTTTTCGGCCACCATTTCGGCAATTATTTTGAAATTTTCCAATTTTTGAATATTGTGTTAGTATTTTACTAACGCTCGATTGCGAACAATGTAAATAATTCGCTATAAAACATTGATTTTTACCGTGCCGATACAAATCAACCATACGAAGTTTAGTAGATTCAGGAATATCACTCACACGGCCCATTTTAAGACGAAAAAGAAACAAACTGCAAAAAAGAATACTGATTTTAAATAAAATAGTCTGAATTTAATCAATGATGCCACCAGTTAAGAATTGGTAATAATTAAAGGAGAATTAATGTGAAATATTCTAATATTTTGAACCACTTGAATAAATATTCTAATATTTTGACTTTTCAAAATAATTTTTTTTGTAATTAATCTTTTCAAAAATGATATTAAATTTAAGATAACAAGTAAGTTTAATCAACAATAAGTTCTTAATAAAAATATCGTTTGCATATTTTCATTAAAAGAGATTAAATTACCAAACGATATTTTCAATTTCTAAAAAAAAGGTAATTATTCTAATATTTTGAATATGAGCTGTACACGATGATTACGTTTTGTTATAAATCCTTCAACCAATGGTGCTGCTGTGCTATATTTTACACTTTTTTTAAAACTAGTTATATCTCAAGAACTAATGCACAGAATTTCATCAAACTTCAGATTCTTTTACACCATAACATAATTAGACGCTTTTTTACGTTTTGGCATAAATTGTCCAAGATATGGTGTTGCTGTGCTACGTTTTGCAAATTTTTTGTTATAACTATATCTCAAGAACTAATGGACGAAATTCCATCAAATTTCAGATTCTGTTAGGTCTTGACGTAAATAGATGCTTATTAGGTTTTAGTATAAATTACCCAACATGAGGCACTACTAAGCTCATTTTCTCAGAATATTAATTAAATTTTGCGTTTTAGGCTTTTCGGATACCAGAATCTCATTAGGCTAGGTCAAATGTTCGAGGAAATTCGATAGTGGGTAACTTTGGGCTCACCACATTTTTTTTTTTTTAACATTAAAATGTACTTATGAAATAGAAGAAAATTTTGGGATTGACACATCCAACTAGTTTAAAATCCAATCATTCATTTATGCAAACATTGTATAGTTGTGGAAAAAGTATGATGAATTTCGAATTTTCGTAACCCTTTTTCCACACACATTCGCATACATAGAATAGTCATACACAAACTTTAAATGAAATTAAATTAATTTTTAAACATTTTAAAAAATTCTTGATTATTTAAATTTTTGCCACAAATTTTATATGTTATTCTTATTTTATTTATTTATTTTTTTTTTTTTAGTTTTTTTTTCTCACATTTTCTTTACATGTTGTTAATAGTAATTGGAATAGGTATCTTATTATGATAATATTTGTGAAATGTTAATTTCCTTATTTTTGCAAGGCTGTTACATATCACCCAGTATGTTAAGCATTTCACATGCTTTTCCGTTTTTGAAAACAACAAATCTATTTATCAAAATTTTCATCGTTGCAGCGTGACTAGCATCACAGAATTAATGAGAAATGCAAATTTTTCTAATTAGTATTCTTTACTTTAAATCATGCTTTTAAATCACATAAAGTGCTGTTCCATTCAAATTCATTGCGATCCTCAGGTTTTTTTCTTTTCTTTTAGTAACTCTTCTTTATTTTTCATTTCTTTAACGATTTTTTGCGATAATATAATTTAACTGAAAATTTTACAAAGAGTACCACTAAATTTGTTTTATAATCTGCAGATATAATGTTTACATAATTAATTACATTTGTTTGACACTTATAACTGCGTAGAATTAACAAATAACACGATTTCAACATAATAGTTTGTAAAAAAACGACTTTCTTTTTGTTAGTAAATCCTAGGCATCATCTAGAGCAACATCTGTCTGAAAAATAAGGACTTTCGAAGAGGACATTATAATTTGGACATTGTACACGCCAGAAAACCTCCCGAAATTATAATAGTCCAAGAGCTGACAGCATAAAATCCTATGTTATCGAGCACAAGAAAAAAGCCTTTATTTTATAAAAGAGTAATAATAGAGGGATCTAATGATCCATGTCTGCCGGAAGTGAAGTGGTGCATAAGCCAAAAATTAATACCACTAGTGGTTGACTCGTAGGTTTAGCATTGTGTTTGTCCTACAATCAAAAATATGAAAATATGGAAAACTGGGTGCAGGAAAGCACATTGCTAAGCTTACAAGTCAACCACTAGTGGTATTCATTTTTGGCTTATGCACCACTTTACTTCCGGCAGACATGGATCATTAGATTCCCCTATGACTACTCTTCCATAATATAAAAGATTTTTTTTCTTGTGCTCAATAACGTAGGGTTTAATGCTGTCTGCTCTTGGACTATAAGAAAAATGCGATAGAAATCCGCCATTTCTAATATTTTAGTAGTATTCTATTTGTGTACTACTTGTTTTAATGAATGTCTTTTGTCAGCAGGGGTGATCTACACAAAAAAAATAGCTCAATGTTAAAAAAAAGAAAACCATACTTTTATTATACATTTATATTTAGCATGGCAAAAATCACAGAAATACAAATTTTCGTCATATTTAAATGATTAGTTCGTGATCTCCAAGCGTTAAACGTTAGTTTGGCAAATTTTAAAGTTTGTTATAATTTATATAGGTAGTCGATTACCTAAGGAAAATTTAAATATAACAATAATTAACAGACGTTATTGATGATCGATTAGTACTAGTTACATTTTACGATGATATGAGACAGATTTAGAGTTAATAAGAAATAATACTCGCCCCCCCCCCCCCCTCAAGGACTGTGTAAAAATTTATGTTCGTAGAGTGAGACACTCTTTATTGCTGAAAGAATAAATGTATTACAGCCATCCTTTCCAATATTAAAAAAGTACTGGTTGCAATATGCTTTTACACCCTCCCTCTCCCTCCCCAATAATTCAGGAATTATTATACCAATATAAATACTTACAACTCTTAATTTACGCTACCTGCATGTCATCAAAATAACTGCGATGCAAGCTTTATTATTAATCTCGGGGAGAAAACTACAATTATCATTTAAATCTATAGTAAGAAGTAAAAACTATACCAAATTATCAGAAGTTGGTTCTAAATAAATGCCATACGTCGAAGTGATATGTAAACAGGAACTTAAAAAACACATTTGAATTTCGTTCTACGACTTTATTTGGATTTCGTAACTTTGCTTTTATAGAAGTGATATTAAGCTATTGCATAGCTTTTATCGCGGGCTTTGAGCGCGGCGACCGAATCCAAAAATTCCGTAACGCGCAAAATCCTAACACATCCGTAACGAAAAATCCTAACACTCGGCTAACGTCGCGTCGTTTCAGCTCGGCAGACTTCGGCATGGTATCCTTCGGTAGTCTTCGGCAGACATTGACGCGGTATTTTTCAGATATTTAGAGGATATCAAGTCTCAAACTTATATTTCTTATTTCAGTTACTAAATCTATAGTTTCAATAATAAAAATTCCTAATAGAATGTGTATAGAAAAGAATCGTCTTAAGATAAAACAAGGCAGGATAATGTAGCTTTTGGTGATTGGAGACCCGCCTAGTGATGAGGATCGAAAAATTCAAAATGCTTATAACTCGCGATCTAATTTTCGTAGCGCGGCCAAATTTTGTTTCGCAATTTATTACGAGACAGTGTTAATTTTTGGTGACAGGAGACCCCCCATGGTGAGGGTCGAAAAATTTAAAATGCTTATAACTCGAGATCTAATTTTCGTAGCGCGGCCAAATTTTGTTTGGTAATTTATTATGAGACAGTGTTAATTTTTGGTGACAGGAGCCCCCCCACCCACCACGATAAAAGTCGAAAAAGTTAAAATGCTTATAACTCGCGATCTAACTTTCGTAGAGCGGCCAAATTTTGTTTCGTAATTTATTATGAGACAGTGTTAATTTTTGGTGACACGAGACCCCCCATGGTGAGGGTCGAAAAATTTAAAATGCTTATAACTCGAGATCTAATTTTCGTAGCGCGGCCAAATTTTGTTTGGTAATTTATTATGAGACAGTGTTAATTTTTGGTGACAGGAAATCCCCCATGGTGAAGGTCGAAAAATTTAAAGCGCTTATAACTCGCGATCTAGTTTTCATAGCGCGGCTAAATTTTGTTTGGTAATTTATTATGAGACGATGTTACTTTTGGTGACAGGTGACCCTCCACATTGAGGGTCGAAAAATTTAAACTGCTTATAACTCGCGATCTAATTTTCGTAGCGCGGCCAAATTTTTTTTGTTAATTTATTATGAGAAAGTGTTAATTTTTGGTGACAGGAATCCCCCCCCCACACACACACGGTGAGGGTCGAAAAATTTTAAATGCTTATAACTCGCGATCAATTTTCGTAGTGCGGCCAAATTTTATTTGGTAATTTATTATGAGACAGTGTTAATTTTTGGTGAAGGAGACCCCCACGGTGAGGGTCGAAAAATTTAAAATGCTTATAACTCGCGATCTACTTTTCGTATCGCGGCCAAATTTTGTTCGGTAATTTATTCTGAGAGAGTGTTACTTTTGGTGACAGGAGATCCCCCATGGTGAGGGTCGAAAAATTTAAAATGCTTATAACTCGCGATTTAATTTTCGTAGTGCGGCCAAATTTTGTTTGGTAATTTATTATGAGATCGTGTTACTTTTGGTGACAGGAGACCCCTCCACGGTGAGGGTCGAAAAATTTGAAATGCTTATGACTCGCAATCTAATTTTCGTATAGCAGCCAAATTTTGTTTGGTAACTTATTATGAGAGAGTGTTAATTTTTGGTGACAGGAGCCTCCCCCCCACGATAAAAGTCGAAAAAGTTAAAATGCTTATAAGTCGCGATCTAATTTTCGTAGCGCGGCCAAATTTTGTTTGGTAATTTATTATGAGTGTTAATTTTTGATGACAGGAGCCTCCCCCCCCCCACGATAAAAGTCGAAAAAGTTAAAATGCTTATAACTCGCGATCTAATTTTCGTAGCGCGGCCAAATTTTGTTTCGTAATTTATTATGAGACAGTGTTAATTTTTGGTGACAGGAGACCCCCGACGGTGAGTGTCGAAAAATTTAAAATGGTTATAACTCGAGATTTAATTTTCGTAGCGCGGCCAAATTTTGTTTGGTAATTTATTATGAAACAATGTTAATTTTTGGTGAAGGAGACCCCCCCCCCCCCACGGTGAGGGTCGAAAAAGATAAAATGCTTATAACTCGCGATGTACTTTTCGTATCGCGGCCAATTTTTTTTGTTAATTTATTATGAGAGAGTGTTAATTTTTGGTGACAGGAACCCCCCCCCCTCCCATACACACACACACACGGTGAGGGTCGAAAAATTTTAAATGCTTATAACTCGCGATCAATTTTCGTAGTGCGGCCAAATTTTGTTTGGTAATTTATTATGAGACAATGTTACTTTTGGTGACAGGAGCCTCCCCCCCCCCACGATAAAAGTCGAAAAAGTTAAAATGCTTATAACTCGCGATCTACTTTTCGCGTTGAGGGTCGAAAATTTTAGAATTCTTATGACTCGCGATTTAATTTTCGTAGTGCGGCCAAATTTTGTTTGGTAATTTATTATGAGACAGTGTTATTTTTTGGTGACAGGAGACCCCCCCCCCATGGTGAGGGACGAAAAATTTAAAATGCTTATAACTCGCGATTTCATTTATTTTTTATGAGACAGTGTTACTTTTGGGGACAGGTGACCCCCCACGTTGAGGGCCGAAATATTAAAAATGTTTATAACTCGCGATCAATTTTCGTAGCTCGGCCAAATTTTTTTGGTAATTTATTATGAGACTGTTAATTATTGGTGACAGGAGATCCCCCATGGTGAGGGTCGAAAAATTTAAAATGCTGATAACTCGCGATCTACTTTTCGTATCGCGGCCAAATTTTGTTTGGTAATTTATTATGAGAGAGTGTAAATTTTTGGTGACAGGAACCCCCCCCCCCCCACGTTCAGGGTCGAAAAATTTAAAATGCTTATAACTCACGATCAATTTTCGTAGTGCGGCCAAATTTTGTTTGGTAATTTATTATGAGACAGTGTTACTTTTGATGACAGGTGACCCTCCACATTGAGGGTCGAAAAATTTAAACTGATTATAACTCGCGATCTAATTTTCGTAGCGCGGCCAAATTTTGTTTGGTGATTTATTTTGAAACAGTGTTAATTTTTGGTGAAGGAGACCCCCACGGTGAGGGTCGAAAAAGTTAAAATGCTTATAACTCGCGATGTACTTTTCGTATCGCGGCCAAATTTTTTTTGGTAATTTATTATGAGAGAGTGTTAATTTTTGGTGACAGAAACCCCCCCCCCCACACACACACACACGGTGAGGGTCGAAAAATTTAAAATGCTTATAACTCGAGATCTAATTTTCGTAGCGCGGCCAAATTTTGTTTCGTAATTTATTATGAGACAGTGTTAATTTTTGGTGACACGAGACCCCCCCATGGTGAGGGTCGAAAAATTTAAAATGCTTATAACTCGAGATCTAATTTTCGTAGCGCGGCCAAATTTTGTTTGGTAATTTATTATGAGACAGTGTTAATTTTTGGTGACAGGAAATCCCCCATGGTGAAGGTCGAAAAATTTAAAGCGCTTATAACTCGCGATCTAGTTTACGTAGCGCGGCTAAATTTTGTTTGGTAATTTATTATGAGACGATGTTACTTTTGGTGACAGGTGACCCTCCACATTGAGGGTCGAAAAATTTAAACTGCTTATAACTCGCGATCTAATTTTCGTAGCGCGGCCAAATTTTGTTTGGTGATTTATTATGAAACAGTGTTAATTTTTGGTAAAGGAGACCCCCCACAGTGAGGGTCGAAAAAGTTAAAATGCTTATAACTCGCGATGTACTTTTCGTATCGCGGCCAAATTTTTTTTGTTAATTTATTATGAGAAAGTGTTAATTTTTGGTGACAGGAATCCCCCCCACACACACACGCGGTGAGGGTCGAAAAATTTTAAATGCTTATAACTCGCGATTTAATTTATTTTTTATGAGACAGTGTTACTTTTGGGGACAGGTGACCCCCCACGTTGAGGGCCGAAAAATTAAAAATGTTTATAACTCGCGATCAATTTTCGTAGCGCGGCCAAATTTTTTTGGTAATTTATTATGAGACTGTTAATTATTGCTGACAGGAGATCCCCCATGGTGAGGGTCGAAAAATTTAAAATGCTGATAACTCGCGATCTACTTTTCGTATCGCGGCCAAATTTTGTTTGGTAATTTATTATGAGAGAGTGTAAATTTTTGGTGACAGGAACCCCCCCCCCCCACGTTGAGGGTCAAAAAATTTAAAATGCTTATAACTCACGATCAATTTTCGTAGTGCGGCCAAATTTTTTTTGGTAATTTATTATGAGAGAGTGTTAATTTTTGGTGACAGAACCCCCCCCCCCCCCCACACGCACACACGGTGAGTGTCGAAAAATTTAAAATGCTTATAACTCGAGATCTAATTTTCGTAGCGCGGCCAAATTTTGTTTCGTAATTTATTATGAGACAGTGTTACTTTTGGTGACAGGAGACCCCCCCCCCCACGGTGAGGGTCGAAAATTTTAAAATGCTTATGACTCGCGATTTAATTTTCGTAGTGCGGCCAAATTTTGTTTGGTAATTTATTATGAGACAGTGTTAATTTTTGGTGACAGGAGACCCCCCCCATGGGGAGGGTCGAAAATTTTAAATGGTTATAACGCACGATCTAATTTTCGTAGCGCGGCTAAATTTTGTTTGGTAATTTTTTATGAGACAGTGTTACTTTTGGGGACAGGTGACCCCCCACGTTGTGGGTCGAAAAATTTCAAATGTTTATAACTCGCGATCAATTTTCGTAGCGCGGCCAATTTTTTTTTTGGTAATTTATTATGAGACAGTGTTAATTTTTGGTGACAGGAGATCCCCCATGGTGTGGGTCGAAAAATTTAAAATGCTTATAACTCGCGATCTTATTTTCGTAGTGCGGCCAAATTTTTTTTGGTAATTTATTATGAGACAGTGTTAATTTTTGGTGACAGGAGACCCCCAATTTGAGGTTCGGAAAATTTAAAATGCTTATAACTCGCGATCTAAATTTCGTAGCGCGGCCAAATTTTGTTTGGTAATTTATTAAGGTATTGCATAGCTTTTAGCGTGGCGAAAGAGTCTAGAAATTCCGTAACGAGAAAACACCTAACACTCAGGCTAACGTCGCTTCAGTTTGGCAGACTTGGGCACGGTATCCTTCGGTATACTTCGGCAGACATTGACGCAGTATTTTTCAGATATTTAGAGGATATCAAGTCTCAAACATACGTTTTTTATTTCAGCTACCTTAAACGTATAGTTTCAATGATAAAAATCCCTGATTAACCTACATGTATTGTAAGATAATAAAAATATTTTAAACGATATTAACTTCTCATTTATTCAATAAAAGAAAGAAAAATTTTGTTATCGGTCATCACGCTCAAAAAGTGTAACTTGAATTAATATTAAAAAAAAAAAAAAAAAAAAAAAAAAAAAAAAAAAAAAAAAAAAAAAAAAAAAAACTGCATAAATAATAAATAAATAAATAATTATAGTTGCATAAGTTGATAAAAAATGCTATGCAATAGCTTTACCGCGGCAGTCCCCGAGTGCCACACGTATTTTTTTTTTATTTTTCTGTCATACTCTAGAAGTTTCAAAATATTCTACACGTTGAAAAGTTTTCTAAACAAATGCATAAGTGTGATCGCAAATCACACACAAGGTTTCGTTTAATTTTTCTTTCAAAATGACTTATCCTTTAATTAATAAATCTATATTGTTAATTTAAATGTATTAAATTCTTGCAGAGATGGTAGCATCAATAAATTAAATTTTTAAATAATTACAAAAGGAAGTTATTTATTTTAATGAAATTAAAAATGTTCAAATAAAATTATTTAAATAAAATCAAAAATTCAAAATTTTTTGAAAATCTGAAATTGAAAAAAAAATAGCGGAGATATTAATTAGTTTTTAAATTTCTAAAAGCGAAAAAGAATGTTTAAAATTAAATTTAAAATGCTGTACCATTAATAAATCGCAAAAGTCTTAAAATAGAAACAAAATTGAATTTCAAAAATTATTATGAATGTCATATGAACGAAACCCTAACAATATAAACACTTAAATTGACCAAATATATGAAATTTCTTCTAACTAAATCCATTTTATTATAAAAATTGCAAGTTTCAGCATCGGGGTTCGAACTAAGAATCTTCTCTTTACTAGTAAGACGCTTTACCTCCAAGCTATGATGCCTACACGAAAAGTGTTGAAATTAAAGTTCTGTTTAAAAATTTTAAATTAAATAATAGACTTTTTTCGAAATTTTATTATCTGTCGTGTGACACGAGGTATTTAGCTATTAGTACGCAAAATTTGAAGTCTCTGACTTGTACAGTTTTTGTGTACGGATTCTGTGATGGACAGACAGAGGACAGAGACGAATAGGGTTTCGTCAGATGAACGAATCATTAAAAAAACATGAATGAGAGCGGTTTCAGCATTTAAAATCACCCTCATCTGCATGACTTTACATACGGATATACTTACTGAAAAAATTAATAGCAAAATAAGACCTGTTACTTTGCATGTATGCCATTAACAGCATGAAGTAGAAAAAAAAATAATGCTTGTGAACTTAAACTAAGATATTACTAGAGAGAGAAATATTGATCTTTTTTACTCATCGAAAGCAATTATTTTCTGAACTCATGATCTTGGCCGCTTTCCCCACAACAACTATTCGACAACAATGCGAGAGGCTTTTGTTGCTTCTAGAAACCGACACTCAATCCAAGAAAAGAACAAGGAATGTTTTAAAAAGAAAAAGTTGAACCTCTATTTGTTAGTCACAAGATGAAATGCATTTATTTTGTCATATAGAAGTTGTCAAACATCCTGCCAAAAAATTCCTCTCTTCTCAATGTTATCATTTAATTACATATTTTCGGCTAAAGCAAAACAGTTTGTCATTTTCAATTATTTTTTTGATCCAAATTTAATATTAGATTGCTGCTCTATTATTAATTTTTAAAAGAGAAGGTATGGAATATTCTTATAAAAGTAGTTTTCTGTAGCTACTTTTTTTTCTGAAAGGGTTTCATTTTTAAAGTGAAAATTGTTTATTAAAATGTCACTTTAATAAAAATGTTACATTTTTGTAAACCAATATTATTTATATTATTGACGATCATCGGATATTCTAAGATGCTAGAAATACAAAAGTAAAATTAAGACATTTACTAATTTATGTTCAAAGATAAGTAAATGCAGTAAATTCTCGATGACAACGAAACATGATGTCGAGCGATGTTGCCGCTGTAACCGATGTGTCAAGATAACGAACCATGTATAAAATTAGCAGAAAAAATAATTTTGTAGAAGGTAACATATGGTATTCAATTTTACTAACCTTTAATTAAAAAAAGGGGGAAATTAAAGCTAAGTAAAAAGGATATATTTTAAATTTTTTTTATTACAAATTCATCTATTTTCCGTTGCCTTTGCATTTTTAAATGAAAGAAAAGTTCTCTTTCACAATTTAAACTATATGTTTTCAGTATTGCTTTTGTAGTGCAAATATTGATCTTATACGTTTTTAGTGCTGACAGAAGATCTGAGTTTGATAGCGCTGGAATATCAGGTACAGTACGCTAAATCAACTTCACTCTGCAAACTCTCTGATACATTTGCATTTTTTCTCATGGCTATAAAGATTTCACTATCTTCCGACCATATGAATGTTACAGCATCGTTAGCATGCTTAATTGTTTAGAAAAGGGTTCTGCAACCCATGCCTTACAGAATAGACCATAGGTGGCTAGCTGAGAGTGTTTTGGTCAGGCCCTAATCTCTAACAGGGCAAACTTCTATCAGGAAATTCAATAGAAATTTCCGTCTAAGATGCCATTTTCAACCAAACCTATTGCCATAAATAAGGAAAGAATTTATATTTTTCTTTTTATTGGTGGATGCTTTCCCGTTGGTAATAATCCCTTGTTTTTAGTACTCCACTGAGTTATTTCGAATATTAAGAAACAAACATTCTTTTTGACGACTTATCAAGGAGAATCTTTTCTTAAAGGGACCATAAGCATAAAGCATAAAGGGAATAAAGGGTACCATAAAAGCATATAAAAAACGAACAAGTAAAAGAAGAAAAAAAACACTCTATTACATATATTTATTTTTTCACACAAATAAAAATGGAGTTCAGGCTTTGCATTTAGAGCCCGAGCTTGGGATTTAAAATCTGGGGCTGCCCGAGTTCCAACAATTTTGCTTCATCAGTACGAATCTGTCCGGTCCAAAAACGGAAAGTGTTCAGTAGAAAATTACTTAAAATATTCAGCATTTTAATATCAATAAATTTTCAAGATTAATTTCATTGTTTAAAAGTATTTTCTAACATTGAAATAAATATTAATCCAAAATATCTTCTCGTCACAACGTTTCGTGGTTTTCACGCCCCTAAAAATATCTTTTAAATAGCAAATTTCTTCCTTGCATCCTATCAATGACAGAAATCTACAAGAGTTATAGTTATTAGCCTCTTAAAAATCATTGTAACAACTATAGCAGAAAAACGTGACATCTGCTTTCAGTAATTCTGAAAAAGGTTTTCAAACAGAAAAGCGATAATGCACAAGGGGGTTCCCACTTTATGTTCCCAATACTGACCATGTAAATGCTTCAGAATAAGTTAGAATATCTTTTTCTAATAGCTCATCAATAACAAATCGATTCCCTTTGAAACTTATCTTTAAATAATTGTAAAACGCTTTAAACAATTTTAGACTGCATTTTTGTTTCATCAAATTGCATTTTCCATTTCCCTCTCCCTGTTTTCAATTTGTGAATAAATAAAAATTTCCCTTTAAGCTCCATCTTATTTTTAATACAATTACCAACGAGAAAAAATACTTTAAGTAGATGAGGTAACTATGTAATTAGAGTTTCTGGTGATAAAATTATACATTATGTGCAATTATAAATAATTACGATGTTTCTTACGCATTAATAAAAAAAAAAAAAAAAAAAAAAAAAAAAAGAGAATTTTTTATTCGCAGTCCTTATATACAACTGTATGTACGTTTCTTGCCTACGCTATGTAACTGACTTATAGATGGCCAGTTGGAATTTAAGAATTTATTGATGTAACTTCAGAGCGTAATAGATAGAAGATCCCTCGTTTAAAAGAAGAAGTAGAAGCTCGCAAAGAATTTTCTAATTTTCGTCACTTTCTACAAGAAAATAAATAAATAAATAAAAATAAAAAATAAAACTTTTTTTACAATTTGTAGTGAAATAGTTTGAAGCATTTCAAGGCATGCAATATCTTTTTTCCGAAATATAGTCTGCATCATCAAACATAATCATCAAACATATCATCACACATGTGCATTTCTGATGAAATACATACATAATATAAAGTATTTACATTTTAGACGGCACATTTGTGGGATTGTGGGTGGTTGAACCCTGAAATTCAGGAGAAAAATTTATTGGATGCAAAAATGCAAAATTATCTGCATACACATTTGGTGAAAAGGTACACATAGGGTCCGGCAAACCCCGGGAGCTGGGTTGCCCGGGCGACTAAAATATTCCTCTTGGCGATTTGGACATTTTTACTTACTTATTATTTTTCTAATTAATTTTATCTATGATGAATTTAAATGGACCACCTTTAAAGGATTTCAGTCCTGAAAAATCAATTGACAAATGGTATATCAAGTCAAAATCTCAAAGGCATTGTTAATTTATGTATATAATTTCTTGTTGGGAATTAAAGGTAGGCATATTAATTTGTCTACCGTTTTCATGTTTAATTTCATAGTTTGTTTCTATTTAATTTTTTACTACGTAAAAGAGGTATTATCTTAAAATTTTTGCTCAGTCTGATTTTTTTTTTTTTTTTTTTTTTTTTTTTTTTTTTTTTTTTTTTTTTACACAACAGTTAACTTATTTACTGTAAAATGACACTATCATTCAAAAATAGCCAAATACGATTATGAGTAGCCAGTTTTGCATTTTCCAGTGAATGCGTTAAAGTCAGAGAGTGATCCTTCAAGCTGTGGATGCTAAGAATTTTTTTCTGAACTTTTGTCAATCCCTGGCAGAGCATTACTTCTGTTTTTAAAATAGTCGTCATAACGCGAATAGAGGAAAAAGAAAAAAAAAACCCATATAACCCCATAAAATTAGTAAATAAGAAAGAATTTTATATTTCTTTTTCAAACGCAAAGAAGACATGCTATCATTTTGAAAATTGGAAAAAGTCTTGTGACTCTAGCTCCAGATCTTATATTTCTTAATTTTATCATGTTGTGAAAAAGTTTTTTTTTTTCCTTTAATGTATCACACAACTTTGTCAACATTTTAAAATCCTGAATAATTTGTACAGTTTATTATTATTATTATTATTATTATTGTTCGTCAAAACGAGTAATATTGGAAACAATGAGAATTTAAGTAAATGTTGATAATACTAAAGTTAACCAAAACAAAAAATACCTTGTAAAATCTTAACTGTTGTACCAGTGCACTCTGACTAAATTAAGACAATTGGCGCGGTTTAAAATACCTTGCAATAACATAAGATAAATCACTTCAACTGTACATTTCCCCAATAATGATATAAATGTAACTTCTATTTAAAAAACTTTAGTTACTTATTTAAAAAAAATCTATTTTAAAAGAATATTTTTACGACTGGTCATTTTCCGTTGATCATTGGTCTTTTTTTTTATGAATTTCTGTACATTTCCTCATTAATGATAGGGATGTACTTTTATTTAAAAAATCGAGTCATCTTTTTATTATTTCTGCTAATTTTTTTAAGTCAATTTTGATGAAATTTAATTTTTACTAATTTTTAATTTTATGTTCCCAATTGGGAACATTGACTTGTAAAAGGTTAAGATACTAGCAATACGTTTCATCAATGAAATTTTACACAAAGAGTATTTTGCAAAACGACTTTTTACCCTTTCACGGCAATGTTAACTTGCTGTCTTCGTTTACTGCCTTTTTTATTTTTCAGTTATAATAATAATAACAACAACAATAGTTATTATCACTATCATCCTTATAAAATTTATTTATTTGCCCCTTTAAAATAAATAATTTTAACAGAGGAAACATTTTTATTTGCGAATTTATCTATATTACACTCTAAAAGCGGCACTCGGATAAAAACAGACAACAAAAATAAATGGATAGACCTATTTATACTTTAACTCATTTTTCAAGCGAGCATAAGCGCATGTTAAAAAATGCGAAAAAGCTTATGCAATAATTTTTCAAATTATGAAAAGTAATGCTAATTCTGCTCGTAGCGTACTTTTAAAGTCATATTGAGTATGAACTTTTATTTTAAGAGAATTACCTTCTGACAAATGTTGAAATTTTTCAAAAATAGTCTGTGTTATTTTAAGGGGAAAATAAAACAGCAATCATCTTGTCATGTGATAACCTCGCTGTGTAAAGAATTGCTCCCTTTGTTTTATTTATGTTTCACTACATTTATAAGCCATAAATTAAAGAGTAAAGAGAATAAAATAGCACAGTAATGTTATACAGTAAAATGGATCCGAAAGAATTAGCAGTTCTTTTTAAAAAAGATAAATTGGAACTTTTTTAAAAGTCACAGAGTTGCTTATTGAATTACATTTAAAAAAACGTTGAGTCACTTCTGATAAAATCTTTCCGACCTTGGAAAGAAATTCTTTAGTAATTGTAGAAATTGTTATGGTTCTGTATTAGGATTATGGAAGATTTCTTATTAATCATCATTATTTTCATTTTTTTTAAATTGACTTATTTATTATAACACGCGTTGAATGCCAATCATGGTAAATGGCCATATTTAACTTTTACTGAGTGGATTTCAAAAATACACTTGTAACAGGAATATGCCTATTTTGTCTTTGATAAGGGTACTTTAGTAGTCCAATGGGTATGGGTTTTTATTATTTTGCGTTAATAGTAATTGTGGGTGAATGAAAAATCTATTCTAAGCTTCTTTAATTGTAATAGAGCGTGAAAGAATCTCCGGGCAAATGGTGATCACGTGTACATTTACTTAAGGTATGATAATAAGGGAATTTCACGTGGTTATTGCCTATAAATTGAGGAGAATTCAAATTTGAGTTTTTTGCATCTGCATTCCTTGGTAACTCGATTAAAAAAAAAAAAAAAAAAAAGTATGGTTAATGCAGATCATTTCTAACTGAATGAGCTGTAAGTTTTGGCTTAATGACGATACTATAAGATTAAAGCTTCTTTCTTTCGATGTGTGAAAATCTGTTTGCTGCAGCCAATAAAACTGTTATGAAATATTATCCGGAAACAAACACTGGGCTATTTTTACTTTCTTCTATCTTTACAAGAAAAAACCATTGGATTCGTGAAAATTTTTGAAATCCGGTTTTTGACAGATCTACGCATTTTAAGAGACAGAAATTTCAAAAAACGTGTTTTTACAAAATGACTGTGAGTCTGTGACTCTGTCCGTCAGTCTATCTGTTTGTGACATAAATTTCGTGGGCGCTCTATCTCAAGGACTAATGCACGGAATTTAATAAAAATTTATATTCAGGTAGTTCCTGATATAAATTGGCGCTGATTACTTTTTGGTGTAAATCGCTAAACATGTAGCGCAGCTATGCTACCTTTAATACGATTTAAAAAATAGCTCTATTCCAAGAGCTACCGTACAGATTTTCACAAAACTTGATATTCTTTTTGTCCTTTACATGAATGAGTAAATGTTCTTTACGTTTTGGTGTAAATCCTTCAATATGTGGCACTGCTATGCTGCCTTTTTTACGATTTCCGCAACAGCTTTATTTCAAGAACTAACGTACGGATTTTTAACAAACTTCAGATTCTGTCAGTCCTTTGACATAAAAAAATGCTGTTTACAGTTCGGGGAAAATTGCTCAACAGGAGACGCTATTATGCTGCCTTTTTGCGATTTCCACAACAGCTCTATCTCAAGAATTAATGTACGGATTAACATTAACTTCGGATTTAGTTAATTCTTGATGTAAAGTAATTCTGTTTACGTTTTGATATTATACATTCAATAGGTAACGCTGCTATGCTGAATTTCTCGTGATTTTCGCAATAGCTCAATCTTAAGAACTAATGCACGAATTTTATCAAACCTCAGACTCAGATTTACCTTGATAAATATTACTGCTGATTATGTTTTAGTGTAAATCGCACAACAGGTGGCATATTTATTCTGCATTACTGCCTATATTCGCAATAGTCCTATTTCAAAAACTAATATGCACGGAATTTCATATCATTAAAGTCCTCACGATGGGCATAGATTACCAGTTGATACTGGCCTTGTGATAGCGATGTTTGAAGTTATTAACATGCATGAGATAGAAGAAAGTTTAGGGATTAACACATCTGATTAGCTGTTTTAAATGCAAACTGTTGATCTTTTTTATTTATTTATTTATTTATTTATTTATTTTATAATGGGTTGCACGCGATAAAGATAGATTTTTTTTTTTTTTCCTAAAAATTATTTTCAAAATCGTAAAATATCAATAAAATAAAAAGCTGTCCTCAAACAAATTCCGTTTGAAAAAAAAACCATTTTTATCCTATTCGACGATGAAAAAATTGAAAATATGAGATATTTAGAAGTTTAAAATAATTTTTCTAAACGCAAAATTTCTTTCTTAGTTGTTGTCACCATCAATGTAACGTCAGCACTATTCATAGGCATGTTTTTGCATTAAAATATAAATTTCTTATACATATATATGTATAATATAATATTATTTATGCATAATTAATATATATATAATTTTTGGGGGATTCTACCAGTGAATGTTTTATTGGAAGCGCGATCTAAAATAACGCATTCGACTTGCATTTTAATTGGACGAGAAATAACATTGTATTTAACGAATGCTTCAATTATCAAGTATTAATCCCGAGGTATCACTGCACTGGCACATTTGAATAAGTATTTTTTAAGAGAAAAATAAAAACATCTTTAAGAAACCGTCTTTTTTCCCATACTCCTATGATTTTGTGACAACTCTTTATTTTTATCCATATTATAGTTCTGCCTGGACCGAACACTAAAATTCTATTTGAAGTCAACACAACATTTGACCCGAATCTGACGTATTTTAACACGAAATCAACCCATAATGAAACAAAGTTAATACATATTTGACGCGATTTTGTAAAAATGTTTTACATCTTTGATATCAATTATTTTTTTTAAATCTTTTGCATAAAATTAGTTTGTTTATCTAAAATTCTACTATAGACTTTTTTTTTTTGAAAAAGCAGGTTACCAAACTTGACCTGTAAGTATCTAGACCCTACCCCCCCCCCCCCAAAAAAAAAAAAAGTAGTTAACATAAATCGTAACAAAATGAGCTTCAACTCAATCCGAACCGTGAATTGGATCAGTTTATCTTGTCCGATGCATATTACTTTTAAATCCTGTTAGTGTAAACATAGCTCATTTTGGCACACAGTGGACGATGATATATTAAAATGTTAGTTCTTGTAAAAGAAAAAAGAAAAGAAAACTATAAGATGATAACGTTTTAAAAATGTAAAGTCATATTTAGCAGCTTAAGACCATACTTATAATTTATTGAGACGTTTTTACAATAGATAAAGCCAGTAAAATAAGAAAAAGAAATAAAGCGGGCAGGCAAACATATAATATTTAGATCTTTATGAAACTAAAATGGGACCACTTCCAGAATGGATCTTTCTAACAAACAACAGATTTGAAATTCGGAGCATCTGTGCATGAATTACGCATAGACATATACATGGTGTCCCAAATCAGTGGTGTCGGCTCTTTTTTAAATATTGATTATAGACATACATATTATAAATTACAATGTTATTTAAAAAAGTCCTTCCGGCAATGCCGGGAGGAAGAGGTAGCTTTCATATAGTTATTTATATATTATTTATTTTAAATTAAGTTATATCATTCACACATACGAAGCTGAAATTAATGAAACCCGATTTTATAAGATTGAATGCTAGTTTTTGTCAATACTGATTATTAATAGGAATTTTTAGAAATTAGTCATATTTTATTTAACCTGGTTTTATTTTCAGCGATTTAAAGAGTCGCTAAATTCCATGATATCATGAAGTGTATGCCATTTTGAAGCAACATGATGGATAAAACAAACCAATGAGCTTGGTCGAAATCTTAATTCATGTGGACATGCACTCTCATATCGAAATCGATTAATATATACGAGTGCTGTCGTAGGCAAAGTGATTTTTTAAAAAACGTCATCCACATTAGAAATTCAAACTGCTATATCTCAGGCGTTTTTGAGATAAAGACAAAGCAAAAAATACTCCGGAATTCATTATTAAGATAAATACATTCGAAAGAATCTTTTTTCAATTTCTAATTTTTTATTTGTACATCATTATACATTTAAAAGATTTTTGACAAACTTAAATAGCCGTCATTTTGAAACAAGATGGCGAATGAAGTTGGCTAGTGAACTCTGTCAAGACATTGATATGTACTAAGTACACACGGAGTTATATCCAAATCAGTTTATAAATATGCGTATTATCGTGTGACAAATTTCAGACCGTTTCAAAATGCCAACCACACTGGAAATTGAAAGTGCTATAACTCAGCCATTTTTCAAGATATAGATGAAACAAAATATGCCCTGGAATCTTTGTATCAAGGTCAAATACACGAAAGAAAAATCTTTTTCAATTTCTCACCTTTTTGTACCTAATTTTAAATTTTAAATTAAAAAAATTTAAATGGCCGCCATTTTGAAACAAGATGGCGGATGGTGCTGGCTAACGAACTCAGTCGAGACATTTGTATGTACTATGTACATACCAAGTTTCATTCAAATTCGTTCATAAATACGTTAGTTACAGCATGACAAAAATCAGATTGTTTCAAAATGTCAGCCATAAGAGAAATTCAAAGTGCAATATTTCAATCATTGTTTAAGATATAAACAAAATAAAAAGTGTTCTGGAATCATTGTTTTATGTTCTAACACATGAAAGAAAAATATTTTCCAACTTTTAATTTCTTCGCATTTATTTTTAAATTTTTAAATTTTTTTAAATGGCCGCCATTTTGAAACAAGATGGCGGATGATGCTGTCTAACGAACTCGGTCGAGACATTTGTAAGTACTATGTACATACCAAGTTTCATTCAAATCGGTTCATAAATACGATAGTTATCGCATGACAAAAATCATATATATATATGTATATATATACATGTGGTTATATACAGGGTGTTTCGCTACCAGACCGACAAACTTTGAGGGGTGATACTAGACATGAAGACAAACATTATTAAATAGGAAACCATGGGGCGCAAACGTCTTCCGTAGCAGCTAGGGGCCATTAAAGTTTAAGGTCCAAAACTTCAAACGATTACAAAAAACGGAAAAAAGGGTGGATTCGTTTGCGGTTTTCGCTAAAATTATTCTTTATATCATGTTTTGTTTGTAAAAAATTTTTAAAGGTTACGTTCAAAAATTGTCGATAGAGGGCGCTTTAGACTTTAGAGTAACAAACAACTACTTTTTACCCTTATTTTGTGCACGGGGTTGAAATTACTCTAAAGTTTAGATTTTAACTTAAATTTTAAGCCAAAAATCGGAAACATTGTTATCGGGTAACTAGCGGAAATTAAACTGTGAACAGAGGAGGAGATTTTGAACGCTCATAAACATTTGACAAACTAATCGATTTTGTTGCGGTTTGCGTGTAGGTCATCACTTGATAATTATTTTATTCAAAATGACATACAGCACTGGTGTCCCCATTTTTTGAAAGAGGGCGCTTCCGACACATCTCCGAAATTTCAATGGCATTACTCCTTGTGTGTTTTACTGCCAGACCAACATACTCCCAGAAAGTGTTAGAGATGCAAAGATGACTCGGAATCATATTATAATGTAACGCCAAAAATGCCTTTTTTACGAGTTAGGGTTAAAAGAAGAAGAGAAAAAAGCCACTTGATATTTCTACAAAACTTTCTGTCGGAACTTCTGGTAAAAGCACGTGTTCCTCTTTCGTTGCACCACACTATAGCACGATGGAGCTCCTCCACATTTTACCAATGATGTTCGCAGACTCCTCAAGTAACACATGGACAGCGGTAGATAGCTAGTGGTGGCCCGGTTCGTTGGCCAGCCAGATCGTCGTACCTACTTCATTATATTAATTACTTTTTGTTACCTACCTTTATTTTATTACTGTATAATTGTTCTGTGTTTTTTGAATAAACATTGCTGGGTGGGGCTAGTTGAGCTCAAACCAATTAGTAGCTCCCCCACCTGGCTCAGTCTGAATCTGAATCTGTATGGACATCTTCTGCTGGGGTCAAATGAAAAGTTGAATGTATGAGACTCCCGTACCGTCTGTGGAAGACCTCTCAGCTCGAATTTCTCTAGCTTCTAGAAAGCTATCCGAGATGCCAGAAATCTTTCAAAGCGTGAGGAATTGCATGCGATACTGCTATCAAGCATGCCCGACTACTTCTGGTCGTAATTTCGGACACTTTTTGTAGTAAAACCTTTAACTAAATTGTTTTCTGCCACATTAACGTGTTGCTGTTTCACTACCTGTTTCTGTTGCTTTTTTCTCTGCTTCTTTTAACCACAACTCGCTAAAAAGGGATTTTCAACGTTACATACCTATGTGATTCCGAGTCGCTTTGCATTCCTAACACTGAAAGTATGTTGGTCTGGTAGTAAAACACCCAGGAGTAATGCAATTGAAATGTCGTAGATGTATCGGAAGCGCCCTCTATCAAAAATTGGAGTCATAAGATCTGTAAGTCTTTCGGAATAAAAGAAGTACCAAGGGAATGACCTACACGCAAACCGCAACAAAATCGATCAGTTTGTATAATGTTTATGACTGTTTAAAATCCGCCCCTCTGTTCACAATTCAATTTTCACTAGTTACTCGATCCCAATGTTTCTGATTTTGGGATTAAAATTTAAGTTAAAATCTAAACTTTAAAATAATTTCAATCCCATGCACAAAATAACGGTAAAAAGTAGTTGTTCGTTACTCTAAAGTCTAAAGCGCCCTCTATCGACAATTTTTGAACGTAACCTTTATAACTTATTTTTTTCAAAATCGTAATATAAAGAATGATTTTAGTGAAAACCGCAAACGAATCGACCTTTTTTTCCGTTTTTTATCATCGTTTGAATTTTTGGACCTTTAACTTTAATGATCCCTAGCTCCTACAGAAAACATTTGCGCCCCATGGTTTCCTATTTAATAATGTTTGTCTTCATGTCTACTATCACCCCTCAAAGCTTGTCGGTCTGGTAGCGAAACACCCTGTATATATATATGTCAACATTTGAACGGAGGTTGGTTTTGGGATCTGGGAGTCATGATCAATGAAAGTATACCAAATTTTTCTGGAAGTGCTTTCCTCCGGACGGCTGCAATAGGTAGCTTTTTACTATTTTTAATGAAAGCTACCTAAAAGCTACAGAATTTTATGAAATCGATTAAAATTTTCAGGGGGTTAAATTTCAAGAAATATAAAATTTAAATTTTTATACGAGCCCCGAACAAAAAATTTAGAGATTAGTAAAATGTGCCCAATATACTAATACATGGGCATATACTAATATATAAATATATACTAATACATGGGCAAAATTTCAGCATTTTGCCATAAAACGAAGATAGATAGGAAAATACATACATGCTGACTTAAACCACTTTTAGATAAATGTGAGTTCGAATGGAAAAAAATCATGTCCGATAATCGCGTTTCAGTGGTCGATATGTTTAAACAAAGTTGGTGAGGAATTCATCATAATTTTTTTTCTTTCTTAATTTGTATATAACTTTTGGAACGCGATCATCCGACACGATTTTTCCCTTTTGCGATTTCATTTCCAAGTATTGAAAAGTGGTTTAAGTCATTTATGTATTTTCATATCTCGTCGACTTTTTATGATAAAAAGCTGAAATTTTGTGCGTGACCTTATTAATATATGCAACACATTTTACTCACTGGGAAATTTTTTTAAAAGAATCGTATAAAATTTAAATTTTATATTTCCTTAAATTTAATTTTCTGAAAATTTTAATCAATTTCATAAAACTCTGCATCTTTTTTATATAAGTTTGTGATTTATATTATATGTCTATGATTAATATTTAAGGGGAAAAAATCGAGGTCTATGTTTTTGAAACACCCTGCATAAATTAAATAATTAAATACAAACATACAAATTAATTGAATAACCTCCTTCGTTTAAAGTCTGTTAACAGAGATTTATATATATATATATATATATATATATATATATATATATATATATATATATATATATAATACCATTAAAAGTGGACAAGATTCACCAACGATATATATATATATACATAATGATTTAATTTTTAAAATATGGTTTCATTAAATCTTTAAGTTGTTAGCAAGAAACTGATAAACATAATCCATTATACAGTAAAAATTAAGATTTAAATTCATTAGTATTTGTAGAGTATTCATGTGGCTACGGAATAGGAATTAGAAAGAAAAAGAAACAAAATAAAAAGAATATACAGGTACCCTTAAAGCTTTTCTATTCTATATATTCAATCAGGTAAATTATTAATTCAAAATGTAACTTTTTTGTCTGTTTTCCCAATTTTTATCCTTAATGTTAATGTTTTTGCAATCTCAATCAAGTTAATTATTATTAATCATTAGGGATGCACCGAATAGTGATTTTGGCCGAATACCGAATATTCGGCCGACAGGTGAACCGAATACCGAATATTCGGCTAGCCGAATAGTAATTGTTGGGCCGAATACCGAATATTCGGCCAGCCGAATAGTTAACTATTCGGCCAAATACCGAATATTCGGCTTTCCAAATACTTTTTATATTTTAAAATTTAAAGGTATTAAAATGTTACTTTTTAAAACAGTTTTACATAATATTTAATAAAAGAAACTTACATTTTGATAATTAAGAGCTTTTTATAAGAACATTTAGTATTGAAAAAAATCTGCCTTGAGTTATTTAAGAAGCACAATTATGAAACTTTAATTAATAAAATTTTCTACGAATCAAAACAAACATTTTAAAGTCAAATTATGAAAAAATGGCAGAAGAAAAATTTTACAGTCTGATAATTGTCTTTTTTAAATAACTCGGGGCAAATTTTTTTCAATATAAAGTACAAATACTTTCGACTTAATTTTGAATAAAGGCATGTTTGGTTCATAGTTCTTTTCTTATGAATGGTGGTATTTTCCACCCTTCCCATCATATCATATTTTACAGAAATCAAAGCATGTGAGTTGAAAATATGTTATCTTATTTATTGTAAATGTAATAAACGAACACACAAGTTTTGACCAAGAGTGAGATGAAATACAATGTACTTATGACTCAATAAGTTGATTATGATTATGGTTTCATGAACAAAAATTGACTGCCTTGATAGCTATTACTAATCTCAAAAGTTGTTTTTTTCTTTTAAAGGACTGGCGGTTGGCGGTTGGTAATTGTTCGCCATAGTCTGCTGCTAATTGACTGAAATGTATCACAATATTTGAGACTATGCATACTTAGCTTATTATCTGCGTAAAGATTGCTGGTCAGATGATTTCTTCCACTTCATTTTTTATTTTTTACCCAAAGCTTTTTTTTTTAATGTTTTTTAATATTCTTTTTAATTTCTTAAAAGTTTTTATTTGACTCTTAAATTATTCAAATATTTATCAATAACGAAAATACTATCAATGCAAATCTAAATAAGTTAGAGAAAGAAGCACAAAAGAAATAACAAAGCGTTAATTAGAAATTATATGAAAAGGTGAATATTTAAAAAAATTAATATTTCATTACTTACCGCTAGAAACAGAAATTTTATTTTAAAATATATTTTCTGAGCTTCATATTTATCAAATTTTGGTACTTACCTAAAATAAAAAAAGAAAGTAAAAATCAGGCTTCAAGTATAGATTATAGAACATTTTTTGATACATTCACAATAATGTAACAAAACTTCATCATTCAATAAGTTGAAATATGTTGTCTAACTGAACTATTTGGAAACGCCCAACAGATTTGAAAATCCAATTTTAGCAGTTCCCATCCACAGACGAAAAATTAACTGAATTCTTTGAGAAGCCTTGTATATGACTGTATAGATTTGTTTCTATAAACTACATACGTGTAGAAATTTAGTTCAATTTAGTGATGTAGAGCATGCGGGAAAAGTTCAATACAGCTTCAAAAATTACTTAAAGAAGAACAAATGTGATTAAAAATTGTAGTACGCACTAATGAAATCCCCAATAAAGACTTGTTTAGCTAAAGTATGAAGCAGTTGAAGTTTTTAATAAAATGCAATTAATAAGAAAACAACAATACGACAGCGGCTGGCTAACTTTCGAATCCCTTCGAATTGAAATGAGTCTTTTCTTGTCTTGCGTCTTTTTTCTGTGTCTGTTCGAAATTTCTGTGCACTTCGGTTACTGATTTACAATAAAAAACATTCAATGATGCTTGATCTGGTTATATTTTGTAAAGAACGTTTGAAGCACACGATGCCAACCTACTCTGGCGTATACTTTCAAATCGTTTGCACACGTCTGCTAGAGGCTTCCATCACTGCATCCGCTAATTCGGATGTTTCATGTATTCCATCCTTGTCCAGAATTATTATTTATTTTTCACCCAAACTCTAAAAATATGCTCATCTCTGCTTGTAAATATTTTTACTTAAGAACACAGCTCATGTCTTTTCGGACACGGATAAATTCTAAAAAATAAAAACTCTAATATAAACCTTAACTTTTTAACATACACATTCTCATAAAAAAGTTCGAATTACAACCAAAAACAAAGATGATATTTTGTCACATAGCTTAGAAAAGACTGCAGAATTAAAAGAGTAATATCTTTTACACACAGCTTGTACTTTTTCATAACAAATTCAAGACATTTCCGTATGTTGCCTTGTGCGACACCTGTCTGGTATAAATTTAAATATTACTTTATCAAACATCTTGAGCTACTGTCTCAAAAGTCCTGATTTCATGTAGCAAGTAAAATATATTTGGAAAAACACAGAAGTAGAAAAAAAAAAAAAATAACATGAGTGAAAAAGATCGCCGGCTGTTGAAGAAGTTTATGGTTTCAAAAAAAGAAGAAGCTTTACAATACAAAAGACTGCAGAGCTGAACCAGTATCTTCAGGATCCAGTATTACAGCTAGAGCAGTACGCTTAAAAATGAAATGTAAAGCAATGTCGAAGTCAATACAAAATATCGGTTTAAGTTACGAACGTTTATAGTGGCGGAATGATGCCTGACACAAAGTGATATGATCATGAATGGTGATTCACATTATTACCTGCAAGTGTGCGTATATGGAACACAGTAAGAAAAACTTTGAAAAACGCGTTTTTCTAGTATTTACTTGATCACAGGCTATTATAGCCTGAGAGCTTATGTGCCCGTCCGTTCTGTATGTATGTACGTTCGTTGGTGCGTGCGTAACGCGATAGCTCATGATAAAAATATCCTATACACTTGAAATTTTGTATATAGGTATATCCTGATAAGGCGCTTCCCTGATTAGTTTTTGGAGTTCATTCGATATGTATAAGATGTGCAATTAGTGTGCGTAGCCTGTGAGCTCAATGCCATCAGTTTAGCTGGGCAATATTCTTTTTATTTAATTTCCTGCTATCGAACACGGATGTGGATCTGTAGTGATTTCAGTTGCGATTTCGGTGTTTTCTACAGGTTCTACGATTACTTCATAGGAAGAGCAACAGTGAACGACCGGAGCAAAATTTCAGGCAATCACGTTCATTCGATGGACCGCAGTGTCTTCCAGGACGATAATTTCAGAGTCGGGCCAACTTAACCTGTCAAGTTTTCAAGTCGTAGTTTGAAGAGCATGACAATGAAATCCTGACAGAACCATGGTTCTGAGGTACTCATTTCACTTGGTACTGAGAGAGCTAAGGGAGATGAATCTTACTTGGTTCTTTCAGTGCCTTTATATTAATATCAGTGAGTAATTGGAAGTTATAAGATTCGAGCAACATTTTTCTAAATATAATTATAGCAATATTGGGTCGAATGGAAAATCTAGTATCAGAAACAAAAATATAAACATATCAAAAATTTTGTTAGGTATATAATTAAACGGACACAATTAAAACATTCTTTGCGAGTTTGATATTAAATAAGCATCATATTTCACATCAAGTATCTGTCTATCATTAACGCTAAGTACACAAGCAAAATTAGCTGTTTAGACATGCTCTTAAGCTTTCTATTTAATCGTATATCTTTGCTTCAAAATATAGTATAATTAAAATTTTTACTCCATCAAATAGCATAAAATATGCTTTTTACAATAAAATTTACTTGAAAACTACAATTTAACAAAATTGTTTTTGATGATTTTTCAATCTATCAACAAGTGATATATCGATAGAATTGTTTTTACTACAATAATGCAACCAACAGGGTATTTAAAACTTGCGATATATAGGCCAAATTTGGTAAAGATTAGAGATCTGCACGGACCGGTGGCAGGGTTCGGCCTGATTTCCATTAACGGCATTCGGGCTGGGCCGGGCCAAGTCACTAATCTTTTCGGGCCGGGCCTAAATTTTTTCCCTGGAGTATCAGGCGGGGCCTAACGTATTTTTTCCGTACATAGCCAAGACTGATTTCATTCTTCCTAGTCTTCACGGACCAAAATTATAAGTTCCTGTTGAATCATCCAGTATGAAAATCCTTTTCTTGACGTGGCCAAGTCTGTTCATAAATCAGTAAAATTTGACTTGGTCCAAAGAACTTTGCAAAAAAGGCATATACTTTTAAGTCGCCATTATTCTACAATTAAAAATTAGAATTTATTCCATTTAAAGAATCGTAGATTACTAAGCGTTTTAAAATAGAATCAAACAAAAGGGAAAAAAAAAAAAAAAAAAATTAGGACGGAATTTTTTTTAAACTGAAAACTGCAAATTTCATTTAAGCTGTTCATCCATGCAAAATGAATACAACAATACGCGAGAAAAAAAAATTATTAAATATTTGCATCTGTCAAGAAGGTAACGTATTTTTTTTTTCCAATGCGATTCCATCTTAGAAGATTTAACTTTTACCATATACCATTTTTTACATTTTTATATCTCCATCACATGGAATATACATTAATAATACTAATGATTACTGAAATATTTACATACAACGAACAAAGGTTCCTTAAAAGCGTCGTAAATATCGCAGCCTACGATACTTCTGCATAAATGGAGATTATAAACATGAAAAGAGTAAAGATCAATGTTCTGTAGAAATTCACTCGGGCCGGGCCAAGCTCGGGCCGAACTTTTAATTTTCGGGTCGGGCCGAGCCGGCCTCGGGCCGAAATTTTAATTTTCGAGTCGGGCCGAAATTTTAATTTTTGGGTCTGGCTGGGCCGTGCCAATATTTTTTTCGTTCGGGCTTTTTCGTTTCGCTTGGGCCTGAAAATTTCGGCCTGTGCAGACCTCTAGTAAGGATACATATATCCGGTTACGTTAAACGAAATTTTTGACATCAAATTTAATAAGAGTATTTCGAGAGTTTGAGAATGCTTTACATCAAGCAGAATAGTATTTTAATTGATACTGCATAAAGCATGCTCGACTATAGTAAAAATGTTGCATACAGACATCGAGAACAACAAATTACATCGCGTGACAATTCTTGTAAAAAAATTACCTTAATAACTGTGCCATTTAACGTCTGTTTCATTCGTGCAAAGGAAATCTCAGATGTTGCCATACTATTTTGCAAATAAATATGGAAATATTCGGCCTTGCATTTTTGGTTTAATATCAGAGTCATAACAGGTTTTCATAATTTATGAATAAAAACTATGTAGTTAAAAGAATAAATCACGAAACGTACATATATGCAAAATTATTTCCAAAAACTTCATAAATGGGTATTTATTCGACAGAATCTCGATAAATTTTGTTTATTATTATTACTTTTTTTTGATTGCCACACAAATTTTTATTTTCCTCATATTTTGTATGGGGAAAACTTACGTAGAAAAGAAGAATCCAGTTATTAAAACAGTTCTATGTTAACGGGATTTTTTTTTTTTTTTTTTTTTTTTTTTTTTTTTTTTACAAAATTCAGACATTAATTTTTAATGGCATTATTGCATATATTTATTCAATAGAGATAAACAAAAATTTCAACAGATACTAAATCTGCACACTTTTCCTATTAGATCATGTAACTGTAGTAGATTTATCTGTATTTTTAAATGAATTTTAGTTCTTTAAAACACACTGAAATATTACTAAAAATTCCTGTTTCATAAAAATTATGTCTCATGTAGGGAAAGAAATAGTAATAAGGATGTTCTATATGAATTATTAGCCTTATCCCTTTTCCCTCCTGATTTATAACATTTTGGATTTTGAAAGTTCTCAAAAATTAGCATTTTCGACAGCTAGTAATTCAAAAAGGAGAATTGATATTCATATGTCGATTTGACAAAGAAGTATCCCTCTATATACCTGTCTTCATCTGTAAATCGTTTTCTTACAAACCAAGTCTACGAGATACGAAATAGTGAAATTGGAAAAATGACAGATAACTTCGACTAAAAAAGGTCATTTACAAATTAGAAATAAAATAAATAAATTAATTAATTAAATAAATTTTTTGCATTTATTTAGTTGAATGTGCAACGAATTCCAGAAATATTCTTTACATATTGTAGAAAATGTATTCAATATTTTTTTAAAAACAGCTTAGAAAATAAAATGGTTAAAAGTGATAACTAAAAATAAAATGGTTAAAATAGTTTTCTTACAGACCAACAATTACGGGCAGAAGACAGAGATTTTGCGGATTCGCGACTACACTTAACTTATATTGACAAGTAAGAAAGGTTTTTTTGGTGCAAATAGGTTTGGTAGTTTGGTAAAAGTATGACCAGTGTCTTAGAGAATCAGTTGCAATATGGCTGAATGATCTAAAGCATCGAACGTAACAATAATCATTAACTGATGTAAGATTCTTGGTGAATTTTTCATTTTAATTGTATTATTATAATATTATCTGCTCTTAAAATCACCTATTAAATATAAATTGAAATTTTAATTCTTTCATTAGTATATATTTATATAAAAATTTAGATACAATATTAAAAACAATATAGACAATCTTATATTAAAAATTATTTATACGATGCAATTTTCTTAATCAATTTTCAGAGTTATATTATTTGGTCTTAAAATTTGGTTGAAAGAGTATGTAACACCTTCTCCATATTGCATCATTTGTATCAATCTGTGTAGTGGTAAACCCAATTCGTTTCAGGTAATTAGCAAATAAACCAAGTTACCATTTGCAGTTTAAACAAACAAAGGCTGATTAATGCTTAAGATAAATGAAGCCGTCATTTACTTTTACTTGCACCTTTTGAAAAGGCAATTACTTCCGTGTTATTGCCCGTATGCTCTTTAACCATATTCAACAGGTGTCAAGGGATAAATATTTTTCTCTCCTATGCATATTTCGAAAATATGACCGCCATGCGTTAGAAAGTAAAGGGAATGTATGAAGAAATAAAAAGGAGATGTAAAAAAAACCACGATATTTTTGTTGCGATTACTATAAAACTGTAAGTATAATCGGTATATTAATATATTTTAATATTTTTTGTAATGTAAAATATATGGTATCCAGATTTTTTTGATAATATATTTTAAAAATATTAAATAGTACAGGAAACTCATTTAGCTTAAAATAACATAAGTTTGATCATGAGCGATTTGTAATCAAATATTATGATTTTAAGAAAAATCACATTTAATTATTAAATATTTAGAGTTTTTGTGCTATGTGAAAGTAAAAACTGATGCTTTAATGATAACCTGACTTCACTTTTAATATTGTTGTGCTAAGAAATTAATGAAATCATTATCAATTTTCAATCCCTCTTCACGTACGTAAATTTTATAATTTTATTTATTTTTAAAATACTCAATGTATTTTAATATCATTTTTCAATTCTCTCTCTCTCTTCTCTTTCTCTTTCTCTCTCGTTTTATTTATTTATTTTTTTCCTTTCGGTCTAAAGCATTCTTTAAAATTCATTTGCAATTTTCTTAATATGCAACTTCTTGTTTTTCTCACAGTTGTTGAAAATTCATGTAATTACAATTGTAATTACATGAATTTATAAAATAAATGGTTTTTATCATTTTAAAAAACAATAAATAAAATTGCATACTCTTTGGTATATCTATAAAAAAAAAAAGGGATGTATTCAGGTAAAACCTTTCTCCGTGAGATCATAGTCATATTCATATACCTGCCACCTCTATTAACAAAGCTAACGAATTTTACAGAATTCAGAAATTTCAAATTCTCACCAGAACATTTTATATTATAATTTTTTCTTTACATAATAATTGATATTCCGCGAATAAATTAAAAAAAAATCACTACTGAAAAATCTCTGGTATGAATTCGAAATTTCTAAATTAAAAAAAATTAAAAGATTTGAGAACATTACCTATCAACACTTATAGTATTCTCCCTTGAAATGTTGGTTAATTTAATCAAAGTTAAAGATGTTCCAAACCAGAAATATATGTATATAATTAATATTGTCAAATAAATTTTAAACAAGCAATAAAAGAGCATGATTTCTGGAAATTTAACCTAATACATCTCACATTTTTTATAGTCTAATGTTCGATTTTGTTAAAAATAAATTTGGATATCGTCAAAATTAAAACTAAAATTAAAATATACTAATGTTTTTAAGAAACTTCGTTTTCGAATAAAAAAAAAAAGATAAGTTTTTATACAATTTCTTAAAAATGAGTTTAAATATAAAGTACTTTTACTTTCAAAAATACATAAATTCATTAAAAATATAAACAAATCTTTAATTATTTTTACAATTTAGAAAATCAAAGGATCTATTTAATTTCAAATCAAAGGATTATGTCAGATTATTTCAATTAACTTTTTTTTTAATTTGTTGTGAGCATCAAGTTTTAATTCATGTGCATCTATATATAATGTTTACCCAACGTTGTCTATTAAAGACGTGCCCCGAATATTTAGTTCTATCTGGTAGCTTTTCTTGCGTAAAGCTTTTATTGGAAAGAATATATACTTATACCGTACACAATGGAAATGCTTTGTTATATTGTAAGATATTTTGCATTAATTATATATATTGAGTTGTATTTATTAGTGCATAAATTTGAAAAAGGTGTATAAACAATCAAGATAACGAAAAATTAACATCATTAATCAGGAAAATAAAAGTCTTCTATAATTTCAAAATCCTGGATTTTTATTAAATTGCCAGTTAACAGAAATTTTAATTAACATACAAAGATAAATACAGAGACATACATTTTAAATTACATACAGAGATACATATACTCTCATATGAAATAATTGATAAAATATCAAACATTTGATGAATAATGAAAATAACATTTAGAAATTATGTACTTTGAATTGATACTTTAACATTAAATGTCAAAAGATTAGCCTTTTTTTCCTTATATATTGCATTTATTTCATTTCATTTAATTATTTATAAAATCTTTTAAATTAATAAAATGAATTTTGCTATCGATAAGATAATTATTGATCAATGATATTTTGTTTAGTAATGTTGTGAAACTCGTAAAAACAAAAACCTTCTATTTAAATTATAAAAAAGAAGAAAAAAAAGAGCTTAAATAGGTTTTTGCTTTAGCAGATATAGTTTTAGGGTATTTATACTGATATGATTATGTTACTTTTTAATTTAAGACTGGATACCTCAATTGACAGGTTCAATTTAGACAAGTTTTATTGTATTATTTAGTATTATTTAAAAAAAGATGATTAAAATTTTTATTTATTTGAATATATATATATTTCAGATAATTAAAAAAAAGAAAGTTTGCAGTGTGCAGTATTTCCGAAAGACGAGTTGAGATGTAAGGAATATCTTGCAACAGTATTTCTCAATTTCAATGGTAGGTGCTGTACAAGTACATGTTGGCACTTTCTTGTTCCCTATATTACGCAAGAAACTGGAATATTGTTTTAAAGAAATTTTACCCTGATTTTTAATAAAATCTGAATTCCAGCGAATATCCCTGTAGTAGAGAATTAAAACCTATCAAAGAAATAAGTTGGAAATAGTACATGAATTATCAACTGAGGTGCATTCTTTGCTATGTTAGACATATTTGGTGGTCTACGTCGTGTGTTTCGACGCCGCATAGTTTGCGTTGATAACATTGTTTTTCGACTACATTGGATGCTGACCAGTGCTATTCTGATAGCATCAAGCTTAGCCGTTACTTCAAGACAATATCTAGGCGATCCAATAGCATGCATACGGTCGGGAGATTCGCCATCAAGCCGCATCGTCGACACTTATTGCTGGATCCATGCAACATTCGCCATTCCCTCGGCTTTTACGAAGAAAGTGGGTAGCGAAGTGGCCTATCCAGGTATCGAAAATTCAAATAATTCGGAAAGAAAGTACTATGCCTATTACCAATGGGTGTGTTTTATCTTATTTCTGCAAGCTGTGTTCTTCTATTTCCCTTTTTACCTTTGGAGCGTTTGGGAAGGTGGCTTGCTGAGAGCAGTTACTCTCAATATGCATTTTGCTGTCGTAACGGACGAAGACAGAAAACACAAAAGAAAAATAATATCGGAGTTTCTTCTAAGAAATCTCGGTCAACATAAGTTATATGCTGTGAAGTACATATTTTGTGAATTTCTAGCATTTCTTAACGTATTAATGCAGTTGATGTTGATGGATATGTTGTTTGATGGGGAATTCTGGACTTACGGGCCAGATGTTGTACGATTTATGGCTATGGACCAAGAAGACCGATTTGATCCCATGATGAAAGTCTTTCCCAGAATGACTAAATGCATATTTTATACATTTGGCTTCAGTGGAAGTGTTCAACGCCATGATGTTTTATGTCTTCTGCCTCTGAATATTTTGAATGAGAAAATCTACGTTTTCCTCTGGTTTTGGTTTGTTATCCTAGCAATATTAACATTTCTGGTGCTTTTGTCGCGTATTGCAGTTGTTTTGTTTCCAAGCACAAGACCTAGAATGCTCCATGAAAGATGTAGACTCGCACATAAGGAACATATTACAATAGTGACTTATAATACTGATGTAGGTGACTGGTTTTTGCTGTATATGTTAGGTAAAAATTTGGATTCTATTTTATTTAAGGAAATTTTATCTGATCTGTCAAAAAGTTTAAATAAGCAAGAAGATAACAGAGTATAGAATTTTATTCGAAACGGTTATTATAATTTTTTACGTATATTTTTTAAAGATTTAAAATTAAAGAATTTTTCATCTATTATATAATTTTAAAACATTTATGCAATATATTATTTTTAGATTATTTATTTAGATATTTTTGAGCTGTGTTTTAAAAGTATCATAAACATCAACGTCATGTGCTAATAATACTGAGACACTATTACAGTCTTTTAAAAGAACATGTGATGAAATTGTCATAATTAAACATTGTAAATTTTTTATCAGCAATTAAAATTAAGATTTTTAATTATAAGTTACTTAATTTACTTTAGTTTTTAAATTTCAACCTCTAGTTCCTGTTATTCTTTATAGCTTTTAAACATTCAATTAAAACTTAAAGATATATATGTAAAACATCTGTATACACACTTTGCAATATTAAATTGAATCTTTTACGCTTTAACGTGTATAATAAAAATGTAATAAAGAAGGTTGTTCACAAAAATATCTATTTTTTTCCCTGCAATAAATACTGCACATTCACAAATTATTAATAAAGTTATAATTCGTTGATACTATTTTGGAAATTTGTGAAACTACGGGAAAAAAAGGCTGTTAATGATATATTGTACAACTAAATGCATATTACGGTATTTACTTTGATTGTAAATGAAATAGAGAAAGAAAAGAAACATATCTTCTTTTTAAGTATTACGTAACCTAAGCATATATTTCTTTTGTTCATGTTGAACAGTTTCAATCCATAAATAGGCAAAACGTTTACCTACATATTTCTATTTTATTTATTTATTTATGTCAATTCATAAGTAGAAGAAAAATAAATAGAAAGTCCATATTAAAACTCATTGCAATTTAAACTTTTCGAAGTTCATTACTTGTGAATCCGTATAGTATTTAAAAAAACAAAGAGTGAACTGGTGGGAAATTAAATAGGGAAAATCATGTATCAACGTAATATTAGCTGTAATCTCTGAGAGAGATTGAAAGCAAACAATACAATATTTTCCGTACTCTATTTAAAAAAAAAAAAAAAAAAAAGTAAATTTACAGAATTTTGTATATTTACTAAACTTTTATAAGTACATTGTACAAAAAATTATTTAAATCTACAAAATAAGTTTTGTAAAGCTACAGAAATCTCTAACTTTACAAAAAAATCTACTAAACTTACAGTAATATTACTGAAAATTTATTTGTAATCCGAGTTGCAGTTACATGTAACTGGTCTAGGCATCGCAGTTTCTTGAAAGCTTCTTAGTAACCTTATGGATTTTTAGGTGCGTTCGTAATTATGTAAATACGTAGCACCTATTGTTGTCGCTCAGTCCGTCCGTCTGTCTGTCTGTCCGTCTGTCTGTCCGTCCGCATTTAACAACGCAAAAACTACCCAACCGAATCGTTTGAAATTTAAAATACATAATTATAACATAATTTTGTCGAGTCATTTCAAATTTTATGAAAATCGGATAGATAGATCAATTACAGGGAAAATCAAAAGGATTCTGTTACATTACGGTCAATGGGGAAAAATATTTCAAATGCATTTTAATCGTTTGAAATTTAAAACATATAATTATTGCGTAATTTTGTCGAGTCATTTCAAATGTTATGAAAATCGGATGCATAGATCAATTACAGGGACAATCAAAAGGATTCCGTTACATTACGCTTAATGGGAAAAAAAAATTCAAATGCATTTTAATCATTTGAAATTTAAAACATATGATTATTACATAATTTTATCGAGTCATTTCAAATGTTATGAAAGTCGGATGCATAGATCATTTACAGGGACAATCAAAGGTATTCCATTACATTACGGTCAATGGGAAAAAAGATTCAAATGCATTTTTATTATGGTACACTCATTCGAACATAATAGAATTGGCATGAATCCATGAAATATATACTAAAATATGCATTCTGTACAATCTGTGATGCAAAGAATTTTATTATTAAATTACAGAGCCACACAAAAGTATTCCATTACATAATGCTATACGGGGAAACATTGTTTGGGGCGTGTTTTAATTATATTCAACTATTTCACATTTTATGAATAAGATATACGTTTCTGAGGTGTAATAAAAATTACTTTCTGCATATTTACAGAAACACAAAGATTTCGACTACTATACTGTATTCGAAGTACGCTCTACTATATCAACAAGATCTGAATATTTTTAAAACTTCGTTATCGTACGAACGCACCTTCATTTGCTACGTTCACGTGCAATTTCCAACTTGTTTAATTTACAATACAAACACGTATCTATTACATAGATTTTTGTGTTTGAAGTTGCATAATAAATCCTATAAACCCCAGTTTCCTAGAAAAATTTTATTAACTTTACAGCTTGTTTTTTACAGTATAGCCTAGCATAGAAACACCCCTAGCTCACAAATATAAATTTTGTTCACAAACATCGATAGTTATTTTAAGATATTTTTCAATTGTGTTATCTCATTTTAATTATTTCGTTTAAAATTAGATAGAAAACCCTTATCTATATCAAGGCCCCCTTATCATAATCAGGCCTCGCATTCAGGAGAAAATCTATTGTTGAAATTGTCTCTATAGCTGCCAACATATTAACTGATTTTGTCTCGTATGTAGAGCCATCTGGTGCGTACTACTAGTCATCAAGGCCACTTTCATAATAATAGACTTGGCAATCGCTAAGTTTTCGTGGCCCCAGTAAACTTGGCCAGAAACCTCGTGATTTTTCCCGTTGTTAGCGCCCTCTGTTGTAGTAACAAATGTATAAATTTTATAATTTGTTTTCCACCCGGGCCTTGTTTTCTATATATGCTTCTCCATTTTCTTTTCGATATGCTGTAAGCTTGTATTTTTCAAATGAGATTTGTTATTTTTCCAATATTCGAAAGTACGGCAGTTTTTTGTTATTTATTTATTTATTTTTTTTTTTGGCATAAAATGTACTTATTTTACTGTTATTATTTATGAAAAATGGTGAACTGTTGCGTACCGCTGTGTAAATGAAACTCGGATGCATAGATCAATTACAGGGGCAATCAAAAGTATTCCATTACATTACGGTCAATGGGGAAAAATGTTTCAAATGCATTTTAATCGTTTGAAATTTAAAATACGCAATTATTACATAATTCTGTCGAGTTATTTCAAATATTTTGATAATCGTGTGTATAGATCAATTACAGGGGCAATCAAAAGTATTCAATTACATTATGGTCAATTAGGAAAAAATTTCAAATATATTCTATACGTTTGAAATTTAAAAAACATAATTATTACATAATTTTGTCGAGTTATTTCAAATTTTATGAAAATCAGATGCATAGATCAATTACAGGGACAATCAAACGTATTCCGTTACATTACGGTCAATGGGAAAAAATGTTTCAAATGCATTATAATCGTGTTACACTCATGCGAACTTAATAAAATTTATATGCAACTATAAAGTACATATTATAATATACATCATACATAATTTGTGGTGCAAAGAACATTTTTTATTGATTTACAAGGCCACACAAAAGTATTCCATTACATAATGGTATAGGGAGAACATTGTTTGATGAGCGTTTTAATTGTAATTCACTATTTACAATTTTATGAGATTGATATATGAAAGTAATATTTTTTAAACTTCGTTATCGTACGAACGCACCTAATTTGCTACGCTTCACGTGCAATTTCCAACTTGTTTATTACTCTTTTAGCAATTCTCAAGAATTAAAGTTCATTATATGGGATTCTTTTGAGAAGTTGTGTATATGACATATAGATTTTTAAATTAAGCTTAATTTAAACCTCAAATTTAAATTAAGCTTATAATATGTGGCTCTGTAAAAGAATACGAGTATTACATGAACCTTTTATTGTAGGGAAGGTATTATTGTGAATCCCAATAATACATATCAATTTCATTATGCTATAAATATAATATCTATTAAAATGTACTAAAAGTATCACTGTCTATAGCAACAATTGTATATAATTTCATTTAGACCGGGAAGCAGGAGCATAGACAATCACCTTATCGAGGTCATGGATGAAAATCTAGGACTAGTTAAATCTTGATTAGCATATTACAACGCAATAGGTCTGCCAAGGAAAATCTGTGTAGAACATAAAAAACCCAATTTTAGCAGATGACTCATAAGTTTACGATTTTTTTCCTACTCCCAAACTTCCATGATTTTATACTTTTGGGTGCAGGAAAGCACAATGGTAAACTTATGAGTTAACCACTAAAATAGGGTTTTAGGTGTTTTCACCGAGATATAATTTGGCAGACCGATTGCGTCTTAATATGGGAACCGAGATTTAACTAATCCTATATTTTCATCTGTGAACTCGATGAGATGATTGTCTGTGCTGCCGCCTCCCGGTCTGGTTGTGCGTATACATTCTTCTACCTGACTAATAAACGCTACGCTCAATATTTTCGATTAAAAACATGTTCTCATACCTAAAATTTAAAGTATTCTCCGATCTTATATTTTAATTCTTTTTAGTCTCCCTGTATAGTTAGCTATATGTATAAACCGGATAAAAATCATAAACATTAAAAAAATGAAAATTATAAGAAATTTATAAATCACTTAAACTAAACACATCTCAAAGTTTATCCTCAAAAATAAATTCTTTTTGTGCTACGCTTGTGGTGTAAATCTTTATTTGGCGCTTCTTTCTTAATTAAACTTACAGCCAATTGGCTCATTAAGCAAGTATAATTGGCGCTAAACTAATTTCATTTTTTAACCGTATACTTAATATCGCATTGTTCTAGAATAATGCTTATTTGCAGATAACTTTAAATGCGAAACCGGAACATATTACAGAAAAATAGCCAATACTGCATTATATAATATTAAATCGATACTTTTTCAAAGTACCTTTCTCAAATAGAGAAAATGGTCTTGGCGAGAAAAGGAAATTTGGCAACATATTTTCTGGAATCCTATTTTCTGTTCTCATAGAGAAGAAATGTTTTGCAATAGTTATACAATATATTTCATATAAAAAAGCCAATTTTCTATTTTTATGCAAAAACATAAGTAAATTGTACATAAAAAAAATAAAAATATTCATATAAATTCTTTAAAGACAAACGAAACATTTTACAAGTTTGTTTTCATTACTGTTTACATCATTTGGCAATAAATCATACTTTCTGAAGCCGAAAATTATGCTAAGCTTTAAATAAATATATATATATATATATAACGCCCATGACTCTACATTAATAAAGTACCATTAATTCTTACTTTTAATTCATCATTTTCAGTGTATTTTTTACGTATATATTTTAGTGGAATTTGAAAAATATTTTTTTTTAATATTGTGAATAATACAATTTGATTTTTCCTATGCAATTAGAATATTACTAGTAATATGCACTAGGTGGCGATACTTACGGTATAAAGTCGGTTTATGAGTTCGCAACTATCCGGACATTTTCTCCCATACACTTTTTCTGATTGTAAGGCCTATTATTATGATAAAGTGGCCTTGCTGCACAATATATTTGAGCGACAGAGGGCGCTAATAACGTGAATTTTGATCACGTGTACTGCAGACAAAGGAAACTTAGGGAATGACAAGCCTTGTTATTATGATAAGTTAGCCTTGATCTATATAATGAAAGCCTAAGTCATGTGACTGTCATCAGCACTTCCGGGCTTACCCACTTCACTCTGTATATGCTATGCAGCAAATTTCGTGTTAGCCAGCGCAGGTGATAAGTCGCCAATCTGTATTATAAAAGCCCAATTTCATCAACACTTCCAGGTCTCCGCACTTCACATTTTTATATGCATGATTGCTATTTTGGTACTTTTATGCTAGCCGAGTGCAGGTTTGCCACATTTTATGCCATATGCCAGTTTCATTTGAAACATACGAATCTACTTCTAGGTTATCCCGTCGACCAAAAAATTATCGTCAAACTATAAGATTAAATGCCAATAATGGATGAGCGTGAATATCACATTCAATGACATTAAATACGATTCACTTGTTTAAAATGTCATTAAGTGATTTTAATTTCGTTTTTTTATTTGAATTTTTATTAATATTCCACTAATTATTTGTTTTTTCGTTATTTAAAATAAAAATTATGTCAATATGTATAATTTGGCTATTAGTTTAGAGATTTGTATAATTTGGCGAAATTGGTCGACGGGATAATAAAGAAGTACCCATAAAACTATAACTTATTTCATTTAAAATACATAACTTTTATTTATAACATAGATTAAGAAATTTGTATATCAGATCCATTCATCTCATTTAAAATACAATACTAAATGTATTTTTCCAGCATAGGTAATTGGCAAAAGAAAGAAAGTGCTTGGCGAGAAAAGAAATTTGACAAAATCTTTTCTCGCAACCTTTTTACTTTTCCATATGCACAATTACATAAATAAATAATTAATAGTATTAATAATAACTTAAACCAAAATAATTAATTGCAATATAAAAGCATTGTTTTTAATTTACACTTTTAAAAAATTATGTATATTTTGAGATAACACACATTGAATTTAAATTGACATTCATAGTTTAATATCGCATTCCTAAAAAATAAATAAGCTGTAAAAGATTCATTCAATCACGAACGGGAAAAAAAAATAATCATGGAGGTTCATAAAGCAAGTTTTTCAACAATAAATGGACAATATTCTTATGACATCATTGTAGATAATGACGTGATAGTTTTGCTATGTCTTAAGACATCATACTAGGTAAAATTGCGGCGTTGTTTACAGTTTGAATTCACGTTTCTTTATCGTCATATTTATGAACTCAGAAACGAAATTAATGAAAAAAAAGCATGCTTTTTCATTATTAAAATTTTGAAATAATGTATTATGAAATGCTACCATGGTTACAAACAGTTCTTAATTTCTCTGGTCGAAATCTTCCGATTTGGAAAATGACTGAAGAAGTAAATTAACATGATGGAATGCGTAGAATACTTTTAATGGAGACCAAACTGGTCGCCATAGGCGACTAGTAATAAATAATAAGATAAAAATTTTCCTAGTCAAAAATGAATTCGCATGTACGCAGATGAATCCTAGGCAATAATTACGTAATATATACACTTGAAATTTTATCTTTAATTGAAATATTCTTACGAGAAATTAATTTATATTCCGCTTGAAAACAAAGACATAAATTTTGCATTTTATCAAATTAAGCTTAAAATAGGAAGTAATAGTGAATTGTGCACAGTTTCTCTCTCTATTCGTCAATCTTCTTGAAATATTAATCAGTTTATATTTAATATCAAGTCCAATGCATTGTGAGAAAATACAGATGGTTAAGAGTCCGAGGAATAATATTTAGAGAAAATTACCGTATGTGCTCTTTCCCATAACTGTTCGCTTTCGTCTCTCTGAAATCTAACATCTTAGAATAAGAATCTTTTTCAGATATATCTTTAGAATTGTTAACCTTATTGATTTACCTAATATTTTTTATATATTTATATTAAATTAAAGAGAGAATTTTTTTTTAAACTAGTCGTTGGCGGCCACTGTAATACTTCCACATCATGGTTATACATAATATAACATATTAAATAAAACAGGAGTAAACTATTTATAAAATGCATTGCAATTCTGAAATCAAATTTAAATGTATATTTAAATATTTTTAACAAAACGGGACTCTATTGGATTACAATGGACGTCTATGAGGTTTTAGCCTAATACTGAAAATAGCATCAAGTTGGCGTCACTTTTGGTAAGTGATTTTTATCGTCAGATTTGGCGATATATCACCAAGCTGGCGAGAAACTTGGAGACTTTTTTTTGGTCGACGAGATAATCAAGTAGAACCGAATTGTGTAAAAGAGACATCCTTATAACTCCAAAAACGATAATTATATTAAATAACAGTTTACTGCTTCGAATAAAGTGTCTCATTTCAAACTAAAATATATATTTGAATTTAAATTTCAATGAAATACAGGGTCATGAAAAGTCAAAGGGATGGAAAAGGAAAATAGAAAATATGATTACAAATATCTCGGCAACTAATTAATTATCCGATCACCTTAATTCTTTATGCAAAATTTATATTTTTTATTGTATTTTACATTATTTTCTTAAAATAAAAAATTTAAAAAATTTCGAACATTTTTATAGATTTTTCATCAGAAAAAATATTTTAAAAGTCCGAAAAAAAAAAAAAAATCCGGATAATCGAGGTTACTGATATTCAATAGGCTTTTTTCCGTTATTGCATACTACGTGCACGCCAAATTTTAAGTATATTTCTTGATTTGTTTGGGAGATAAACAGTTTACAGACACACAGACAGACGGCAGTTTTTCTTCTTCTAAAAATATATTTTCAGAATCTCCAGTGTCTGAAACATGTAAATCCGTCATTTTTTTGTATTTTCAAAATTATTGCTAGACTTACCCTATACTACGTAAGGGTAAGTAAAAAAGCATGATACTATAATATAAATTCCCTAATTTGCTGTCATTCAAAATTGTATCTATTCAAATATTATTAAGCAAATCAAGAAACAATTATTTAGGATTCTAATATTTTTTAGATGATGCATGGAATATTTTAGAAAAAAAGAGTCTTATTTACTTCTACTTCTTGATGATAACGACTAAAATAATAGCTTTATCATATTTTATAGCATAACTGCTTTAATATATAAGCAAATAAAACGACGCGAGGAGGGTATACTGAATAATATTGAAATTTGTTTGTAATCAGCTAACAATTCTGGTTCTTAATACGTTGTTTTATTTCCTTACATTGTACGACTGCACCAAACATCATCTTGACAGTTTTAAAATAATTGTAACTCGTTAATTCATTTTACAAATGCGACTGGTTGCATTACTAATTTTTGTTTAACAAAACATGCTAAGTTATTTGTAACCTTTTTTTTTTACATAAAATAATTAGAGCTGCGTTTTCCAAAGTGATTTTAATCAGATTAAGTAGTTCGGGTTTTTTATTTGAGTAGGATATTTAAATTCCTGATGAACTACTTTTTAAAATTAAAACTAGGGGGTTCTATTCCCTATGAGCTATACTCCTCAACCCCCGCCCAGTAAAAAATAGGATAATTTTACAAGCTTTAAAATATTTACAGAAGATTGAAAATTTAAAAAAAAAGTGTCGATCGTCCTATACACGGGTATTCATTCTTTTCAGTTTTACGGAGGGGCTTTAAAACTAAATTAGCTGCTGCTAATGTATATTTTCGTGTTTGATTAAAAAAGGTTATTTAAATGTTTCAGAATCAGTAATATAAGATGTACTTAATCAACAGAGTCTTAGCTTCAAGGTATTTTTTTAACAATGCTATAAAGTAATGGTTTTTATTAAGAGATTCTTAAAGTAATCTTTTAGATCTGACGTAATTTTCATCAAGTTGTTATTATTATTATTATTATTATTATTATTATTATATAATATTCACGCGAAAATATTTTTACGTTAGAAAGGAAATACCATTGTTTGCACTGTTTTTTTTTTTTTTTTTTTTTTTTTTTTTTTTTTTTTTTTTAAATCTGACAATTTTTCTCCATTTGCGATTTTTAATGCTTATTAATAAATTCCTTATTTTACAATTTTTTCTTTTAAAATTCATGTGTAAATATAGTTTTTGTGCCGTAATTTCTAACAGTTTTCAACTTTCAAAACACAATATTCATTTAATTTTAATTAAAAAAAAAAAAATTCTAGTTGTGATAGTCATATGACAGTAAATTTTTGATTTCAAAGAAATATTATTCTTTGCGCTGTTTTTACACATACGCAATAGCTTAAAATAATAACCTTCTCTAAAATATGTGAAAAATCTCATACGAAACACTGAAAATTTGAATTTAAAACGCAAATAAAAAGTCAAAGAAAAAAAATTGCAATTTGCACACCGGGAATTTCTTATGTATAAAATGATCTAAAAATGATTAAATTCCTATGTATAGTTTTGACTCCTATAAACTTTTTAATAGACGATTTTGACCAACTTTAACATTAAAAATCTCTTAAAATAATAATCCGGTTTAAAAACTGTCTGCATCGGCGTATTTATCAAACAGTTCTTTATAACACTACTTATTTACATATTTTTGTATGTTGTAGTTTTCTTAATATTGACGAAGAAAGACTAGTCACAAAAATTTCAATGTTAGCGGCGGTGACAGCGTTAGTTACCTTTTTTAGAATGGAAAGATAAATAAATAAAAATATGTGTGGCACTCGGGGACTGCCGCGGTAAAGCTATTGCATAGCACTTTTTATCAACTTATGCAAAAATACCGCGTCAATGTCTGCTGAAGTCTATCGAAGGATACCGCGCCGAAGTCTGCCAAACTCAAACGTCGTTAGCCGGAGTGTTAGGATTTTTTCTCGTTACGGAATTCCTAGATTCGTTCGCCGCGCTCAAAGCCCGCGATATTAGCTATGCAATAGCTTAGTAAATTACCAAACAAAATTTGGTCGTGCTACGAAAATTAGATCACGAGTTATAAGCATTTTAAATTTTTCGACCCTCACGGTGGGGGGTCTCCTGTAAAAAAACTAACACTGTCTCATAATAAATTGCCAAACAAAATTTGGCGGCGCTACGAAAATTAGATCGCGAGTTATAAGCATTTTAAATTTTTCGACCCTCACTGTGGGGGGTCTCCTGTCACTAAAAATTAACAGTCTCATATTAAATTACCAAACAAAATTTGCCCGCGCTTCGAAAATTATATCGTGAGTTATAAGCATTTTAAATTTTTCGACCCTCACCGTGGGGGGTCTGATGTCCCCAAAAATTAATACTGCCTCATAATAAATTACCAAACAAAATTCGGTCGCGCTACGAAAATTAGATCGCGAGTTATAAGCATTTTTAATTTTTCGACCCTCACCGTGGGGTGTCTTCTGTCACCAACAATTAACACTGTCTGATAATAAATTACCAAACAAAATTTGGCCGCGCTACGAAAATTAGATAGCGAGTTATAAGCATTTTAAATTTTTCGACCCTCACCGTGGGGGAGGGGGTCTAATGTCCCCAAAAATTAACACTGCCTCATAATAAATTACCAAACAAAATTTGGCCGCGCTACGAAAATTTGATCGCGAGTTATAAGCATTTTAAATTTTTCGACCCTCACCGTGGGGGTTCTAATGTCCCCAAAAATTAACACTGCCTCATAATAAATTACCAAACAAAATTTGGCCGCGCTAAAAAAAATAGATCGCGAGTTACAAGCATTTTAAATTTTTCGACCCTCACCGTGGGGGGTCTCCTGTCACCAAAAATTAACAGTCTCATGTTAAATTACCAAACAAAATTTGGCCACGCTACGAAAATTAGATAGCGAGTTATAAGCATTTTAAATTTTTCGACTCTCACCGTGGGGGGGGGGGGGGGTCTCCTGTCACCAAAAATTAACAGTCTCATATTAAATTACCAAACAAAATTTGGCCGCGCTACGAAAATTAGATCGTGAGTTATAAGCATTTTAAATTTTTCGACCCTTACCGTGGGGGTTCTAATGTCTCCAAAAATTAACACTGCCTTATAATAAATTACCAAACAAAATTTGGCCGCGCTAAAAAAATTAGATCGCGAGTTATAAGCATTTTAAATTTTTCGACCTTCACCGTGGGGGGTCTCCTGTCACCAAAAATTAAGAGTCTCATATTAAATTACCAAACAAAATTTGGCCGCGCTACGAAAATTAGATCGTGAGTTATAAGCATTTTAAATTTTTCGACCCTCACTGTGGGGGTTCTAATGTCCCCAAAAATTAACACTGCCTCATAATAAATTACCAAACAAAATTTGGCCGCGCGAAAAAAATTAGATCGCGAGTTATAAGCATTTAAACTTTTTCGACCCTCACCGTGGGGGGTCTCTTGTCACCAAAAATTAACACTGTCAATAAATTACCAAACAATATTTTGCCAAGCTATTAAAATTAGATCGCGAGTTATAAGCATTTTTAATTTTTCGACCCTCACCGTGGGGTGTCTTCTGTCACCAAAAATTAACACTGTCTCATAATAAATTACCAAACAAGTTTGGCCGCGCTACGAAAATTAGATCGCGAGTTATAAGCATTTTAAATTTTTCGACCCTCACCGTGGGGTGTCTCATGTCACCAGAAATTAACAATGTCTCATAATAAATTACCAAACAAAGTTTGGCCGTGCTACGAAAGTTAGATCGCGAGTTATAAGCATTTTAAATTTTTCGACCCTCACGGTGGGGGGTCTCCTGTCACCAAAATAAATAAGACCACCAAAATAAACACTGTCTCATAATAAATTACCAAACAAAATTTGGCCGCGCTATGAAAATTAGATCATAAGAAACATTAAGTTTGAAACTTGATATCCTAATATCTGAAAAATACCACGTCAATGTCTACCGAAGTCTACCGAAGGATACCGTCCCGAAGTTTTCCGAACGGAAACGATGTTAGCCGAGTGTTAGGTTTTTTCGTTACGGATGTGTTAGGATTTTTTCGCGTTACGGAATTTTTGGATTCGGTCACCGCGCTCAAAGCCCGCGATAAAAGCTATGCAATAGCTTAATAAATAAATAAATAATGAAAATCTCCGAGGATAAATTATCTTTTAACTTAATAAATTATACAGTGCTCAGCAAAAGTTTAGATACTGGTGTTTTTTAACCTTTAAATAAAAAATACGAACACGTCAGTTTTACGAATGGCTATACTTATTTTCAAATATATTTTATATACTGTAGAATAAAAATAATGGTTATAATATAAGATAATAGTTAATTTAACTGAAAAAAGTAAAATTTGCATATTGCAAAAATTTAGACATTTTTTTTTTATTTTTATCCAACTGTTCATGAAAAAATGCAAATTTCCAAGTTATGATGTCATATGTCTGAAGTATTTAATTATACCTCGATATAGCATCAGTTAGTGAAGATACCGCGAGCTAAAAATATTCAATTAGATGAGGTAATTAAAGTAGGAAAGCTGAAATGGAAAGGGAAGACTGTTGCAGAAATTTCAGCAGCGTTGAATCGTCCAAAGTGGTCTGTCTGTGAAGTATAGTCTAAGGTTGACTCCTTCAAAACAAAACATAATCTGGAAGATCTTGTGTGACGCGAAAATGAGATGACAAAAGTATCCAGAAACTGACATTTACACAAGTAATGATTGTTAATCACATTAAAAGTAAGTCAGAACTTTCTGTGTCGACGGAAATGATTCGTAGATGAATCAAAGAAACAGGTAAATCAATTTACATGAAAATGATAAAACAATCAGCTTTAAAATATCGCTATAAATTGGCAAGAATTCAATTAACTTGCAAACATACGTCATATGGACCCAAATGGTACTCTATGATATTCAGTAACGAAAAAAAGTGGTATTTGAATGGCCCAAACAAGTGGGCATATTATAGGAATGACTTAAGTAAAGAACCTGGGACTTTATTAAGTCGACAAAAAAGAGGTGACTGTGGTGGCAAAATGTGAGATAAAAAGCAAATTTTTTATGTGCTAGGCCGAGATCGCAGTACTATATTGTGATGAACACCAGGTCGATATTTACATTTTTTTCTGGAGTCAAACAATGAAGACATTTTCATCAAGGAAAATCAGTTCTCAGAGATATTCTTGACTATTTCTTTATTTTTCAAAGCACAAGAAACTGAACACCTATAAACATTGAGAATGCAGCACGCTAACATTAAAAAAATCTTCGAACATTATATAGAAAAGATTCGTCATCATTGACGACAGAGAGAGTGCGTGTATCTTCACCATGACAAAACATAAAACTGACAAAAATTTCACATTTCACAAACGCCAAAAAAAGTCTTTTGGCACAGAATAGATTCCCAATCCGAGCAAAACAATGTACAGGTAAAAAGGACCGTTATATGATAAGCAAAGGGGAAATTTTAAAAAAGAGTGTTGTCAAGAATACAGCCTTTATCGCCCTTGGCGAATAAGTGCGCAACACACAGCAACCCTAAACAAAATTACTCAATCGGTAACAAATTAAGTTCTTTATACAAGACAAAATGAAATGATTGGGAAATAAAAATAGCAGTTATTTAAAACAGTTGTTTGATATTAAATCAACTGAAGAACAAGAAAGAAAAATCTAGAAATGGAATGATATTTTAAAACTAATTTATTATTTGTTTTTTTTATTTATTATTGTTATTTTATATGCACTTGGAGACGAACACACAATAACAATAACTATTAAAAATGCTTTTCTTTTAAAATTAAATTTTAAAAGAGGAAGGGACTAACATTTGAAAAATTAATAGAAATAATAAAAAATAGAATATATGTTACATCACAGTGACTTTTAAATAATTTGGTCCTCACTTAGCTTTAATGCTCGTGTATCTGTGGAGTTATTCATTGGTTGCCAAGCAACACAAGACTACGTACATACGTTGGAGATTAATTTTTAGTCATTTGGGGAACTTTTGCTGATCTAAAGTATGGATTTTAGCATCTATTCATGTTGCATACAAAAGAAGAACTTCGTTTAACTCTGAAAATACTATTGATCTCAACTGGCCGGCGTGTAGTTCTGATCCGGAGCCAATCGAAAACTTTTGTAACATCATATAACGTAATGTTTATGCAAATTTTTGCTATAATTTTCTTTTAATGAGGTTTGAGCTGCTGTTGAACATGTTTGGTACGAAATAGACCCCCAGTGACGCAGTCTTGCACTAACTGCAAACAATGCGGGGGCAACTCGATTTTAATTTGTAGTTATTTTTCTGTAAATACAGAAATTGTCTATACTTTTGCCACAAAGTTTATTTATTTTTTTTTTTTGTCATATTTTATGTAAAATTTAAAATTCAAAATTTATTGTGTGTGAATAAAGGATAAGTCACAAGTAATATATGACAGAGGAATTACAAACATTCGGTACATACATCTGAAAATAGAAGCGTAATCGATCATTGTCTAAACTTTTGCTGAGCACTGTATATCGGCTTCCTATCCATAAATTGAGTACTATTATATTTCTGCCACAAATTCAAATTAATTTTACTCATAAAATGCTAGAAGATACTAAGAAAACTTCACGTGTTTGAATATTTAGAGAAAATCTCCTTTAATGGTGAAATCTTGATTAAAACCAAACTTAAAATTTTGTGTTTTACTTAAACGAAAAATTTTATCTCGCGAAGAATTTAAATCAACTTATTTGCAAATTCTAATCTCGTTAATATTCCTGTCTTTAATATTTTGTGTAAATTTTCTCGTTTTTCTTCTTTTACAAGTGAGAGATCAACCTAATCTTCAAAAGTTTAACCCGAAAGAGAAAAAAAAAAACCTTGAAATATCACAACCTTTTTAGCACTTTCCAACTAAGTTGAAAAATGCTTATGCATTCGGTTTGTCTGTAAATTAATTATTATTAAAAAGCTGTAATGATTTAAACGTTTTCGTTGAAAGCCAACATTTGGTCAATGTCTAGACGCGAAAAAAAGTAGCCACTGCTAAAAATTCAAAACATTATAAATTTGAGTTATCACTGTTCGTTTTCTTAAAATGAGTAAGACAGACTTTTCCGGCAGTATAAAGTTTGTCATACATTTTTTTTTTTTTTTTTTTTTTTTTTTTTTGAAACAGTATAAAAAATTCTATAAAATACGCTTAGTATCTGCGATGACGGTGAAAGTTATAGTTTTTTTAATAATCTATATTTGAAAGACCAGGCTGTTTTTTAGTCATCAGCCCTGAGTTTTCTACAGGAACGATTTTGATAATTATTATTATTATTATTATTTTTTTTTTTTTTAATGAAAGCTGTTCATATGTAGATGTGTCCATTCTAGCTATTTTTTAATTTATTTCCATTTTTATATTTTATTTTTAATTTTGAAAGCTTTTTTGTGAAATTTCTTTAAAACAGTGGCAATCTGGCCAATGTTGCAGGGAAAATAAAAATATTGAAAAATATTCAGGCATGTGGCTTTTTGAACATATTTTTTAATTTGCCAGTTAACCCTTTCTGGCACACTGTGCCCGGTCTGGGATACCTAATTTTAATTCCAAACTTGCAAATGGCACCAATAATATTTTAGTAAAATTTCGCTTTTACTATAAAAGCTAAAATTAAGGACTTAATCATATGTAAAAAAATCGTTTGCGAATTCCGGTGGCAGTCGATAATTTCTCAATTTACTAACAGATTTTGCCCGTGCCGGAAAGGGTTAACACTAGAAGCGCGGAAAAATTTACTCAAGTTTTATCAAAATATTTTGCATCAGAATTTTTACATAATACTACTTAACTCATTTATTTAAATTATTTGTGTGTTTCTCATATTTATCTTATTTTATAAGGCGTTTTCTGGTTCGAATAGTAATATTTTCATGTGATACGGGTCAAAATACCCCCCCCCCCCCCACCGCAGTTCTAGTGTTAAATTTCGGTAAAAAATATTTACACACGTGTATTTTATTTTGACAGCCGACTGAAAATTCACATTTATTGTGACGTCGCGAGAATATTTCTTACTGGGTTTATTTTATCTTTATGCATTTAATTTTAGGGATGCCATTTTTGTCACTACCATGAAACAGAAAATATGTTTTTATTTTTAAAAATAAAAATATGTATATACAGGGTGAGCAAAAAGTCCGTAAAAACTTTAAAAATTCATAAAAACTGAAAAAATAACCGAGATGAAAAACGGTTTGCAGGGTTAGCATCCATAGGTCACGGGGATTTTTTTAAGACAAAAATAAAAAATAATTCAAAAAAACAGCCGACAGATGGCGCTGGTACTTGCGATTTCCGCGGAAATATGCAAATGAACCGGTTATAAGAGCTTGCGCTCCTTTGCTTTGCGTAAATTCCGATTTCAAAAGGATTTGAGGACGGGAAAGGGGCCTTTAACAGCGGCAGGCCTCATAAAGCTTGTTCGGCGGTTTGAGGAAACATTCTGTTCTTTATTTGGGTGTCTTTTCTTTGATTTGGGTACGTCAGCGCCACCTATTGGCTGTTTTTTGAATTATTTTTTTTTCATGTCTTAAAAAAATTCTCGTGACCTATAGATACTAACCCTGCAAACCGTTTTTCATTTCGGTTATTTTTTCGGTTTTTATGAATTTTTAAAGTTTTTACGGACTTTTTGCTCACCCTGTATATAAAGTACGTGCAAAAATTTGTTTCTGGTGAAAGTGTCTATATACTTAGTTTAAAATGTATTTTTGCCTTGACACATGAGAACAATTGATCTGATGACGTAGTTATTAAAATGACGTAATTTTTACTGCTTTTTCATTTCTTGATTTTAAAGATTATAATTGGATTATAAAAATTATAATTCATCTTGATGACATATTCTCTCTCGCTTTGAAAAAAAAAATTAGGTAGGATGTATTCATTTTTTAAAAAAGAATTTAAAAAAATAATAAGGCAAATTAGGATTAATAAAAAATAATTTTACAGTAAAAAAAAAAGATTTGATGTAAGGCTTATTTATATTCTATAGGAATGGTTTTTGTAGGTTTGTTGTAAATTCATTTAACAATTCCCAATTATTGACAAAGTCCTATTTCTTTCATTGTAGACTATCATTGTGTTATCATTGGAATTCTTTGTTGTCATCAAAAAAATAGTAGTTTGCTTTTGAACAACAAACAAAACCGAACTGCATTTTTTAGAAATGTGCAACGATGGCGACAACGGACAACGCTATCGCTTTCACTTTTATTCTATTTACATTACTTCTAAATCTAAATACTGTACAATTTCAATTGTTACATGATGCAATATGTACGAATATGATGCAATGTGCACGAATAAAATTTACTTGAGGATGACATTTATTTGAAAAATATCTTTCAATTTAGTGACATTTTAAATTGTTTTCAACCATGAATATTTTTCAAATCCTTTCCAACTAACTTAAAAAATAAAGGACAAAAGAAGAAAAAAAAAGAAAAAAAAAAAAAGATAAATCATAAGGTTAGATTATCCACAGAATGCAGCATTTTGCCATTAAGCTGAAATTTGCTAACCAAAAAGACAGACATTCAATTTATGTAAAGTATAAAATTAATATCATATCAAATTGCTTGAAATATCTTTTGAATCAGATTGTGAATGGAATTAAAATTCATTACTTTTTTAGGGATCCATTGAGGATGTTACTTTACAACAAGGAGAGTATCCCGTTTATGGAAATTTCTTAGCAATCACGATTATGGAAAGGGAAAGAGGGAAATCATGCAAAGAAATGATCAGTCGCAAGCATTAAAATTCTGTTTTATCTGCAAATTATCTTAACATTATTGAAAAATATTTTCTCCATTTTTTAACATAAAAATTAATTAGCTTAAAACAACGGATGCGTTTCAGAAGGAATGAAATTGAAACGAAGAAAGAACTGATCAGGAATTTTAAAACTTATTTTTACCGTCGAATATCGACGGATTACATCTCGTAATTATTTTAATTAAATACATTTTTGGCTTGTCAAACCTAGTTATGCCTAGCTCATTTTGTTTGTACGACTTTTTACTATCTATTTGCATAAAAACTTTTCAATTCCGCGATGACGGTGCTTTCGATGTCATCGGCCTAGGACTATAATTACTGTATTTGAGATAATGTTGTGCTGAGGACAAGGGTCGTATGCGGAATTTAATTCCAAGAAGCCACATGTATGGAAGACCAATTTTGCATTAGGTATGTACAGTAGAAGTCCGATATAACTCTGTTGTTAGGAGACATGTTTCACACACGCATTATAACTTAACCGTGGTATATCTAAATGGTGTCAAAGAAATGGTACAAAATGAAGAAAACACTTACCCGCTTGGTGAAATGTAATTAACTTTATCATTCATTGAACATTGAACATTGAACACAAACTTAATCTTACATCCTCTTAAAAAAGTCTAAAAGTGTTGTTTGACGAACTGAAACATTTCGTTTCTTTTGAGTATATTGTTTCACGCTAGCAAGATTATGTAGATGCGAACACAATCTGAATCACCTCTCCGTCCACGAAATTTCGTTAAGTTTAAAATGACTTCATAAACATGTGGGACGTCGTCTTTCCTTACTTTACATCATTACATCTTTTACCTTACATCATTTTCAGTTTCATCATCATATCTTGATCACTGCAATTTTTATGCATTATAGCATCAGTGTTATCCTGATCTAGTGTGACATCTGAAATTAGTTCGCTGTTGTCAATTTCTATGAAGTCATTTAAATCGTCAACAAAGGGATCGAGATGCAAAGCACTAATCACAGACTGCAAATCACTCATTGTGGTTTACTGAAATTTTAAACGCAAAATTTACCATAAAATTGATAATTTTTCTTCAAGGGACATATTTTCCCCACATTAAATCCGAATTCGCGATATATCACACCGCGTTATTTCGGGCTTCTACTGTATTTCACAGGGAATAAACATGAAGGGGACCTATAAATGCAGTCTTGCACCGGGTCTCACAATTTCTGTGCACGTTTCTGATTTGGATTGGAAAACCTCCTAGAAGATTAGATTGACTTTTGTAGAGTGATATCACTGCGATGAAAATTCAGAGATTCCTATTCAAGCCACGATGTTCTCCCCCTCTGTCTCATTTCATATGCATTTGAAAAGAAATTTCTCTATAAAAGTCGTGAGAAAGTTGTATACATGCTACGCTTGTTCTGATTATTTGTACTTTTAACATTACTTTTTACCAGACATTTATATACACATGAGTGGAACTGCTTGAGGCTAAACCAGTACTCTAGTGCCAAGTATTCCAAGACACATTCTTGGCAATAATCCACAAGGAGCCCCTTTTTTAATAACCCCTTGCAGATTTCTGAATAAATAAGCATTTAAATTGCTAACTTTTAAAGAACATTTTCTTTCGCAGTCGAGAAAGAAAACGTTAAATAATGGAGCAATTAAAAGATTCTATTAATGATGAAATAAAAAGAACCGAATTTTAATCTTACAAATGCTTAATATTTTTCGTTTATGCTTATGGTTTAAATTTCTCCTGTGACAACATACACAATGTAACATCATTAAAAAAACAAAAAAGTATTACATCAGCTAATTCATGAAATAAGATATTGTTTTCATCTTTACATTTCGCTTGCATTTTTCTTCCCCCTTTTTAGATGCATTTGAGCGTATTAAAAGTTTTTAACAAAAATGCATTATTTTAGAGGAAATCTCTTTGCTGTTCTATTAATTTAAAAGGCAAAGGTTCGTTATAAAAATTTTCTCTCAAAACAGATAATGGAATTAACTTTATGTTTCTCTTTTAGGAGGTAACTTTATTTTTTATTTTCTGATAAAAAGAGTTGCTAATAGTCCAAAATAAGAATACTTCTTAGCTTTTACATCGATTTCCTTTCTATTGCGAGTACTGACAATTACTTTCCGGAAGTTTGAAATCGTTTAGAAGCACAAACGTAAAGAAAGAGAATTCTATTAAACCTGCATTGTATTTTTTTTTTTTTTTTTTTTTTTTTTTAGATTTTGTATCATATTAAAAAGGATGAAATCGTTCTCTCCATTCGGGGTAAATATTTCGCCAACCCGCAAGAAAAGTGACCAATCTCGCAAAAATTCCTTTTGCGTTTTATTCTATTAATAGGATTGTTATAAGTGGTTTTTGATGCGCACAGAATTTCATGAGTGTAGTTATGTGGAAAATCCCTTTATTATGCTATGTGTCCGTTTGTAACCACAGAAGAGGTGTGGATTGTGTGAGGAGGTAAATTTACCCAACCCTCCAAACCCCACTCTATGTCTTCATTTTGAACAGTTTTATAATCTTATGCAAGTTTTCATTCCTGCATGTGAAATTAGTGCTGTAATTCCATGTTATAGTAAGATCATGGAAATTTTCTTTTGTTTCTCCTGTTTAATTTATTTTTGTTGTAGTGCGTCACTTTTCTTCCGAATGAGGCTATATTTTCGAGATGGAAAATATAACTTCATTTCATATTAATGGTTTATTTCCGGTTTATTCATGCACTTAAAAAAAAAAGAAAAAAAGAAAGAAAAAGGAAATTTTTTTTACATAGCGAAGACTTTTACGAAAATCCAATGTAACCTCGCAACCCATATGCGACCCATAATTTCATTAACTTTTCACTAGCATGCCTTTATATAAGAATGTTGACATGCGTACGTGATGCATACTGATTTTGGAATCTTTAAACCAAATTATATGTCAACCTCCATTACAGAACTGACGATTCTTATTCGCCCTGTCTAGTTCATGAAAACAAACATTAAGCACTTTTACAAAGCCAAAAATAGTAGTAGGCTCACCTAATTTTTGCCAGAATTTTCTCGACTAATCGAATTTCATCCTCCGTACATCTCTTTCTATTATAAAGGTATTACTTCTTTCTTATTTTCAGAAAGTTTGATAAAATTGTGCAAGAACTTCACACGCATTGTAAGTGCGTAAGTTTTTTGTCTCTCGTGAAAAATGGTTTTCTTCAGGTTAAAATCCCATTATCTCAGAGTATTTAAGAAATTTTTATTTTATTTTAATTTATATTTTTATTTATTTACTTATTTATTTATTTGTAGTAGATCACAAATATAAAATTGTATATGGCAGCCAGTTTTTTAGAAAATTTAATTAATGTCAGAAAAAAAATGAAAAATTGACATTGCTCTAAAATAAAAAGGTTTAGTCTCAGAAAAAAAAAAACTGTCAGCCATAAATATTAAGCATAATCTAGTGAATATGGATTTACAATTTCAATAAAATCGCTCGGGTAATTTCCGAGGAAATAAGTCTTAAAGTTGGCATATTTTCAACAGGATTGCACCCAGTCTTGTCTTCCCAGTATGAATTAGTTGGATGTGCCAATCTCAAAACTTTCTTCTATCTCATACGTACATTTTAATCTTTAAAAAAATAGTTATGTTAATTCTTTAATGATTTAAATTCAATACTATACCAACTTTTATTTTCATCTTAAATTTCTGATTCAGTAAATTAATTGAAGTAAAAACGAGTTTCCGTCTCTATACTAGTCGATGGACAATAAAATAATAGGCAGATTTTTTTTTTTCAAATTCAGGGAGAACCTACTTGCCATACCAAAAAATAATCCTACACAAAAATTTTAGTTCAGTTTTAGGCATAACTTCATACACTTTTAGGTAGTGCAGTATTGAAAATGGCACAAAAGTCTTATTGCAGCCCCCCTTCCGGCGAATTTTCTTCTAATTCAGGAAGGACCAACTAACAATAGCCAAACATTTACATAAAAAAATTGGTTTAATTCGATGCATAAATTCACACACTTTTGGTCAGTAAAATATTGAAAATGGAACAAAAATCGCGATTGAAGCGCCTAATTCCGGCGGAATATTACAAAATTGAAGGAGAACCTGCTTGCCACAGCCAAAAACATTCACAAAAAATTTGGTTCAATTCTATGCATATCTTCATACAGTTTTTGATGGTAGAATGGCGACATATAAACACACAAACAGAGGCATACGCACAGATATAGACACAGACACATACATACAGACACACACAGAGACATACAGACACACACACACACGGACAGACAGACATTTTGTAAAAACATGTTTTTTGGAATCTCTGACCACCTAAAACTTGTAAATCCGACGAAAAAAAATTCGTCGAAAAAAAAAATTGTTTTTTATTATTTTCTTCTATCTTCAATAGAAGAAAGTAATAAAAAACATTAGATCAAATAATACTTAAAAAAATTAGTTATTATTTAAAAGCATTTAATTATAACTAAGCATCGACCGAAACCGAAACTGAAGTCTAATTTTTGTAATCTTCCTATTTTCGGCTGAAAACAATAATATCCAACAATTTTTTTTAAGTATTTACAACACAGATAAATAAATATACATAATTATTGATTAATTATACAAATTTAATAAATATACAGAATTTTAAATTAATTATATGTGCGGGCCAAATTGGCTCTCTATACTACCGAATTTTTTTTTATTTCCCTTTAAAATGAAATGTGATTAATTCATCAGACACAGAAAGATTTTCTAATTGTACGAATTTCACCGCATTAAAAAGTGTTTTAGATATATATACCTCGGTTTGTCTTTTATAATGATTTTTGAAAAATTCTCTTCTGCAGGGCTGCCATAGGCGACTACTGTTTAATCCTAACTAGTACCATTTTATAAGAAACAGGAATCCTTAACACACATTTTGACAACAACTGCAAGAGAAATATACCTTGAAATTTGCATCAGAAAAATGCTGCTTCAGACAGAACATAAAAATTGTCGCCTGTAGTCCTTCATCTTTCATACTAGAACTTTCTCAAATAGCATTCGTTACGCTTCTGATTTTTCAAACAAACAAGAAAGAAAAATCATGCGTTAAGCATAGATTATGAAGTACTTTCCAACACTTCATGAAATCTTTAACAAAACTTCGTCATTTAGAAAAATAAGATTACTGTATATAGTCAAATATGTATTCCAATACTTTTGAACAGTCCTGTATTTGATCTGTCGGTTGATATACTATATATTATATAATGAGAAAATTTAGTTACACATTTTCAGAAATTATCATTCATAGGCGTCGATGTATTCAATTCTTTGTATGGACCTGTATATTATTTTATATATATCCTGCAAAGATCTCTTAATAAATTAAACGCAGTTCATCGTAAAAAATGCATAACTTATTTAAAAACCACCTTTACGTAATTTAAACTCATATTCAGTAACGTTTGCGACCTCTTTTAGGTAGCCCTGTATAACAACTATAGTATTTACACACAACATATAATATGCATGGATTTAGTGAAATAAAAACGCACAAATCGTAATTAAAATGCATTTCATTCATCCATCTGCCATCATCGGATACAGGTACAGTAGTTCGGAAAGAATTATTTCAAATCTTTTGTGTATCCCTGTAAATGCTATGTACTTCATATTATGCATGACCGTATCGTATAATTTATACTAAGCCTCAGCTATGTATATCAGTTTTATTATATAGGAAATGGTTTATTATAATTAAAATATGTGGCACACAATTCCCCTTTTGACCATTATGTAATAGAATTCTTTTGTGTGGCCCTGTAAATGCATAACAGCTGTTTTTACACAGCATTTTTTACAGAATGCATATTTTAGTACATCTCGTAAATGCATATAAATTTTAATATGTTTGACAGGGTGTAACATCATTAAAGTTCATTCGAAACGATTTTTTCCCATAGGCCGTAATGTAACGGTAATCTTTTGACTACCCCTGTAGATAAAATAATTATGGTAGAAACTTCATTTTCGATAGGATTCATGCTAGGGCTAATATCAATAACATCTAAAAATTTCATGATGATCCGAGTATATTTACGAGAGTTAGAGTGCGGACAGACAAATCGAATGCAGAAGCACTTTTCAACTTTGTTGGAAAGCGCAAAAAATGTTCTGTTACTGCTAAGTCTGTAGTTTTTAATGAAAATTGAAAGCATTTTCAAAATTTAGTCATACATTCAAAATTAGTCATGCAATGCCTGCTTTATAAATTGGACTCATGTCTTGAGTCAAGCGTGGCTGATATAATAAACAATGAAGTTCATATCAGTAAACAAAGAATGTCTCATTTGAACCGATACAGCTCAAATAAATGAGTCATGTTGAACATTTCCGAAAGAAGAAACGAGATTTTTGGAATACACATTGATTCGGCCAAGTTTCAATCCGGCCGAAATTTCGACAGCATTCTTTTTCGATTCCAGTTTTTGGTCGAAAATTGTTAATTTATAATTATTAAATTCTTACATAGATTGTAGCACCAATAAATTTAATTAAAAAATTTTCTTTTTATTTTAAACAAATCAAAAATGTTCAAATCTAATTCTTTAAATAAAATCTAAAATTCCAAATTTTTTGAAAATCAAAAAAAAAAAAAAAAAAAAAAAAAAAAAAAAAAAAATAGCGGAGATAAAAATAAAATTTTAAATCTCTAAAAACGAAATAAATTGTTTAAACGAATTATTGCTGAATCCTTAATAAATCGCAATACTTTTTAAAATCTAAAGAAAATTGAATTCCAAAAAATATTATGAATGTCAGATGAACGAACCCTAATAATACAAATCCTTAAGTAGCAAGAAATACGACATTTATTTTAATTAAATCCTTCTCATTCTGAAGATTTCAAACTCCAGCATCGGGGCTCGAACTCAGAACTTTAAGTTTACCAGGGAGACGCTTTACCTCCAAATTGTCATGCCTACACCTAAAGCGTTCAAATTAAGTTTCTCTTTAAAAATTAAAATCGCAAAAAATGAATGGATGAAATTGAAAGAAATTATTTAATTAAAATTATAAACTTTTTGAAAATTTTTATGATTTGTCGTGTGGCACAAGGTATTCAACTGTAAGTGCACAAAATTTAAAGTCTCAGAGTTATACAGTTTTTGTGTACGGACTCTGTGACAGACGGAAAGACAGAGGACAGAGACGATTCGTCAGATGAACGAAACCCTAAAAAAAAGAGAATAAAACTGTACATATATCATGTATTTCTTTTTCTACTAACAGAAGACAATGTATGCCTATATCAAGTGATATATTCAGAATTATGCGCATATTTTTTTTTTTTTTTTTTTTTTGTTTCTCTGTTTGTTTATTTTTCAAAGTAATGGAACAAATGCAGAAGAACGATTTCAAATGGAAAAGAAAAAAAGCAAAGTTTCGATCCAAATATTTTTGAGTAAAAGTAAAAAAGAAAAAATTTGTTTGTGTAAAACTGGCCTTTTTTTTCTTTTGTAATTAAAGTCCAAAAATAGCTCACGCAAACCTCTTTATGCATGTTTATTTTTTATTTATTTATTTATTTATTTTATTTATTTATTTATTTATTTATTTACTTTTTAAGCAAGCAATCGGAGCATTCTTTAAAAGAATGTATGCAATCATTCTTATTTCTCTGCCTCTCCTATTCTTTTGTCGTATCTTCATTGCAATCTGCCTCATTTCAAAAGGCAAGAATTATAATATTGTCGTGCGTGTGACTTTCATATTCAATAATCTTTATGAATTTTCTTATGTAACCCTGTATATGAACTACAACATTTATTTACACCATATAATTTGCAAAACATTTAGCAAAACTTAAAAGCACATAGCATAATTTAAAATGCATTTCAACCATCCATCAGCTATCATCGATAATATACAGCACTTCGGATAAAAATATTTGAAATATTTTGTGTGTCTTTGTAAATGCTATGCACTTCATATTATGCGTTAAATATTAAGTGTCAGTGGCGTATATCAATTTTATGATACTTGAAATCGTTTACTATTATTAAAATATGTCGCAAACAATTTCTCCCTTCATTATTGTGCAATCTAATTCTTTTGAGTGGCCCTGTAAATGAATAATAACGATTATTATGACTGCAAATTTTACAGAATGCGTATTTTAGTGCATTTTGTGAATCTGTTTAAATTTGAGTAATTTGACAGGGTTTAACACCTTTAAAATTCATTTTCAACGATTTTCCCCTTTGGCCGTAATGTATCGTAAAACTTTTGATTGTCCCTGTAAATAAACCCATCCTAGTAGAAACTTCATTTTCAACAGGGTTCGTGCTAGGATAAACACCCAATAACATATAAAAATTTCATAGCAATCCGAGAATATTTACGGGGTTAGACCGCGGCCAGACGGCCAGACAAACCGAATGCATAAACACTTTTCAACTTTGTCGGAAAGTGTAAAAAAATTAATTTCTATTCAAATATTTTTTAGTAAAATTAGAAAAAAATTTGTTCATGTAAAACTCATTTTTTTTTCTTTTGGTAATTAAAGTCTAAAAATAGCTATGTCTATATTAAGCGATAAATTCCAAAAATTCGCATGTTTTTTTCATTTGTTTCTCTGTTTCTTTGATGTTCAAAGAAATGGAACAAATGCAGAAGAAGGATTTCAAATTGAAAAGAAAAAAAAAAGCAAAGTTTCGATCCAAATATTTTTGAGTAAGATTAAAAAAAAAAAAAAATTATGTAAAACTCTTTTTTTTTTTTTTAAACTTTCGGTAATTAAAGTCTAAAAATAGCTAACGCAAGCCCCTGTATGCATGTTTTAAGAAAGCGAGCAATCGGAGCATTCTTTAAAAGAATGTACACTCCTTTTTATTTCTCTCACTCTCTCCTTTACTTTTGTCATATCATTGCAATCTGCCGCATTTGAAAGAGCAAAAATCATAATATTGTCGTGCGTGTGGGCCCCCTTCCAAAATTTCTCTGCACCCAAGACGCTTGCTTCACTAGATTCCAAAATATTGCTCGGGATGAAAACAAAGCTTCCTAAGTAAAATCATTAATAATTCATAAAAGCGCGCGCACGCATTTCAGCTCCAGGAGTCAAAGGGAAAAACAGTCATGAGGAGAGAGAGATGGGATTCCGTTTGCTTTTAAAACTTTATTATGTTTTAATGAAACGGGCGGGGTGTTTTCTCTGGCATAGCATGGTATTCGTGGCCGATTAAAGTCGCAGAATATATGTTAAGGACAATGGCTGTACACATGCCAGATGATCAAGGAGAAAAAAGTAAATGCCGATCAAAAATTAAAAATGCAATAAAGAAAGGCACTGGCGCAAACATGGGGGGGGGGGGGGGGGGAGAGATAAGGGGACTGAAAACCCACCCAGACAACAAAATTAAATTGCCTATTTAAAATTTTCTAAAATTATGGAAGTTTACTTTTATTATTTTTAATAGATTCTGCAAAACAGAAATTTTGAAAAATAGTATTTTTTTCTTATTTATAAATTTTTTTGCGAAATTTGAAATATCAGCATTTTTAATATTCACCACTTAAAACAATATTTTCTTTTTATTTATCAAAGAGGTTTAAGCTTTCAGAAATAATCCCAAGAAAAATTTTCCGACCCCTTCCCCAGGTTTTGCTGATTGCTCCCCACTTCCATCACCTAGTCTTCGTTCTGTATCAAGTCAATAGAAAATATATATGTCCGGGAAGCTAATTTCCGTTTACTCAAGGATACAGCGCTTGGCGAAATTCAAGGTGTGCCAAATGTTTTGACTAGCATCTACGCATTTTCTTGCGCATCATGGCTGCTTCAGACATTTTACTTACAATTTTTGTCGTATATGAGGCATTTGGAAGCTGTTGTAGAGTATCAGAGGCATAGCGAGGTGGTTAAAGCAGAAAGCTTGTAGTTATAAGATTGCGAGTTGTGTCCTTGCTCTTGTAGATTTTTGTTTTGATTTTTATTTAAGTAATCAATAAAGAATATTATAAAACTCAATTACTTTGTATTAGTTTTACTGTCAATTAGACAATTAAATTTTAATTACAATTAAGTTATAAAATTTAATTTAAAATTTTATTACATAAAGTTTAATTTGAAATAAATATAAATAATTAATATAAGTTTTTAAATTCTGCTTTTTAATAATTAAATAAATATAATTTAAAATACAATAATTATTAAAATAAAATAAAAAATATTTTATTTTAGTTATGCTACCACCGTGTTGTAAGAGATGAATATCAAATTAGTAAAACCAATTTATTAAAGTTCTTATGTTTTAAAATGAGGCATCATTCATACACACACACACAATATATATATATATATATATATATATATATATTAGTATTTATTTTAATAATTACTGTTTCATTTACATTTATAAAGTAGTGAAACATAAAAATATTAATTATAAATATTCAAATTTTAATATTTCTATGTATTTAATTAATGATAATAATTAAAGAAAAAAAAGGAAAATCTTTAATCTTCCACAAACATAATTTAAGATTTTCTTTTAAAAAATTATCAATATTTAAATATATATAACTAATATTAGCTATTTATTAATTAATATTAATATTTATATAATTATAAAATTATATTAATTAACATTATTAATTATTACATATATAACTAATATTAATAAGTATTATCATTTAAACAGATAATTAATGTTTTTAATGTTTTCTTTTAGTGATTTGTTATTAGTTCTCTTCAATTTTCAGTGTCTAGTAAGATAATAAATATTAAAAAAAAAAAAAAAAAAAAAAAAAAAAATCCATATTAGATAAAAACTTTTAAGGTGTTTTTTTTTATATATATAAAACGTGATCTTTGTTTTGTATTTGTATTTTGTACAAATTCAATCAGTATATGCATGTATATTTAGTTTAGACTTATCAATTTATGAATAGGAAGGGTGCATTAAATCAGTGTCACAAAAGTTGGTGTAAATTCCCAAACATATTTTATTTCAAATGAAAAATTTCCAAGTATAAAAAATATCTTAATTTTAACACAATTTATTATTAATTGAAATATATACTTTTTTGATGATTCTTAGAATCTGGAAACTATACTTTTTTTTTTTTTTTTAATATGTTATTAACGTTAATGATACATTTGTAAGACATCAAAATCTGAATAGATCGGAACAGATGATATCGAAATTATATGTACATTTTCTAACTATATAATTAAATGACCTAACTATATAACAACTATATAATATACACATATATAATATTTAAGCAGACATGTATGAATGTATAAGTTCATACATACTATGTACACATGTTGATATTTATGAATATATTCATATATATTTCCAACATTAAGAAGTTTTAATTTATCAATCTTAGTGCATTGCTATACTTGGTGATTTATATCACATTAGTAAAATAAATAAATAAATAAAAATTTGATATAACAGATCTCAGTATTTTCTTATAAAGTACTTGAATTGATACTTAACAAGAAAATAAATTAAACAAAATAAAATTTATTTTTAGCTATTATCATGTAATTTATCCGAATACAATAACAGCTCTCTTTCATTCTTTTTTTATTTTTTCATTATTATATTATTCATTATAAACTGAAATACTATAAAAAATGTAAAGAAATATACATTAAAATTTACAAATTAAGTTAACACAACAAGTTACTCGTATATATTTAATTAATATTTGGTCATATATAAAAATAAAATTCCAATAAATTTATTATTATTTTTCTTTTCAAATAAATTATTTGTATAATACTTTTTTTCAGTAGATGGCGACACTGTACGATGTTATCAAGGAATCTCGGAAGAGGAGTGAATGATGGATGGAATAGCATTTGGCACACCTTGAATTTCGCCAAGCGCTGTATCCTTGAGTAAACGGAAATTAGCGTCCGGGAAAGACACATCTCGTCCATTTTTAATTAAATGTAAAAAAAAAAAAAAAAAAAAAAAAAAAAAAAAAAAAAAAAAAAGGATTGAGTTTGTCTGAAATTCCGGGTCAAATCAGGAAAATATAGACCTCTGAAATATGTTAGCCCCCTCCAAACCTTATTTCTCGGTGCTTTACTGAAGAAAGGGTAAAGTTAAAGTGGTATTAGGAGAAAATTCTATGTTAATGTTGAAAAAAAAAAATCTTTTCATATTAGACAGTACGGTAAACTGGACGTTTATAGAAAATTAAAGATTCCAAAGAAAAAAAAAGTTCATAACAACATTAAAATGATCAGAAATTTTTACAGAATATTTATTAGCAATAGTTAAAAACAAAAATAAAAAATTCCGTTTGTGTAACAAAGCTAGGGACAAATTGAGAACAACGATTTAAAATTGAAAAGAAAAAAGCAAAGTTTCGATCCAAATATTTTTGAGTAAAATTCGAAAAAAATTTGTTCATTTAACCTTTTTTTTTTTTTTTTTGGTTCCAAACACGTGACACGTGTTTGGATTAGCTGAAGACGAGCTGTGTTTTTGAAGCTCGAAACGCGTCCTGTTTAATTTTCTTTTTATGGTGATTTTACAAAGTTTTTTAGCTTATTTATAAATTTATCGCCAGTGATTTCGGTGTTTTTCAATTTGGTAATTAAAGTCTAAAAATAGCCAACGCAAACCCCTGTATGAGTGTTTTTTCTCTTAAAGAAAGCAAGCAATCGGAGAACTCTTTAAAAGAATGTATACTCATTCTAATTTCTCTCTTTGTACTTTTCTTTTGTCATATCTTCATTGCAATCTGCCTCATTTGAAAGAGCAAGAATCATAATATTGTCGTTCCTGTGGGCCCTCGTCCAAGATTTCTCTGCACCCAAAGATGCTCCACTAGATTCCAAAATATTGCTTGAGATGAAAACAAAGCTTCCTAAGTGAAATCATTAGCAATTCATAAAGGGGCGCGCACCCATCTCTGCTCCAGGAGTCAAAGGGAAAAACAGAGAAATAGGATTCCGTTCGCTTTTAAAGGTTTATTATGTTTTAATGAAACGGGTGGGGTGTTTTCTCTGGCATAGCATGAGATTCGTAGCCGGTTATAGAATATTTACAGAATATATGTTAAGAAGAATGGCTGTACATATGCCGGATGATCCTGTAGAAAAAAAAGTAAATGCAGAGTAAAAGTTAATATTGCAGTGAAGAAAGAGCAAAATCAAAGAGGTATTAGAAGAAAAAATATATGTTATTGAAAAAAAAGTTTAATTTTTTTTTATATTAGACAGTACGGTACACTTGACGTTTAAAGAAAATTAAAGATTCCAAACAGAAGAGGTTCATAACAACATATATTGGTCAGAAATTTTTATAAAATATTTATTATTAATAGTTAAAAGAAATAAAAAACTCCATTTTTATAAGAAGACTAGGGACCCACTGCACATTAATTTTCTTCACACGGATATAGGCAATAGACCATTTTACAAAGAATTCAATTTTCTAATCCAAAAGAGGAAATCCCTGTCGACTTGGCCTATAGGCGGAGGTCGATTTCAAAGAGGGCTCATTTTAACAACAAGTAATAAAATTTCATTACAGATAATTCCAGTTTAACAACTTCATTTGGCCTCTTTTGAAAAACTTTTATTTTCATTTTTCTGTACGAGCTTGTTTTATAAGAAACATCGTAAGCTAAATTTGGCTTATATGCTCATTTTGATAACGTATTTTGAAATATATTCTGACTTTATTAATAATCGACTGTTACGGCACATTATATAGTTCGTAAACAACTCAAAAACTATCAATTGTTTGCATTTGAGAGCAAAATTGAATTTAAAAATGAGTCATAAAATAACCAATTTTTTATTTGAATGCAACCTCAATTTTCAATCATGATCGCTTCGGGAAATTTTGTGCGAAGTTCCCACTTTGACAGCATTTTTTAAAAATATGTTCAGCCTTTATCAAAAAACCGACCAATACGGCACATTATACAGCTCCTAAATAAGAGAACCTGACAGTTGGATGCGCTTGAGAGCAAAACTGAATTTAAAAATCAGTCCAAAAAAAAAAAAAAAAGAAAAGAAAAAAGAAAAAAAAACTCAATTTGTTATTTGAATACTTCCTCAAATTTTCAATCCCGATCACTTCGGGAAATCCTGTTCAAAGTACTCTTTTTGGCAGGATTTTTTTAAAAATATATTCTGTCTTTATCAAAATATTGACCAATGCATCACATTATATAGTTCCTAAATAAGAGGATCTGCCATTTGGATGCGTTTAAAATATAAAAAAAATGAATTTAAAAATGAGTCAGAATATAAGCAGCTTGGATTTGAGGTTTTTTCTGAAACTCCTATTTTTGTTTAATTTATTTTTGCTATGCGAATTGGTCCTATGAAAAACTTGTCAATATAAAAGTTGTAGATATTATTCAGAAGATGTAAAAGAAATTTAATTAGATTTGATAGCTTAAGAATCGATGCTATGGATTGAATCGAAGTTATGGATTTTTGTTTTTTTTCACCTCCCTTTTTGTTTTTGTTTTTATTTTTTTATAATTAAAAACTAGTCCTATCAAAAACTTGTAAGTACAAAAGTTTTAGATAATGTTGATAACATTCATACAAAATTTAACTGATTTGATACCTTGAGAATTGATGAAGTTATAAATTTTTTTCTCCCAAAAAACCTGTTTTTTTTTCCCTTCTTGAACCCATTTCTAAATTTATCAAAAATCTGTCATGCATAAACTTTTGCCCAATTTTTAAAAAATAATATAAACTTTAAACCGATTCGATAGCTATTTTAATCAAGAAGTTATGGCGTTTTTTTCGATTTTCACAAAAACCCTTCCTAGTTCCACCACCTTAAACCGATTTTGCCCATTAACGAATTTACCCGAGATTTTATATCCCTTGATTTTATGCATCAGTTTGGAAGAGATTGGAGCAGAACTATAGAAGTTATCCTGTCCATAAGAAAGTGAGATATATATATATACACTGGTGTGCAAAAATTAAGAACGGAACAGATAAATCAGCATAAAAGCCGAAAAAGGCAACCGAAGGAAATGAAAAGCCAATCAGGAGATAAATCTGAAACAATTGCAACAGGACATGCCCATATATGGCATATAACGTAAAAGGTGGAAGTGTTATGGGGGATAAAGCAAATAAGAGGTGACCGTTCAGAAAATTGGTGAAATTTATTGCACTGCGTAAAGTGATTTCAACGACGTTGTTTTACTACTATTGTGTTATATATAGACAAGAGGCAATCCAGGAGATGTCATCTGGATGATTTTACATGAGCTCGAATCATTTGGAAGTTGTAAGAAGATCGAAGTGTGGCAAGTGCTGCACAAGAGTTCATTATCGCTCACAAAATCGTTTTACGAGCCTGGGGTGCATTTCAAAGGAGAGGATTAGTTGTCCGAGCTTTCAGAAGTGGTCGCCCATGCGCAACAACAACAGCAGATGACCGTAATGTTGTCCTACAGGCGAAAATAAATAAGCGGCAAGCAGCAGTAGAAATCGCAAGGCAAATTGAACTGACTACTGTACGTCGGATATCACGTTTTACCCTGGCTAAAAGGCTGCTCAAAGGTGGTCTATATGACGACGTCCAGTACGGCGTGTACCATTAACGCATGCTTATTGGAGCCGCTGTTTTTTGTGGTGCTAGAAACAAAAGAAATGGAAACAACAGGAGTGGGCTAGGGCATTCTTTACGGATGGGAGCCGATTTAGTATGATGAGCAATTCTGGACATTTACACATAATCCCCACTCTAACATCATCCAAAGGTACCATTTTGGGGGTGCCGGAGTTCTTCTTTCGGGTGGTCTCATGCTTGGTAGCCGTACGAACCTCCACGTCTTCCAAAGACGTTCAGTATCTGGTGACCCTATTGCACCGAGATTCTCTTGCCTCACGTGTCTCTTGTGTTTTGTGGCTCCAGATTTCCTCTTCACGGACGACAACGCTCTCCGTTATCGTACATCGATTATCGAAGAACTCTTAGAGAGTGAAGATATTCAACGCATGGATCGTCCTGCAACATCTCTCTGCTTGAATTCGATAGAACACATGTAGGACCTTCTCTGGATATGCATGGCATCCCGTGACCAGGCGCCGATAACGATTCCGGAGCTGAAATTGGAGTTACAAGAGGAATCAGACTCGATGTCTCCACAGCCGCTTGACAACCTAGTCCTCAGCATGGACAGATGTTGTAAATCCTTCATCGTGGTTCGGGGTGACCATATCCCCTATTAAAGACTAGATTTTTCCTACCAAATTCCTGTAAGAAGGACATTTCTGTCTTCCCTGCATTTGTGCACCAAGTGACCTTTACTTTAAAGTGCTTATATATCCTTTTGGTTCTTTGTTAGGATGTTTTTTAACACTTGTCCCATATTTTCAAATCTTGAAAATCTTATGTTATGATTTTGGTCGATGTGGAAAACTTCTGGCCGACGTTACATCCGAAAAACCCTCTCGTCCTTAATTTTTGCACACCAGTGTATATATATATATATAAATAGATAGATAGATAGATATAGTTTTTTACTGATGGTAGTTTTGGGTTCTAGAGGTTATGATCGGCGTAAATCTCCAAAAATTTTTCAGAAATTCCAACATTGGAGCGACCGCAATTGATACTATTTCATAAGAAATCTACCTAAAAAAAGTAAAGTTTCAATCCAAATATTTTTTAGTAAAATTTGAAAAAAATTTGTTCGTGTAATTTTTTTCTTTTGGTAACTAAAAAAATTTTTGTTTGTGTATTTTTCTTTCTTTTTTTGGTAATTAAAGGTCTAAAAATAGCTATGTCTATATTAAATGATATATTCAGAATATGCGCATGTTTTGTTTTTTTTTTTTTTTTTTTTTTTTTTTTTTCATTTGTTTCTCTCTTTGTTTTTTCTTTCAAATAAATGGAACAAATGCAGAAGAGCGGTTTAAAATTTTTAAAAAAAGCAAAGTTTCAATTAAAATATTTTTGAGTAAAATGAGAAAAAAATTAGAAGTAAAATTAGAAAAAAAAACCGTAAAACTCTCTCTCTCTCTCTCTCTTTTTTTTTTTTTTTTTTTTTTTTTTTAAAGAAAAGAGAAAAAACAACGAGAAAGCAAACAATTGGAGCATTCTTTAAAAGAATGTACACTCATTCTTATTTCTTTCTTTGTACTTTTCTTTTGTCATATCTTCATTGCAATCTGCCTCATTTCAAAGAGAAAAAATCATAATATTGTCGTGCGTGTGGGCCCTCGTCCAAGATTTCTCTGCATCCAAAGATGCTTCACTAGATTCCAAAATATTGCTCGAGTTGAAAACAAAGCTTCCAAAGTGAAATCATTAACAATTCATAAAGGCGCGCGCACCCATCTCTGCTGCAGGAGTCAAAGGGAAAAACAGAGAAATAGGATTCCGTTCGCTTTTAAGGGTTTATTATGTTTTAATGAAACGGGTGGGGTGTTTTCTCTGGCAAAGCATGGGATTCGTGGCCAATTAAAGTCGCAGAATATATGTTAAGAACAATGGCCTTTATTGTGCGCTTGTCGCATGATCTTGTAGAAAAAAGTAAATGCAGAGCAAAAATTAAAAATGCAATGAAGAAAGAGGTATTAGGAGAAAAATGTATGTTATTGTTTTTAAATTGTTGTTAATATATATTTATATATACTAGACAGTACGGTAAACTTGACGTTTAAAGAAAATTAAAGATTCCAAAGAAAAAGAGGTTCATAGCAACATTGCAACATTATATTGGTCAGAAATTTTTACAGAATATTTATTAGCAATAGTTGAAAAAAAAAAAAAAAAAAAAAAAAAAAAAAACTCTACATTTTTATAGCAAGACTAGGAACCCACAGCATATTCATTTTCTTCACACGGATATAGACAATAGACCATTTTACAAAGAATTCAGTTTTCAAATCCAACTTAGAGTTTCTACCCCACCCACTCACTCTTCCCTCCTTAGAAGTTTTATAAAAAATAAAATAAAAATAAAATAAAATAAGTTTAAATTTTATTAGTTTTTTACTTTTAATATAAACATTTATATGCTATTATGCGTATGTTTTTTTTGTTTTTTGTTTTTTTTTTCATTTGTTTGTTTGTTTTACAAAAAAATGGAACAAATGCAGAAGAACGATTTTAAATTGAAAAGAAAAAAGCAAAGTTTCGATCGAAATATTTTTGGGTAAAATTAGAAAATTTTTTGTACATGTAAAACTCGATTTTTTTTTTTTTTTTTTTTTTTTTTTTTTTTTTTTTTTTTTTTTTTAAGAAAGCAAGCAATTGCAGCATTCTTTAAAACACTCAATCTTTTCTCTCTGTCTACTCTTTTCTTTTGTCATATCTTCATAGCAATGTGCCTCATTTCAAAGAGCAAAAATCATAATATTATCGTGCGTGTGGGGCCTCGTCCAAATTTCTCTGCATCCAAAGACGCTTCACTAGATCCAAATTTTGCTCGAGATGAAAACAAAACTTCCTAACTCAAAGCATAAACAATTCATAAAGGCTCGCGCACTCATCCGGGGCCGTTGCGAAGCAATTTTCTTCTCTTAGAAAAAAGTTGTTTCGCGACGGCCCCGACTCATCTCTGCTCCAGGAGTCAAAGGAAAAAACAGTCTTAAGGAGAGAAAAAGATGGGATTCCGTTCTTGTAAAGCTTTATTATGTTTTAATGGAACGGGTGGGGTGTTTTCTCTGGTATATCATTGAGATTCGTAGCCGATTAAAGTCGCAGAATATATGTTAAGAACAATGGCTGCACACATGTGGGATGATCTTGTAGAAAAAAGTAAATGCAGAACAAAAATTAAAAATGCAATGAAGAAAGGGTAAAGTTAAAGTGGTAGATCTAGCGTCGAGTATATAGCAGCGAAATCGAATGTTCTGCAAACGATAATTTTATTTAAAACATTATTATTTAGCTTATTTAATAATCGAAAGTATTTAAAATTCGAATGTATTCGACGGAAGATAATTTCACAAAAAAAGAGAAAAAAATGAATTTATTGATATGTAATAAATATAAAACGCAGAGAAAAAAAATTAAAAGAATGATGTTTTGAACAAGTATGCTTTTTTCAAAATAGATTTAATAAGACTTTTAAAAAGGGTTGATAAAAACAGGAAAAAATGAGTATTATTAGAAATATTTATAAATAAAGTTTAGTTAAGGATAGTTTTAATTCGGAGCCACTTTTTAGATTTACGCGCACTGGAATAGGCGTTTTTTAAGACAAATTAAAAATTTATATAGTTTCCATACAGATTCGCAGATTCAAACTAATAGGATTTTAATTCAATAAGCCGACACAAATATGAAATATTGTTAGAAGGAAATTAATATAGTATAAGGTTAAATTTGGCGGAAAAAAATTAACGTGTAAAAAAACATTTCATATTTATTTACTTAGAACAGGTGTCACAAATAAAAAATTAAAAAGTTGACATGTTTCGGTTCATTCATAAGAACCGTATTCATAACACATAAAACCAGTAGAAAACTAAATGACACTGGATATAAATATAATTTAAAAACCCAAAACACAAAACGTTGCGCCCCCTATGATCGTGAATAGCCATTGCCACCGCGGCATATAAATATAATAAATTTTGATCATATATTAAAACTAATATGTATAAAATTAATATTAATAAAAGTAGAAAACTAAATGACATTGGATATAAATGTAATTTAAAAACCCAAAACACAAAATATTGCGCCCCCTATGATCGTGAATAGCCAACGCCACCGCGGCTCCTCCTATTAGACTCACCCTCTAAATATTTATTAAGTAATTCTAACCACAAACTCGGAATGTCATAAGAATAAGAATCATTACAAACCCTATCCCTCCTAGAATATATCTCTATGGATTCACGGATGATTGATTTTCGGAATAAATTTGAAATGAACACTAATCTACTATCTTTAAAACAAATTTTAACCCCCCTCTTTAAAAACAATCTTGATAACGCAGTCTTATCCCTACCAAATTTTATGTCACATTCATGCTCTTTCTTTCTAACCCCAAACTTTCTACCTGTCATACCGATATAAAAATTAATATGGCTATATATATAATGGCTATTCACGATCATAGGGGACGCAACGTTTTGTGTTTTGGGTTTTTAAATTATATTTATATCCAGTGTCATTTAGCTTTCTACTGATTTTATGTGTTATGAATACGGTTCTTATGAATGAACCGAAACATGTGATCTTTTTAATTTTTTATTCGTGACACCTGTTCTAAGTAAATAAATATGAAATGTTTTTTATACATAAATGAAAAAGGAAAAGTGATTTTGTTTTAGTTTTTAGTTTTGAAAAAACGAAAGCTAACAACAGTTTTAACATGGAAAAAAAATTAAATTTTGTATTATGCATATCTATGATGGGTAAGTATTACGGTGCTCCTCAGTCACTAGTTTTATTTGTTTTTCAAAGGAATGGAATAAATGTAAAAGAACGATTTCAAATTGGAAAGAGAAAAGCAAAGTTTCGGTCCAAATATTTTTCAGTAAAATTAGAGAAACTTTTGGTTAAGTAAAATTCTTTTTTTTTTTCTTTTGGTAATTAAAGTCTAAAAATAGCTCACGCAAGCCCCTGTATGCATTTTTATTTATTTATTTATTTATTTATTTATTTTTTTTTTTTTTTTTTTCAAGAGAGCAAGCAATTGGAGCATTTTTTAAGAGAATATACACTCATTCTTATTTCTCTCCTTTTCTTTTGTCATATCTTCATAGCAATCTGCCTCATTTCAAAGAGCAGAAATCAAAATATTGTCGTGCGTGTGGAATCTCGTCCAAGATCTTTCTGCCCCCAAAGACGCTTCACTAGATTCCAAAATACAGTCGGCTCTCGTTAATTCGAACTCGTCGGGACCACAAGAAATGTTTGAATTATCCGAAGTTCGAATTATGGAAAGTATGAAATGAGAACATGCTTAATATGGTACTATTACAAAGGAATTAATGTTATAGTGTTTTTTTTAATTTATTTCGTCTGTTATCATTAGAATATGACTAACAGAATATGACAAACAGGATGGAGGAAAGGTTTAAAGCGTCCCTGATGGACAGACGGGGCACTAAGAAAGTGGATATCAAATGCATTGGATTATATTTATACTTGTTCGGAACAATTCTCAGAAAAATCAAAAAAAGAAAGTTATTCAAAGGATCTGAAATCCGTGAGAAAGTAGCGAAAAATAAAAAATCGGAATTCTCGTTAGTTCGAATTAAACGAAGTCAAGGGAAAATGAGTTCGAATTAATGAAAATTTTTAACGTTATTCTGTCATAGAAAGTTTCAAGACTTCATGTTTAGTTCGAATTAAGCGAAGATTCGATTTATCCGATTTCGAATTAACGAGAGTCGACTACTCGAGATGAAAACCAAGCTTCTTAAATGAAATCATTAGCAATTCATAAAGGCGCGCGTACCAATTTCTGCTCCAGGAGTCAAAAACAGAGAGATGGGATTCAGTTTGCTTTTAAAGTTTTATTTTGTTTTGATGAAACGGATGGGGTGTTTTCTCTGGCATAGCATGAAATTCGTGGCCGATTGAAATCACAGAACAATAACCACCCGATTCTCCTGATCTTGCTTACAAGTAAGGTCTTTATATGGGCATACTCTGAAAAATCTGGAAAAAATTATAGAATGTTCTTCTCATGAGGATATATACGTTTATAAAATAATATACCTTCGGAATAATATACCTACCTTGGAGGAACTTCCATACAGCGTCCATAAAAATCATTATTTACCGATTTTTCATCGGTTGGCGATGGAATGCAGTTTGAAGAAATACTTTACATCAAATACAATTTAAGGGGGGAATAGTTTTCATGCTGATCATGTTTAGATAAATTTAATTTAAATAACTTTAGTTTTGTCAGTTTTAGTTTGTTTTAAGTATAATTTTGTTATATCGATATTTATGTGTACTTATATTCAAATTTAACCACCAAAATTTGCGAATTAACAAAAAATCCATAATTTAAATTAATTAAAATTGCTTCAAACTCAAAGTCCAATTGAGTATTGTCAATTCAATTTCTTTTGTATGTAAACATCTGGCTTTTATTTTTGAATACGCTTAAATGCATGAAAATAATTTCAATTTTCAAACAATCCAAACCTTTTGTCGCCCAGTGAAAATTACTTAAAATATGCTCTGACATAAGTAGTTTAATTAGTTTTTTTCAAAAAATTCTGAGTATGCCCAGTATGAAAACCATCCTTGTTAGTGTGATTTTTAACTGCCTTTTTTCATCTGAAAAAATCATGTGGGTTTAGTTTTCGAATAATCCCAAAATAAATTTTCTCGAAAAATACAAATATAATGTCAGAATTAGGTGTTAGTATTGGATATTTTAAAGTTTGTTGCAATTTCTTTATAAAGATTTCCTAGTTTTTTTTTTTTTTTTAAATATAAATTTCAAGAAGACATAAATCCCAATCGAACGGCTATTTACGTTTTTCTCAGCGAAAATTTGACGATTATTTCTTTTCTTTTCTTTTTTTTCAATTGTTCTTTTTTTATGATATAGTATACAGATGTTCAGTAAAGTAATGTTCGTAATCTTTAATATTAAATCATTAATTTTTTATTTCTGTATATACTATTTAATAAATAATAATAATAATAATAACCAATTATTAAACATTAAATCAATTATTATTAATAAACGGTTCAGAATATAAAAATTTACAATAGCAAAATTTTCTAAGATTAAAAAGGGGTTTTCCGGCTAATTGACTTAAGATCGCATACAAAAAGTTTCCAAGTTTAAAAAAAGGAAAAAATATATTTTTTTTCTTTACCTGAAAAATAGTTTTAGAACTTAACAGAAGAAAAAATATCTTTCAAAGTAAATCAAATTGATTTACAGTGGTTTTTTGCATTGCACTATGGATAAATATGTTCATATTCATATTATGCATTTTTTTTCCACCGCAAAAAAAGAAATATATTTAGGTTTGAGTTTGAGTTTGAATAATTCTAATATCTGAAATCTGAAAGGTATGAAATGTTATGCTCCATTATTTCCTATTTTACTCCTGTAGTGGCTCCATCTCTCGGCACAGAATATTTTTATAACTTCAAAATAGTAAAATTTTTGTTTGTGAACAATTTCTAAAGTAAGACTCTTTAAAATAAAAAATCCTTCCCGATAGCGCAAAAAATTTGAGAAATAATTATAAACTAAAAGAAATCTGTGAAAAAGAATGTATGTGTAAAAAGAAATATGTGAAACATTCAATAGCACGATACAATGCGATATGCAAATTAACAGAACCATCCCATAGTTTGTCATAATTTTTTATATAGATATATTTTCAATTTTATTTAAAATAAATGAGTACTTGATTATTATTTTTTAATAGACCTTCGTTTTTGTAGCTTTCAATGCTTACTTTGATTTCTGGTAGACGAGAGATGCTGAATTCGAACCCATGTCGAGCTCGTCGGCCTTACCATTTGGAGTTTACCATAGTTTTCTTCGAACTTTGCGTAAATACAGATTAGGTTCCCTTACACAGACTTTTTCAGCCGGCAAATTTCATTTCACCCTGTATCTCTCGCACAGATAACAAACTGATCGTGACCATAACAAAAAACAACACCCTCATATTTGCATTCGATTACACAAAACAGCGACACGTTTAGCTTTAAACAAAAATTCTTTATAGAAATTTCGGTGAAATTTATAGTTTTGTTATAAGTTGTCGAAATGTTGTACAGTAAAGCGCCAATAAACTTCAATTAACCGAACTTCCAATTTTTCGAACAGCCTATTTCTCTCTCTCTGAAAAAATAAATAAATAAATAAATAAATAAATAAAACTTCAAATTATCCGAACAATCTATTTCTCTCTCTCTCTCTCTCTCTTTTTTTTTTTTTTTTCTATTTACCGAATTCCTAATTATAAGTCAAATAAACCTATTTTTACTTCTTTTAAAGTGTTTATCTTACACATTTTAACAATCAATAAAAGAGGTATATAATTGCAAAGTGTTCATTTATTATATATTTATCTCTATGTTATTTTAAGTAGAGATCGACCTGACTTAAGACGCGAGGTGTCATTTATAAAGCAAGCAATACATATGCAATTCAACTTTGAAGACATTTCTCTCGTGCGGAGTAGGCAGGTACCCTAGGGTACCTGGACCAGGAACACTACGGTACCCTAATCTCTCGTGCTCATTAAAAACTACAGACTTAACAGTAAGAAAAGAAGACTTAACAGTAATAATAGAAATTTTTTACTTTGAAACAGCAAAAGTGTTTCGAATACTGTTTGAGAAAGTTCTAGTCGAACTGATGATCCTTCACAACAGTCATTATAAAGGATAGATCGAGGTTAAAATATTTATATATATATATCAACCTCCTATACCTAATTTTTTATTTTATTTTTATTTTAGGTATATCATTTAATAGGTATTATTATTATTTGTTATTAATATTTATGTATTATTTATTATTAATATTTTAAGCGACATATACCAAAAATATTTTTTTAATTTGAAGAAATGTGTAAGGTAAGAAAAGTATTCTTTTTTGTTGATGAATCAGTTACATTTTATTTTATATGAAAATAAAAAGTTTTGTCACAGGCACAAAGATTAAACCTTGGCCACACGGATAATTAATTAATCTACACTATTAAAATCTGACCATATGTATGTATGTATGTGACGCTGTCTCCTCCGATCCCGGAAACGGAAAAACGTCGCGTTTGTTTTGAATTGAAGGGAAAAAATCCCGAGTTTCCCATTCGTCCGTCTGTCCGCACATAACAACTCAAAAACTACCCAACCTAATCGTTTGAAACTTAAAATATATAAATATTAGATAATTTTGTCGAGTCATTTCAAATTTTATGAAAATCGGATGGATTATTCATTTACAGGGACAATCAAAAGGATTCCGATTTATTACGGTCAATGGTAAAAAATGTTTCAAGTGCATTTTAATTGTCTTACACTCTTTCGAACATAATAAAGTTGATATGCATGTATGAAGTATGTACTATAATATACATTCTGTACAATCTGTGGTGCAAATAATATTTCTTATTGATTTACAGGGCCACACAAAAGTATTCCATTGCATACTTATATATTGAGACATTGTTTGGTATGCATTTTAATAGTATTAAACTATTTAATACTAATAATTAAACTATTTAATGTCCGTAATTAATAAACTATTAAACTATTTAATGCCCTCTGTCCGTCTAAACCGATCAGAGAAACGGGCGAAGGCCGGTAGTAAGTATGTATATTTATGTATTTATGTATGCATTAATCACTTTAAAAATATTTTGGCCATTTCCATTTTTGTTTTAGACCGAAAATAGAAATATTACCGAAATTCTGATTACGTTTCTTTTTCTTTTTCTTTTTCTTTTTTTTTTTTTTTTTTCTTCTTAATAACCTGTTTCGGTCGATCCTTAATTTTAAGTATGTTTCATTTTAGTCCGCTACTGGAATGCTTCAATCTGGGTGGGCTTTCTATTGCCATGTCGTTATGAAATAAGCAACTTAAAGATAGCACAAGGGGAAAGAGATAATTGGTTTATCTAAGTATTAGTGTTTATTACGATGAAATGTTTGCCTTAGGAGAGTAGCGATAAGGCGGAACATGTAGAGAAATGATAAATACATATGTTCCTACACACTTAGAATCTCATAAATGCCTTACAAAACAATCTAATTTTAAATATTCTAATTTTAAAATGTTTAACTTGACATACCACTAAATCGAAATTTATACTTTTATCGAATCGCCAAGAAAGGGAAATAACAAAGACAAGATGGGTTCAGTCCGATCCGAGGCCGACCTTGATTATATCAGTCCTCGGCAGTGTGTAGTGGAAGATATACGCCTCAACACAATCTTCCGTACCCCTTCTGGATTTTTTTTTAAGGAGCACCGTGTACCCTCTGTTTCTCAAGAAAGTTAATGTACACTCTAGGGTATACGCTCTGACTTGAATGTATACCCTCTGTTAAAAGTGTATACCGTCTGTTTCTTTTTCGACTACTGTACTGGTCCTCGAATTTGGGCTCGGGCTCAAAGCAAATCTTTTATTCATTCAGAAATTGTAAAAAAAAAAAAGGGGAGAAATCAATTGCTATGTGAGGAACGTTGCTATTATAACAGGGCCGTTAGCTAAGGGGGCGTTATGGGCGGCTCAGCCTCCCTAAAATATTTTGAGCAAACCCCCCCCCCCCTTGGAAAAGATTCCAAGGTCACTAAAGGAATTTCTGTTCCGAAAATTCAAATGAAATTCTGTTCAAAAATCTAATTTAGTTTTGAGATCCTTTTACAATTTTGCAGAATTACTCAATTGTATCTAAAATAAGTAATTTAACACTCCCTCATCCTATTTGTACATATGAAATTAACATGATGTTTAATTTTGCACCTGTTATACACTCAAAATTTTCATCATCCTATACTTTTCTTAGTATATAATGAAGTTCTTACAACAGTATAATAAGAAACATAGTACCTACAGTGTAAATATGCACTAATCTATCTTTCTGTGTCAGAGAAAGCAAAAAAAAATATGAGCCCCCCCCCCCCCCTACAATCTCTTGAGTCCCCCCTATAGATCACTTATAGCTACGGCCCTGTATTATAACTGTAGTCTGTTTCAGAAAATATGTTTTAAAAAACTTGAAACATCTGTCTCAAAAGGAATTGTTATAGATAGGATATAAAAAGAAATATTATGTCTGATTCTGAAGCCTGAGGACGGTCAGTGTAAATAACATAACGAATCCGTGGGACATTTTTTTGTCTATCTGTTTAATGCCCCTTTTCAGAATGATTGGAAAGCAGAACTTTCTGCCATAGTTATTAAAGGATACTTTAAAAGATTTTCGCTGATTTCTGCCAGTGGTTTTGTATAAATAATAAATTTGCATATAAATAATAAATTATAAAAGTATAAATAATAAATTTGCATATATTAATGGGACATTAAAACCACGAAATGCTGTAGTAAAGTAGTGCAAGATTAATACTTATCTCTATGTAAAAAGAGACTTTTAAAGGTGGGAATGATATATACATATATATATATATATATATTCTATGATTGTACGTTAACAACTATACAACTATTTTAAAAGATATGCAAAATGAATAGTTATTCTAAACATAGCAACGAAAAATTCATCAAGCTTATAAAAGTTAGATCGTCTTTTTTTCTCATCCTCTTAGAATTTCTATGTTTGCGAAGCACATTGTGTAACAGCTGTCAATGTTTTGGGGGTTTTCAGGTTTTCAGTTGTTTTGTACCAGAAAAGTTATTTAAAACATGAAATTAAAAATATGCTTGTTGCAAACAAAAAACACATTTTATTGAAAGAATTTTCCAGTTCAGTATATCTGCTTATTTGTTTTTAGTGTTTTCTATTTTATACTATTACATGAAATAAGATATAATAAGAATAAAATGTCTGTATCATACATTTAAAAATTATATTCTATCAAATTTGAACGCAATACGCATAGTGGGATTCAAATGCTTTTAAGTAAGTTATTTTGTGATAAATAATAATAATAATAGTAATAATTATTATTATAATTCATATTTGATCTAGGTCGAATATTAGTTCATTTTCATGTGTTTTATACTACTTATACGTTTCTTTCATTCTTACGTACTTTTATACGATTTTTTTTTTCGAAAAGCTTACTTTTCAATGAAAAAAAACACAGCTAGCGTTATCATATTTTATCAGTTTTGGTAACATAAATAACTCTAAAAAGTTATCTTTGAAAGCGAAAAACATTAAAACATTTTCCACCGATGGATAAAAAATAAAGTTATCCGCTTCCTTTTTAATGGATGCATTTATCACATATATTGTTGCAATTGTCAGTGCAATGTCATTGCTTCGCTCAAATTAAGAAAATCTTTAAGATTTTCTCAAACATAAAAAATGTTACAAATTCAGATTTCTACCAACATACAATCGGCACCGCTTAATAGCATACATTTGGTTCCACTGAACTGCAAGCAATAAAGAGGGGTATCCATTTAAACGAGAGCAAAAATTAACGTTATCAACATAGGCTATTATTTAATTCAATACCACAGATATGATAAATATTAATAAACAATAACAATTTATGCAATAATTTAACAATTAATTATTTTAATAATAATTTTAATCAATAATTTATTATTGCTCTATACATAATTATGTATGCAACAAAATGCGATGGATTATAATGCTATTTATGTTAGATGGTTTAATTTTTCATTATAATTTATGTGATTTAAGTGAAAATTAAAAGAAAAGTAAAATAAAAAAAAATCTTTACGAAGTTCTACCTTTAAAAATATAAAGTAAAATTTTGCAAAAATCATTTAATTTTTCATTATTTGCCAATTTGTGCTTTATTTGCTTTATTTTTTCCTCTTTTGGACACTGCATTTCTGGTACTAAATATTATTTATTTTTTTCTCTTGACCATTCCTATTGTATTTTTCCCCAATTCCAGGATTCTCAAAGAAGTTTCACCGGCATTTTATGTTATATGCACGGCCAACTTTAAAACAAAATCACGCCTTTTCAAAAATGAACAGTCCCAGAATAAAGTCTATTCTTTCACGACGATTTCTGCTCTTCAATTTTATAGATAACAAACCTTTTTTTATAGAAGAAAATACTTTTGTTCTTTTTTTTTCCATTCATTGCCTTCACAGAAATTCACAAAATCCGTGACTTGTGGATATTTTATGCGATTAACTAAATGCTATGCGATAAAACGAGTATATTTATCAATAACCTTATGGGGACAGTTTCTGTTCCACGAATTCTATGTATATAAGCGAGTTATGCAATTATTCGTTACTCGATTAAGTGGAATTTTAAAATCATGAAAATCAATTAGTCTGATATAGAAAATTAAAAATCCAAGCAACATAGTATTGTAAACACCGCAAAATCAATCTTATAATGTAATAAGTTAATTTATTGCTTTTCTTGTTGATACGATCCTCAGATAATCATTCATTTCCCAGAATTTCGGCAAACGTGAGTTGTCGAACTATTTAAAAAATAACTATCTTAAAAATGTTTTTAATTTGAAGGTGCTGAAATCTGTAAATTTGCATTTTACAAAATTCAAAGAAATGTAAAATATTGACTAACTTTTGCACTAATAGAGTTGAATGAAACGTTAGAAGAGATCCGGAATTTATATATTGTTTGCATTAAATCATATAATTTACCATATTGGTTTATCTGTATTTCTTAAAAATAAATACTGAATATTTAAAAAATATAAGGTACCCTGGGGTAATAACGCCACGTTAAGGTTCTACCAATTTTCACGGCTCAGTTTTAGTTTGTATTTTTCAAACAAATACATGATTTGATACAGCAACTCATTGACTATCAATATAAAAAAAAATAATTTAACAGATATGTATTCATAAAATGTAATGGCGTGATTTCTTGACCAATGCTATTTGGCGTTATTACCCACCTATATGGGTAATAACGCCTTGTAAACAAAACTATGAAATAAAATGGAATAATTGCATGCAGATTGCCCAATTCTAAAAATACACACTCTACAAACTTAGAAATGAACAAATTGCATTCTAAGATATTGAAAAAGTTCAATTTTTTTGTGAAAGTGTAAGAAAAATAAAGTTGTGGTTGGGGGGGGGGGGGGGATGAGGCAAAAGAATACCAGAACGTGAGCTTCTTTTTGCTTAAAAAGGACCGCTTAAATAGAATTATTAGAAACATAGCGCAGTTTTAACTGTGTTTATTTGAATCAGTATTTAGGATGTAGCTGGGCCACTGTAGGGAATCAGCCGGGATATTAATGCCAAGGATTGGCGTTATTACCCCGTTATAGTTATTGCGCTGTACATTTTAAATTACAAATTATCTCGAGAAGACATCCAAAATCTTCAACAACATTTTGAAAGTCCGTGAAACGTACTACAAATTTATGTAATTAACGAAGTATTTCCGGATAAAAAAAATAGTCTTCACATCACAAAACGTATCTCGCAAATTTTAGATCAAGCGTTAATTTTAGTTGCTAGTAAAAACAATAAGACCTAAAAACGAAACAAATTAACTTGAAGCTGTTTTTTGCGATTTATATGACTCAAAACCCTTCTGCGCAAAGCACATGGGTGTCATTTACCAGATTATTTCATAATTATGCAAAATATTAGCACTTGGCGTTATTACCCCGCCTGGCATTATTACCCCAGGGTACCTTACTAAAAAGCTTTTAAAAAATATCTCGATATATCGAAAAAAATAGAAATAAATATTTTTTAATAGGTTTTACTACTATTTATAAAAATGCTTTGAAAGAAACTCAGGCGATTATTTCCTTTTTCTGCTAATTTATAAATCTTTAGATTTTGAAAAAATTCAAAAAATTATCATTTTAGACAGCCTGTATCTCAAAAGTAAGAAGTGATATTTGGCTAGAAAAGACTTCTCTATATAAGATCTAGAATCATTAAATCTTATTCAGTTAATTTAAATATTCTGCGAGATATAGAGCCTTCTAATATGAGAAATGAGAGTCAACTACGAAAATATGTATATGTATATATATATATATATATAAAGAATCGAAACACATTAAAAAATAATAGTAATAATAAATTTCTGAGTGTATACAGAAAAATATTCCTGAAATTCTCTGTATTTATGCATTACAATTAACCACTTCGCTTTTAGAGGTATAGTCACTAAGTGCAGGTTTCTCGCTGCCGTTTCCCATTGCGACAAAATGCTTCATTTGGCGAGTAAACGAAGACGAACAATGAAATTTGTCAAATTGCGAGTGCTCAATTTCTGCTCTTTATGTGTGTGTGTAGTGTTCGTATACTGTCGAGATTATTTATCCGTGTTCGGTAACTAAAAAGATTGGTGTTGCTTTACATGTTCAGTTCCAACATGCCATTTACATTACTTTATTTATAAAGATACTGACTCTGTACCAATCCAATTTAGCAACAGCTAAAGATACAAAAAAGATTATGCTAAGGGTATTTTTCTACTTTCAGTTATGCGTCAAGTCGCGTTAATCGGTAACAACCAAAGTAGTATAATACGCATCAAGCGTCAATTAGAGAAATTAATTTAATTCTTATATTCACTTACTTATTTTCCACCCCGTCCTCTATCGCATTTATTGGCGGGTTCTGCTTGGACTGAATATTGTATCCTCCCACCCTTTTTTTAAGACCTCAATAAATGGGATCGAGAGTATTATCTATGCTCTACTGACTTGGTTTCCTTCTATGAGTAATTCTTTAGGCGGTCAAACCATTTTTATTAAAGTTTGTAAAATCTCTCACTAATAAAATCACCGACTGGTATTCAATAAAGCAAAACTAATATGCCTCTCGAAGCTGCCTCTCCAGCATAGACTCTGCGGGAGCCATAAAAGTACTGATGAGACTAGCAAGTATGATTCTGCCATGACAAGTCAAGCGGGACCGGCTAGTGTGATGCCATGCGCCAAGCTGCCTCGCCAGCATAGACTTTGTGGAAGCCATAAAAGTATTGATGTAAGATGAGATTAGCAAGTATGATGCCGCTATTACACATCAAGCGATGCCGGTTAGTGCGATGCCATGCGCCAAGTTGCCTCGGCAGCATAGACTCTGTGGAATCCATAAAAGTACTGATGTAAGATGCGATTAACAAGTATGATGTCGCCATGACAAATCAAGCGGGGCCGGCTAGTGTGATGCCATGTACCAAGCTGCCTCGCCAGCATAGATTTTGTGGAAGATATAAATCACTGATATATGCATGTTGAGAATAACAAGTATGATGCCGCCATGACATGTCAAGTGGGGCCGGCTAGTTTCATCCATGACACTTACTGCCAGCCATAAGGAAGCACCGTACAGCACGCGTCGCTTTCTTTGAACCATAAACACCATTGAAAGTCATGATCGACGAGAGTCGCCTATGTACTCAAAGATTAAATCGCGTGGTTCAATGATAACATCTTCGAATCCCCCAGGGACCAGGATTCTCATATTGGGCTCATGTAGAATTGATGGGTCCTTATTTTTGACTCTGTGTTTCCCAAAAGTACTGTTATTCTACCGGTGGCTTCCAAATGTGCGAATCTATATACAGATCATGGCCGTTTGTGCCTCATGCAGTAAGGTAAAGAACGATCGTTTGTAATCAAGTTTTTCCCCCCTTCTAAAAATTACATCTTTTCGTTATGTTTTCAAAAAAAGTATTTAAAATTTGTAGTATTAAGTTTTATTCTATATCATTTTTAAAATGCATTTTTAAAACTTTTTTTATTAAATTGACCCAAAAAATAAACAGAAATATTTAAATATTTAAAAAATAACTTAAACACTCTATAGAAAAATACATAAAATATGGAATACATTACATTTATATTTAAGCAGGAATATTTTAAACTTCATGCTATATATAAATGATGCATTTTACTTATTTTGTGTTTGGCAACATTTCATGCAAGTTATTCTTAGGTTTAAAATGAGATGTAAATAAGTTTATTCACATTAAATTAAACGGCGAAAATGTTCCCTTTCCTTTTTTTTTTCTTGACGAATTATTAGAAAATTCGTTATTTAAAAGTCTGATGACGTCATCAGAGAGATTATAGTTTTCAAAAAAACTCTTTGTTTCTATACTTAACACTTTATTTAAAATATAAATAAGAATCATGCGACGAATATCAAATTTCTAAATACTTACAAGAAAAGAACTGAAATTGGCTAAGTTTGACCAGCACACGGTTTTAATATTTCATAAGTGGATAAGGAAATTTACGCTATAGTAATAAACACACATACATAAAAAAGGGACAGTAAACTTCTGTTGTTCTCTGCAGAAGTAATATCCTTAATTTTTTGCCGGCTTTCTGCCAGTGAGATATTTTTTCAAGTCATGTCATACCTTAAAATGGGAAAGAGAGATCAAAATTTGGGGGAGGGCAGGCAGGCCTTGACCTAATCCAGGAAAGACTGCAAAAAGAAAATTCAGGATACGTTTTTTAGGATAAACTAGTGGATGCTTAAATGATATATAAATTCCGAAAAGACTTTCCAGAATTTATAAATCTGCGCTTTATATATGTATTAGAGAGTGGAATTTAAAAGCAATTTCAATGGAACAACACTTAAATCGTTTGAAAGACATAATACTCAGTTGTAATCGAGTGCAGATCCAAAAAAGGCTTATACACGTCTTTAGAAATTTATTTTTTCATCTGTCAATAAGTAAAGCTTAAGACATGTGATTTACTTTTCCAAAACTTGGATAAATAAATGAAAAAAAATGGTTTTACTTCCTGCAAAAATATCTGAGTTATTAAAAATGAAAGATGATAGTTTGGTGTTACATTGTGACACAAACAGAATAAATAAGAATGAAAAAAATTCTAAGGAAATGCTTGCCAACATTTCATAGTTTTATAATTAAATGTGCATTGAAATTCTTTGCGTGTGGAAGATATTATAAAAAAAATAATAATAAAGATGTCTAGTTTTATAATAAGTTTAACCCTTATCAATAACGGGTTTAACGGACCAATGTCGCCATATAAGCGGCATCGATTCTCTTAAGGGGCCGCTTCACTCGAATGAAAAGACCCGTTCGCTAATGCTAATCCTATGGAAGAAATTTATAAAGATATCTCGGTTGCATTTTAATATTTTTAAAGGATTCTTTTTGCATTGGATAGCTGAGATTGATATGAATGCAGGACGCTTTTTACTTTTTTGATTTCGTTTACAGATATTTTTTGCGAGAACGCTTTCATTTTCAGAACCGGTTTGGAAAGCGAAATCACCCTCATAAAAAATATCTGTAAACAAAATCGAAAAAGTAAAAAACAGCCTGCATTCAGATCAATTTCAGCTATCCAATGCAAAAAGAATCATTTAAAAATATTAAAATGCAACCGAGATATCTTTATAAATTTCTTCCATAGGATTAGCGTTAGTGAACGGGTCTTTTCATTTGAGTGAAGCGGCCCCTTAACCTAATTTATTCGCTTGACTCCATTTTTAGGTACGTTCATAATTACATAAATACGTAGCACCTATAGTCGTCGTTCAGTCCGTCCGAATATAACAACGCAAAAACTGGCCAGCCGAATCGTATGGAATTTAAAATATATAATTGTTACAAAATTATGTCGAGTCAATTCAAATTTTATGAAGATCGGATGTTCAATTACAGGGACAATCAAAAGTGTTCCGTTACATTACGGCGAATGAGAAAAAAATAGTTTCAAGTACATTTTAATGGTGTAGTGGTCTCTTTCGAATATTATAGAATTGAGATGAATCTATGAAGTATAAACTAAAATATACATTCTGTATAATCTGTGGTGCAAAAAATATTTATTATTAATTTACAGGCCACATAAAAGTATTTCACTACATAATGATGTACGGGGATATATTGTTTAGCGTGTGTTTTAATTATATTAAACTATTTCACATTCTATGAAATATAAGTTGCTGAGGTTTAATACAAGTTACTTCCTGTATAATAGTAAGCAGATTCTATTTACAGGAACAGACAAAAAAAATTGACCTCTATACCGTATCCGAAGTACTGTACACTATAACACCAAGATCTGAATATTTTTAAAACTTCGTTATAGTTCGAACGCACCCCATTTGCTATGCTTCACGTGCAATTTCCAACTTGTTTTTTCATTTAACTGAAAAATAATTTCTAGATTACTGTTATATCATTCGCATCTTTATGTTATTTAAAATTATATAGCTATTATGAATCTCCCTTTATTAATACTGACAGTCTTCCCGGTCTTGAACGAAATTTCAAGACTGTCTCACGTCGTTTTACGTGAAGGACAGCACGTCAAGGAATCCGGTCAAAGCGAAATCGCTTGTTTTTTATTCAGCCGGAGGCACTTTTATCTAAAGATTTGTTCTAGACACTGACATGGCTTTATCCTCTTGAACTCTCTCAGTTCTTGTTTGATCTTATATTTCACTATCTGTCTGTGTCATAGTGATTTCCCATCATCTAAAGTTTTCTTTTACACTCTTATTTATGCAGCTGCATATAGGATAGCTTGTTCGTTTTGCAATCTTTCTTTGATGGAACGTAGCTGATTCAATTTTGTCATCAACAGGGTCCATGCAATATAAAAGTAAAACTCTAAAGAAAGCTTTTGACGTTAATTTCGACAAAAAAAAAAAAAAAAAAAAAAAAAAGAAAAGAAAAAAAAATACTATCGAAGAAATTTTAACATTTAAGGCATTATTTTTATCAATACATTTTCTTTAATTCTGTAGCTGTTACTGCTTTTATTTCAAAAGAAATTTTGTGTTAACATGTATAAGATAAATTTGAAATACATATTCTATGACATAAGTACTTGCTTCATTCTACATTAATTTTTAAAATGTGCGATTGCTAACAGAATTTTAATCACATAAGAACTCCGTTAACCGTTAGCAAGAAAGAAAAGAAACTAGTCGTTGGGGGCCACCGTAATACTTAACCATCATGGATATGCATAACATAAAGTAAAACAATAAGACATGTGTAAAGTATTTATAAAATGCATTGCAATTCTAAAATAAAATTTAAACGTATATTTATGTATTTTTAATACATAGTAATGCTCTATTACGAAATTGCGGATATTACTTTGGCTATTTCGTCAACCCATTTCGACAAATTATATAAATTGCCAAACTACTCGTAAAATTATACAAATATGCAAAATTTTTATTTTAAATAAAGAACAAATAAACAAGCAAAAGTATAATAAAAAACAAATAAAACATCGGATTAAAAATCATTTGAGGACATAACAAACACGTGTAACATGTTTAATATCAAGTGAATGCGACATTTACTTTAAGCCTGCATTTGCATTAGATCCAAAAATTTGGCGATAATTGTTTGGTCGACAGGATGATCAAGTAGATCCGAACTTCGTAAAAGAAACATCCTTATAACTCTAAAAATGATAATCATATTAACTAACAATTCACTGCGTCGGATTAAGCGTCTTATATCCAATTGAAATATGCATTTGAATTGAAATATGAATGAAATATAGGGTCATGAAAAATCGAAGATATAATAAATGTAGAAAAAAGGATTACAAATATCTCGGCAACTAATAATCCGATCGACTTCATTCTTCATGCAAAATTTATGCTTTTTTTAATTTTCTTCTGCATGCATTCCTTAAAATTAAAACTTTCGAAAATTTTTATGTACCTTTCATCAGAACGAATATTTTGAAAGTCCGAAAAAATAGTTCCGGATAATCGACGTTTCTGATATTCAGTAGGCTTCTTTTCATTATTGCATAGTAAGTACACGCCAAATGTCTCTGTTTCAATTTGTTCGGGAGGTAGAGCGTTTACAGATACACAGACTGACGGACGGCAATTTTTTTTTTTCTAAAAATATGTTTTTCGGAATCTCCAATGTTTAAAACCTGTAAATCCGACGATTTTTTTTTTCGATTTTTAAAACGATATGCATGACTTACCCTATACTATGTATGATGGGTAAGTAAAATTCCGAACTAGATACATACTTCTAGTCCAAGAGCCGACCGCACAAAAACCTATGTCATCGAGCACAAGAAAAGATCCTTTATTTTAGAGAAGAGTAGTTATAGGGGAATCTAATGGTCCATGTCTGTCGGACGTGAAGTGGTGCATAAGCTTGAAATTAAACCACTAGTGGTTGACTCGTAGACTTATCATTGTGTTTTCATACCTTTGATTGTAAGACAAACACAGTGCTAAACCTACGAGTCAACCACCAGAGGTACCAATTTTTGGCTTATGCACCACTTCATTTCCGGCAGACACAGATCATTAGGTTTCCCTATTACTACTCTTCTCTAAAATAAAGGATTTTTTCTTGTGCTTGATGACATAGGGTTTTGTGCGGTTGGCTCTTGGTCTATTCGAAGATGCAGAATATTACTTACTTATTAATTAATTTATTAATTCACATATAAAAGATTTTGCAGATTTTATTTTCAAAGAAAATAGGATATTTGTTTTATTTGGAAAAATTTAAAATTTCACAGTTCATGTATAATTGTGAGGAAGTATTTAGATGTGACCGCAGATCGCACAGAGGGATTCGTTTAATATTTCTTTTAAAAGAACTTATCCCTTAATCAATAAATTCAAATTGTCAGTTTAGAATTATCAAATTCTTACATAGATGATAGCACCAATAATTTAATTTTAAAATAATTATAAAAGGAAATTATTTATCTTAATCAAATTAACAATACTCAAATCGAATTATATAAATGAAATCCAACATTCCAAATCTTTTGAAAATCCGTGATTAAAAAAATCCCTTTCGGCTTGGCCTATAGGCGGAGGTAAATTTTGAAGTTAAGTGCTTATTTCAACAACAAAAAATAAAGTAGGATTAGAGATAAACCAAGTTTAACAGTTTTAGCTGGCGCTTTTGAAGAATTTTTCATTTTCTTTTTCTGTAAGAGCTGGTTTTATCAAAATCAACTTAAGCGAAATTCGGCTTGAAGCCCACTTTGACAGCATTTTTTTTAAATATATTTTCACTTTATGAAAAAATCGACCAATACGTCACATTATATTGTTCCTAAATAAGAGAAACTGCAAACTGAATGCGTTTGAGACGAAAATTAAATCTGAAAGTGTCATAAAATAAATAATTTGTTATTTGAATACGTCCTCAATTCTTCAATTACGATCACTTTGGGAAATTCTGTTCGAAATGCCCAATTTGGCAGCTTTTTTAAAAATATATATATATTCTGTCTTTGACCAATACGGCTCATTATAGAGTTCCTAAATAAGAGAACCTGTCAATTGAAAGCGTTTGAGAGCAAAAATCGATTTAAAAATGAGCCAGAAAATAGCAATTTGTTGTTTTAATGCTTCCTCAATTTTTCAATCACGATCGAAGAAAGATATTTATGTTTATTGGTATAATCTATTTTGTGCAAGTGCTTGATGTCGATGATGTACTTAAAGTGTGTAATTAAACTGTATTAAGTCAAGAATGGACAGTCCATATCGTTGTAATCGTAAATAAAGATTGTTGCTGCGTTACTTGTGTATAATTATTACAATTTATCACGTAACAAAATACAGTGGATTATCTCTGTCTGAACACTCTCTCATTTGAACACCTTAGAAAATTGAATGCAATCTGACGATATCCGACGTCGAACTCAATAGACTTAACAAAAGACGAACTCTCTGTGTTCTGAACACCTTCTCTTCTAATCTGAACACCCCTCTATTATGAACACGACTCTTAATCCCCATTTCTACTCCACGTCCCTGTAAACTGCCATGAATTTCCAATCTGAATTCGAATTCCCATCATGGAAATTTGAGAAACTGTTACAGAAGAATAAAAAAGTACAAAACTCGATTAAAAAAGAAGCAGACAAATGTTAGATTTTAAGAAAGTTCTTGAAATTATAACTTGTTTGAATACTTCAGATAAAGTCTTTAATTAAATTTTTTGGTGCACCTGTTGTCATATTGTTGTCAGCTGCCTGCTGTAAATGAAGCCTTTATATATATATATTTTATTATTATTATTATTATTATTATTATTATTATTATTATTATTATTATTATTATTATTATTATTATTATTATTATTATTAGAAAATGTACAGTTAAGTTTTGATTAGTTTGGAGACAATTTCGATAAGTTAAAATAATCCACTTCCATCTTGCTTATTTCAAACAATAATTTTACATGAACATTTGAAAAGCGGTAGGGGCCATTTGACTCCTGAGCACTTTCGTCCATCGATTACTTTTGTTTAGCTGGTTAGAAATCGTTTAAATTTTTTTCACTTTTGCTAAATAAATAACATATATTTCTTAAAAAAAGAAAAAAAGTCAGCATTCTGGATTTGTTAGTTTCCGAAATATTGGAGGGTATTCCTAGAACATCGGGCGCAGGACTTTTTAACCCTTTTAGTAAAATACTTTTTATATAATATAAAATAGTCTTTATACTCGAAGCATTGTGAACTCGTAAAAAAAGTTCAGTGACAAGCATTTTATGATTACATTCATACTGTCTCCTAGAAGGATCAAAACCAATGTGACATTTTAAAGATTAATTATGGAATTTTTGACTAATTTCTTCGATTGATCAACTGCTGTGAGAAAATGGCAAATAACGAATATGTATAAATATGTTGCTATTTAATTTTATGATATTTAATTTTTGCAGTTGATAGGACATACATTAAGCTTGTAACAATTGTGTTACTTTACTTTTAAACCTTAAAAGAACTAAAATACAATAAAAACTTAAAGCATTGACGTTGTTTGTTCAATTACTGGCTCGGTCTCTTGTATAGCAATAATTCATTTCCAATCTCCCTCTATAAGGAAAACTTCCATAATCTGAACATTTTTGGTTGATCCTGTCAGTGTTCAGAAAAGTGAGAGTCTGCTGTATATATACTATGTATAAGCGTATATATATGTATAAGCGTCTAGCAAAAGAATGTAACTTTTCAATCAAGACCTGGTTTTCAGCAAAAGAGAGATAGGTTGTTGCTTCTGCTAGTAATGTTTTTTCCCTGAAAGAGATGATGATTTTTAGAGATTTTAAGATGATTGAGTTGAGATTGTTGAATTATCCAAAATAGTCCAAATATCCATTCTGCATATTTTTCCAGTGAACAAAGTAAAAGAAGTAAAATCGAACATTCAGTAGTTGATATTTTCTGAACTGTCCATCGGAAAAACCTGATTAGTGTTGCATATTAAAGCTCTGAATGAGTTCTTTATCATATCTAAATTTCGTTATTGTCATTAAATTAACTATCTGTGTTTTGAGTTAATAGGTGTTTTTTAATAGGTGTCTTCATAAACATGTGATGTTAAAACTATTTCTTTTATTTTAACTGTTGCCAGCAAAACTAGATTTTTATAATTTCAAAGAAAGCAGTATTTACTACTTCTCAGGAAGTTAGTTTTTATCCATGTCACGGACCAAGTCCAGTAAGTATATTAAAAGGGCGATACGATGTAAACTTTGGTTTGCAGCGAAAAATTTCAGTGATTGAACGTACCAGTGGATAAAAATTATTACGTCCTTTAAGTAGCAGTTTGTGTAAATTCAAGTTCATAGGTCCTTGAATAATCAGAAAATATTGAATTACAAAAGAGAATTCTTTAAAATTGAAGACATGATATCTTTATTGGATATAGACATCTATGAAGATTTTAAGTGCCAGAGAGAGGCCCAACGAATCAGTTTTTGATAGTTCGATATTACAGAGAAAGAGTGATGAAGTTGTCAGATATAATTGCCAAAGTGTCGAGCCAAAATCTTGGTACCCTGGACTATTATAATCTCAAAAATATAGCGCTTAATGAAACTTTGAATAAAAAACTAGCCAATAGGACTGTTAATTGGCGTTATAACATATCAACGTACAAGTATGCATGCCAAAGCTGAGTAATGGGAAAAAATACATTTAGAAGCAGTAACACAGATGCTGGGTGCCAATTTTAATATAAACAGAGTACATATTTGCTGCTGAAAAGGCAGTTGTATTTTCTATTAAACTGAGAATGAGCAATAAGTGTCTACAACAGGAGCATATGGTCTAATAATATCTTTTTTATATAATCTTTGACCAAACGACAGTATGCTCTCACAGATAAAGATTTTAGAATGAGAAAAAAATTGTTTTTGATTTATTTTATTAACAGCTTCGGCTGAATATGGGAAAACTTAAGTAACTGAAATTTAAAGCGCAAAAGAGAAGAGATGGATACATTCTTTTTAGAAAGGAAAGGGAATTTTGATTACATTTATAATTGTGAAAGGATAAATTACATTTTAAACTGGAGAATTTAATTTTAAAAAAGAACTAAATAATAATATGTAATTTCATGTTACTTTCAACATCACAGGTGTGACTAGAGATTTATGTCGTTGTTCCTAACATAAGATCCAATAATATGAGCTCATGGTGTATCCGCTAAAATTCACGAGGAAGAGGAGTAATGCCTTCCTAAAAAGTGATACATTTTGCTGCACAGTGCTTTTAGACCAATTTTGAGAATTTTAGATTTCTTCAGAGATTTTTTTGAAGATTTTTAGAATCTTGGAAATTTTTAGTTTGTTTAAAATTTATTAAGAGATCTTGTTTTATTTCGTTTTTGGGAAAAAAATGTAAAGTATGGCACGCATTTCTGTAAATTTCAGAGTGCATTTTAGAGTCAACCATCGTGCTTCTGTTCTTTAAATTTATAAACTTATTACATTGAGCATGATTTTGATTCAAGAAACTTCAGTGTAAGTTCATAAATAACCGTTTAAAGGAAAAAAGTTGTACACACGGCAAACACGTGAAACACTTTTGCAACACTAACTAGACATAAAAATCAACACTTATAACTAAAATCGGTTTCGATTGTGTTGTGCATGCGTTGCGAATGTGTTGTATGAAATAAAAAGAATGTGCAAAAAGTATGTGTTAAAATTACAAGAGGAGAAAATGTGTTTTCAAAACGTTCATTTTTAAAATGGTGTAATTTTAAAGGCACATGTAGAAAGTACTTTGAAAGTGCTTTACACGTGTTGTTTTATAGTGTTCTAAATTGTGTAGTGTTTACAATGTGTTGTTAATTTTGGAGACAAAATGTTGTGCTGCGCAACCCTATTTTAAGAAGCTATTTTCATCGACATTATTTACAACACTATTTCAATACAATTAACAACACTAATTTTATAACACAGCTAGATAGCAGTACTATTGCAACATATTAATATCGCATTTCTAGAGAACAACAGATTTGCAACATATTAAGAACACAATCACAACGTATTAATGTGTTGCGAATTTGGAGACAAAAAGATGTTCCGAAATGTGTTTATTTTTGTGTTTGTGAATTTGCAGTGCAGTATTTAATATTTAAATGATTTCAGACTCTAAACAGCGTGTAACATTTAATAACAAACGTTAAAACTAATCGGTTGACATCAGTTTCTCTTTTATAGGATGATTTGTGGGCGAGTTAGTGTGGATAACCTTTTTTTGACGACTATAAATCACGGTGACGCGTTGTTTTTCACTGCCTTTCCATTCCTCGCTCGCTCAGGCATTTACCGCAAAAGTGTTCATTTACACTATCAATTTACTCGATAAAGTTTAATTTTAGATTTACAGAGAAACTTTTCATATAACAAAATACATTTTGAAAGAGAAAAATGAGTTATTGAGCGGCTATTTCATTACAGAAAGCGCGCCAGTCTTCTAAAAGAAGTTTGAAATTTAATATTCGATTTCCTACTGAAAGTTTTCTCGCAATGTATAATAATAGGAAGATACCGGAAGATAAAAGAGGAAAACCTATATACATGCATAAATCACGGACGACTGATTAAGTTGAGCAAAATATTAAATTTAATATCTGAATTCCTAGTGAAAGTTTTTCAGTGCGTATGATAGGAAGGAATAAATACTGGCGCCGCTGAAAGAACGGAATCTAGGGAGAAGGCAAGATTTTTGTTTGGTTCGTTGTGTATATGATAGCCAATTATCAACACGTGGAATATGGGCCCTAAGGGAGGGGTGCCCTCCGTGGGGGTCTTTCTAAGGGAACCTGACCCGTATTTACGCAAGGAAATCCAAGGTTCGAAGAAAACCATGAAAAACTCCGAACTATTAGGCCGATGGCCGCGATTGGGTTCGAATCCAGCACCTGTCGTCTACCAGTTTCGAGGGCAAGAACCACAAGGCTCCTTGTGAATCGTAAGATTTTGGAATAGATGTGCCTCTAGACCGCGACTAAGGTCATTTTTTAAATGTATAAATTACACATAAAATAAGCTAAACTAAGAATTTTTATCAAAAGACCCGTGCAAGACAATTTTTTACTTCTGACTTTTTTAAAAATAGGGAATAAAATCAGTTTACACATTTTTTTTTTTTTTATCAAGTTGGGTATGGAGGGGAAGATACAACTCTCCCTTTAAGATTTGTTTTGAACTCAGAATAGGTCATTAATTATGTCACCGAAAATGCATGATAACTTTACCTCTGCTTCAGCTTATATCGCAAGTTGCCCCCACTCGAGTGAAACATCCTCGTCTAGTGACATCAGAACTTTTGCAACAGCTTAAAAATTATTTTCTGAACTTAGGGGCATCTCTAAACTCTTCGTTTAAGTTTTTTTCTTTTAACCCACAAAGGGTCATTTATTAATTATGTCGCCCAAATTTTGTAATATTTTTACCCTTCCCTCCTCTAATATAGCAAGTTGTCCCCACTTGAGTGAAACATTCTTCTCTGATGGCATCCCAACTTTTGAAACAGTTTACAAATTAGTTTATAAATTATTTTCTGAAAGGAGAGATACCTCTAAACTCTCCGTATAAGATTTTTTTTTTTTAACCCACAAGGGCTAATTTATTAATTATGTCGTCCAAATTTTGTAATATTTTTACCCCTCTCTCGTCCTACATCGCAGGTTGTCCCCACACGAATGAAACTTTCTGCTCTACTGACATCACATCTTTTGTAACAGTTTATAGATTAGTTTATAATTTATTTTCTCAAAGGAGAGATACCTCTAAACTCTCCGTTTAAGATTTTTTTTTAACTCACAAAATGTCATTCATTATGTCTCTCAAATTGCGTGATATCTTTAGCCCTTCTTCCTATTCGCAGTTTCAGTCCCCACTTAAGCAAAATTCCTTCGGCTGGTGGCATCACATCTTTTGTAACAGTTTATAGATTAGTTTATAGAATATTTTCTGAACGAAGAGATACCTCTAAAATCTCCGTTTAAGAAATTTAGAAATTTCTCCGTTTAAAAACTTATTTCGTCTTATTAAAGACGAAATTTTCCCGAAATTAAATTAAAAGCTTTTTAAAGAAATTGATCAAGCCATACCCATCTGAAACGAACACATTTACATCAAAACACTTCGAAGCTGTGCAACTACTCCCCGTGCTAGCGTGTTCGTCTTCTAACTCTGGGGTGGCTGGTTCGTATCTGCCGCTTTTTCTTTTTTTCAACTTTCTCCAATTGGCGGATATTTTACAACTTTGAACGGAGAAAAAAAAAAAAAACGTATATGGGTGATACTCCAATAAGTGGGTAATTTCGGTCATTGATTTGGTGAAAAATAAAAATCAAATTTTAAGCAATATTTTTTAATAATTAGATACAGCATATGCTACTGAGTAATAAACAACACTCCGGCATAAACTTTAAGCTTTATATATTTTTGTAAAAATTATTTTATAAATTATTGGATTGTTCGGAAAGTCCTTTCCGTTTGGGAAATTCAATTCGCACCGGAAAATTCTGTTATTTAACCCTCCTCATGCATGAATTATTTTCTATACAGTAAAAAAAAAAATCAAACGATAATTTTTTGGGATAAATGAGAACAGTTTATCATGAAAATAATTTTATTTGAAATTTTTATACGTTATTTATTAGTGTATTGATACGTCCTCATTTGAGGGCCTTGTGCATCAAGGTCTCCATTCCATTCGTACTGTCCTCAAATATGGAAGCAATGTGATTCAATGTTCACATATCTGCATAAATTCAGTTTGATTTATTCAATATGAAATTATTTCATACATTCTGGTCTACTGTTACAGCGCATGTTCCACAAATATATCGTGTTTTGCTTTTGCAATTTTTATCTCTACAGTGATTGGCAAACTTTGTTTCCATTTTCTTCGGATAATTCTTTCCCCCATCTAAACGCAAAGTTTAGGACGCATCGTGTGTATTCCTATGTTTTATTGCTGGTTCTCTTGCAGAGGGTCTTCCTCTTGTATTTTTATTAGGCGCAGCTGTACTCTTATATATCAAACCCGTTGCAACTGAACTTTTGAATTACAGCAGGTCTATGCTTTTGGTGTTTTCTGATTTCCATGGAATCCAAGCATTAACAATGGTGACATTTATAAGGTAATAAAAAATAAGCATGTACCACCTCTTATTTTTGACATTATTAACAATAGAGGTCTACAAGAGAGTCCATAAGATCGACTTTACCCAAATGCTCATTATACTCAGAGATGCAATGTGGACGCTTGATAGAAATCGCTTTTTATCCTTTCTATTGAAACGTGTTACTTGGTCTTCAGGTTCTTTCCACAGTATGAAGGGATTATATGAACCGGGGTATAGTCGATCCATCTGATGATACTTATATTATCCGAAAATGAAATAATCAAAGTACTATCCCTTCTTTCATTATTCAGTTGTTTTGTTGATTTTAGCTGCTTTTCTGCAACCATCAGCCTGTTAATTCTTATATCCCCAACATAACAAATTCCTAGGGCTTTTAGTTTTAAAACCGACGGCACATTGGAAAATTAACTATCTGTATATACTTTGCAGTTTGATTGATGCAAATCATGTGTCAATCGAAGTATGGCATCACCAGATGTACAACAGTCAGATGTGATTCTGTGGTTACCAGTTATGCCTTAAAATAATTCAAAACAATAAATATATCCAAATACACTTACACGACACCACATTTTGTATCCCATTTTAGCGGCTTCTTTGGTAATTATTAGGTAATGATTTTCTTTGAATGGAATCATCATCTCATCCACACTCAGGGGCGTAAATCCCGGGGGGGTTTGGGGGGGTGCAGCACCCCCCCCCCAGAAGAAATCAGTCGGAAAATTACCAGATCGCTCGGGAAAAGTATCTTTAGTCGGAAAAAATAGTATATTAACTTATAAACTAAAAAAACGGAAATATCATTCGGAAAATTTACCGTTTAATCGGAAAAGGCATACCGTTTAATCGGAAAGTCGGAAAAATAGTATTATGTATTACCCTATAAAAACTTATAAATTAGAAAAATGGAAAAATCAGTCGGAAAAACTCTTGTTCGATTGGAAAAAATGGCATTAACTTATAAAAACTTATAAATTGGAAAAACTAAAATATCATTCTGAAAATTTTTCGTTTCCATCGGATAAAAGCATGTTTAATCGGAAAAAACGGTATTACGTATTAACCTATAAAAATTTATAAATTGTTAAAACGGAAAAGTCAGTCGGAAAAAATGGTGTTAACCTATAAAAACTTCTAAATTGGAAAAACGAAAATATCATTCGGAAAATTTCCCGTTCCATCGGAAAAGGCATGTTTAATCGGAAAAAACAGTATTACGTATTAACCTCTAAAAGATTATAAATTGGAAAAACGGAAAAATCAGTCGGAAAATTTCTTGTCCGATCGGAAAAAATGGTATTAACCTATAAAAACTTATAAATTGAAAAAACAAAAATATCATTCGGAAAGTTTTCCGTTCCATCACAAAAGGCATGTTTAGTCGGAAAAAATAATATTACGTATTAACCCATAAAAATTTATAAATTGGAAAAACGGAAAAGTCAGTCGGAAAAATTCTTGTTCGATCGGAAAAAAAGTATGTTTAGACGAAAAAAAGCTATTAATCTATAAATATTTATGAATTGGAGAAATATTTTTGTAGTTTTTAATTAAATAAGAAAAACAAGTTAATTAGTTTAATTTACTAATTAATTTAACTTATCAATATATAGGATTTTATTTTTTTGATAAAACTATTCAGAAAAATTTTGATTTGTCAAATATTGTGTACTCGGAAACCTCGATATGACGAAAAAAAAAAAATTATGTACATATTGTAGCAATGTTAATGTTATTTGTAACTGAGATATTTTGAGTAAAACCTTAATATTCCGATTTTTTTCTGTGCCTTTTGACTTCGAAATATCGAAATCTACCTGTATTTATTTACTATAGGAAAGTTTTTAGTTTAGTCTCGAAATTTTAAGCTATAGTGATTGAAGTGAAGAAACTCCTTTTTTTTTTTTTTTTTTTTTTTTTTTTTTTTTTTTTTTTTTAATTTAAACTTTAAATTTAGTTAGAAATATGTATCACGGAATTTAAATGGTATCCGATGAAAATTCAAAACTGAAATACAAATATTTAATGTTTTTCCATATCGAAATCTGGATGTTTTCCACTCTATACAAATTTTACCTTTAATTGAAAATAATTATGGTTTTATTTTTTCCTACTAACTAATATTCTGTTTTCTTTTTATTTTATTAAAAAATATATAATTAAAAATGTGAAACTGTTTTTATTTACCTTTTTACGTAATTTTGGATTGATTTAAAAAAATGCTTAAGAAATACAGTCGAGTCTCTATGTAACGAAATCCATCGTTCCAATAAAAAATTCGTTATATAGAGAAATTCGATGTATAGAAAATTATGTTAAAAATCGTATTTAATGTGTAAATTTTGAACAAATATTATTTTTGATCTTTTGAATTAAGAATTTGAAATGTTTAAAAGTAAATATTAACCTAACATTCTATTTCTTAATTATTTAAGCAGTTTCAAAAAAGAGAACAGACATTTATTTGAAAGTTTAATGAAAATCAAATAAGTAAGACTTGCATTAATTTCAGACGAAGAAATCTGTAATTTTTTATCGTTTTGATTTTAAAATTGTTACGCTCTAAAAAAAAAAAAAATGCTCAAATTTTAGCAAGGAATGGAAAATTGTAGTTAACATTTTCCTCCATTTGAAGGCTTCTCTTATGTGCCTCTCATTGATTCCTTTTTTATATGTGTAACAATCTAATTGACTCTAGTTTGAGAAGGATGTTGAAAGGTGTGTGGGAGGTGAGATGAATTCGTTGAATTTAAAGAACAAGGAGAGAAGTAATAAAAAAAAATAAAAATAAAAATAAACTCAGCACTGAACGATAAATCAAAAATAAGTGGTGGAAAATTGATTCCATATGATTTCGAAACTTTTTTAAAACTGAATAAATTAAGACCAATTTATGAAAAAATTCGTTATACGGAGATAAATATTTCGCTATATAGAGACTGCTTTTAATGTAATCATGCGAAAAGGGGACTGTCCTTACAAAAAATTCGTTATATAGAGAAATTAGATGTATGGAGTTTCGTTATAGAGAGACTCGATTGTATATATGATATAGGATGAAAATTGAAAATACTCAGATACTTTGAATTTTTATCTGGAAATAATATGAATATTTTACAGTATACGAGTATATTTTTCTCAGAAATAATACGTTCGTTTTTTTATTTTTTTTTCCTGAATCAATTGTATTCATTTTTTTTTAAATATTTTTATTAATACTATTGCATTTTGTTTAGTCCGAAAAATAAGGGGTAGCATCAAGTTGTTACGCTGTTTTTAAAGTTTGTCGTTAGAAAGAATTAAAACTTATATTAAGAAATCCCGTCTAAAATATTCCTTAAGCAAACAAATTAAAAAAAACAAAAAAAAAAAAAACAGCTAGAGATTTTAACTGACTTCTGAAAAATAGAAAGATAGAACATTTTTTTTCTCTTCAAAGTAAAGCTTGGGCACCTAGACAACTAGGCGCTGAACTTCCTGTCCTATGTGTCAATTACAAAACAAGCAGCACTTGCATTAACTCTATGTTTAAACAACCGTTAGTATTCAAGCTCATAATACGAAATCATTCAATTACAAAATGTTGATGCGAGAATATTTTGGTATTTGATTAATAATTCAATATTTTTGCATCAGTTATGTCCTCACCTAAATGTAAGAGACAAAAAGTGCAATCTTCGTTACGTAATTCCATTTTCGATAATGATTATAGGAACACACATAATAAACAAAAACATGCTGATAAAATTTCAGCTCATATACATATACCGTTTTGCATTGCTGGAGTTCCAAAAAAAAAAAAAAAAAAACCTTTTGAAGTAAGTAAGCTACTTTATTACAGAATATTTTAGATATATAAAATGTGTAAATAACTATTGTTTTCATATTTAATAATAGTTTTATTTATTTATTTATTTATTTATTTATTGAGGGGACAAAGAAATTTTTTAATAACTTGTAAAAATGTACTGTTATTCGATATATATTAACTTTTTTTTAACAGTTAGTATCGCGATTCCCGAACTATTTGTGTGTTCTTGGCGCAGCATGTCCCTAAAGGAACCTTGTGGCAAAAAAATCTATACAACCAACCAACCGAACTATTTGCTGTTTTGTTTAAAACTGGAGATGACAAGCTAGTTATTATTTAAATTTTATGAAGTCATTATTATTTTTAACTAAATTTTTTCTTCCAATATTTTTACTTTCTTTTTTGCCAACCATTTTACAATTCGCAAGTCAAGTGTATTTAGTATTTTGCATGAAGTTAAAACTGTAATATGGATCTTTTTATATTTTATCAATATTATTTCATTAATACTAAGAAAGTTAATTTATTTTTTGAAGTTCAAATGTCAATATATGTAAAATATTCTATATTTTTAAAACTTTGTTATAGTACCAGATATAATAATTTTGTCTCACTGCATAACAATAATTTGATTATTATTTTGTACATAGATTTTTTTTGTGTGTGTATGTGTGTGTGAATGTGTGTATTGATAAGAAACAAAATTTAATCATTTGAAACTTGAAAATAATTTCGGCCTTGGGAGATGATAAAATGGCGCAACTTTTGATTGTTTAAAGCTAATTGATGATTAAATCGATCTTTAAACCTCTTTTGCAATTTAAAATTTTTTTACTGATACATTTTTTTTTTTTTTTTTTTTTTTTTTTTTTTTGAGCTTGGTGTGCCTGTGTGTAGGGGAAGGGGGATTGTAGAGAAACAAGAATTTTACTTTTGACTTATGCATTTCGTTTTTTTGTTTTGTATTTTGTGCATGTTTTCATACGGCGACAGCAAAACTGTTGGCTCTATTTAATTGCCTTATTTATTTATTTATTTATTTTTAAGAATAATTTGAGTATAATTTGAAAACACAATGAATTCGCACCTGAAAACGTACATACTTTGCTTTAATAATTTGTTATTTATCTATATAATGCATCTAATATATTTATATGATATATCTAGTATATATTTTATCTAATGGCTGGGCAATGGCGGGCGGGTCAGCTAGTAGAGATATCTGTACATATATACAGTAGTTTGTCCTGACTGACTGATAATCAGCGTTCGGCCCAAAATATTGAATGTAGAACCATGAAAATTGGAGAGAAGATACGTCTTATGATATACGTGTCCACTAAGATGGAATTTTTGAAATTACCCCCCCCCCCTAAGAGAGACAAGCGGGGGGACGGAGTCAAAAATTTTGGAACAACTTACCATATCTCAGCAAACATTTCAGGTAGGAGCGTGAAATTCCAGAAAATAAATCTACTAAAAATATTATTAATACTATACACATAATACAACGATTTTTGAAATCCCCCCTCAGGGGTTAAAGGGGGGGGGTAGAAAAATGTAGGACATTTGGCACATCTCAGCAGTCTTTTTAAATAATAGCATGAAACGGCAGAAAATAAAACTATTAAAAACTAATTAAATAAGTGTTTCAGCAGTATTTATAAATTTCCACTCCCGAGGGGTTTAAAGTGGGGGTGGAAAAATTCCATACTTTTTGGACCATGTGGCGTATCATAAGAGAGCCCTCATATCACTCTTTCATATTATAAACCTCTCTCCCCTCCCCCTGATCCCCTCCAATTTCCCTACCGTGGACAATTTTCGATCTTTTTTTAAACTGTAGCGTTTTATCATTTAAGATCGGATTTTTTTTACAGGGCCCTCCGATAAATATTATTTATGATATATGAAAAATTCACAGTTAGAGGAAGAGTCTACTTTGGGAAGGGGAATATTTCCAAAATTTGGCCTACATCTCTCTTGTGATATGTCATTGGATACCCACTTAGTCCTCACAAGTAACCACTTTTCTAAATTTAGCCGACATCTTTCGTGTGATATATCGTTGGAAAGCCCTGCGACTGCTTATTCATATTATGCACTACCCATGTCCCTCTCGGGTGGTACGATTATTCCATCAGGAGATCGTCTATTAATGGGTAAAATATGTTGTTATATAAGACTAATAATAGCATAATATAAGATTATTTGACTATCTCCATACACTAAGTCATAATTATCTTGAGAATTATAATATATATATATATATATATATGTGTGTGTGTGTGTGTGTATTAGTCCTCATGTTGGCCATAGTACTCTGAAATTTTCCTTCTTGAAAGTCGGAAATTTATGCGCCTACACCCCCCTACGCGACTAGAGTGGTTTACGCCCCTGTCCACACTTTGATATTCCTCATTATCGGCAGCTTTGTGAAATGTCTCATGCAATTTTTTCAAAATCGGTCGAATTTTTATAACTTTATCTATAGTGTCATCAGGAACGGTTGCATTATCTATAAAGTGTAAGTATATTCTTATTTTCTCAAAGCGATTTAGAGACATGGCATCTGCAATTAGTGACTTCCCAAGTCCATGTTCTGAGGACCAATAATGATGTAATTTAGGGAATCTGACATATGTCATAACACACACACACACACACAATCACAATTCCTAAGAAAACTTTCATTTCTTCTACAGAAAGTCTAAAATTATCTTTGGTATTTTTACACGCATAAATATTTGTCTAATATACAATATCTGATAATAGGTCTTGAGGAAATAAATACATAAACATATCTAAAGGATTGTTGGCTTGTATATTCACTTGAAATCTACCTCTGAATTGAGGCGAATTAATGGACAGTTAGTTATCTTTTATACTAAACCAAGTAATGATGGGGCTTTGCTTCCTTTTCTTGAAGATTTTGCATTAGTAGACGATGATGGAGCTCGATTTACAAGTCCTTCATCATTTGAATCAGAATTCCTCTGTGCAGTTGAGACTGGGGCTTTATTTGTAAATTCACCTTCATCGGAAGATGACATTGCATGGGCAGTTACATGAAGCATGAACTCGGATCATCTATTTCAGAATCACAATTTTCCAGATCATACTCCGATTCCGTTGTCATTGTTTCAGCTATCTCTGTTTCAGTTATGTATCGTTTTTCCTATTCTTGTTTGATTTTTTAATAATTTGCAATAAATACATAAATAAATAAAAGTAGTAAAGAAAAAGGAGTTTTGTTTACCTTTGTTCAAACTGTCCTCATATGAGGACAGATATGTTTTATACTTAAAATAAAAATATAATTGAAATATTGAAAAAAAATTCAATCATTACATGCTATATGATGATAAATTGTTTATAAAAATACTTACCTTTACTGTATTGTGAATATTTCCTAGTCTATTTGTAGCAAATTTTGCGCAGTATCACTATTCTTCAAAATTTTGACTTTATTGCAACATTCGTGTGAATTACGACCATCGGTATGTTGCTGCCACCTATTTTGTTACATGCATGGTATTATCTGTCCATAAATAAGGTCCCAATGAATGAATGCTGAAAAAATTTGTTAGCTCTAATATTTTATAGGGTAATATTTATCTGGCCTCATATGAGGCCCGTATGCATGAGAGGGTTAATTATTAGATAGTTTCCGATATCTAATACTTAGATATTAATGAACAAAATTTTCTGGTGCGAATTGATTTTTCCAAACGGAAAGGACTTTCCGAGCGACCCAATAATTTGTTAATCAATGCCATTACTGTAACCAAGATATTTGTTTACTTTATAAACCAGGATTTTAGTAAAATTTAGATTAATAGATTTGGAATAGATGATATCACTGTATCCTTTGTCTTCAAGTCATATATGGCATTAATATCTGCTTCAGAGACTGAATCCTCAAATAAATAATTTGAAAGGGGACAGAAGTGACAGGGACAGTAGTGACAAAATTAAGAAAATTGCTTCGGTGTACATAGTAAGTATGTTGTAAGACTGCAATATGATATTTTGTACTATGCAAAAGTATCTTATATCATGACAAAATACTAAATAAATAAAAACAATAACAAGGACAGTTTTAGTAGGGGACAGTAGTGACAAGATATAAACATATTCTTATCTTTCTATCCATTTTGTAGCTTGTAACTATTGTTGAAGTCCTTAGAATTGTGCCATGTGTTTTTCTGGGCAATTAAGATGGCTCCTTCTACTAAATGCACCTGTTCACCAAATTTTATCTGGAGACCTGGTGGTCATTTTCGATGTTATATACAAAGGGACAGTAGTGACATTAAAATAAGGGGATAGCCTTTCTCTGGCACAGAACAAATGTAAAACTATTTTTAATTTGCAATAAAAATACTTTATTATGTACTTTGGAGTATAGATTTTTATTTTTCGTGGTAAAATTGTTAAAAATAGTCTGTCATTACACTTAAAATTGTTCCAGAAGATCAGTACATGAGGTGAGGGACAAGGGACAGAAGTGACAAATTGAATGTTTAAAATAATATTGCAGTAAAATTTACAGTTATTTTCTCGAAAATACTTTTTGAAATTGTAGAAATAGATTACAAAATACATTTTATTCTAAAAAACAACTATATGAATGACAAAAAACAGCATGTAACCCTAAGGGACAGAAATTACCCACTTATCGGAGAATCATCCATATCCGTTAATTGAAAGAAATATACCGGCAGGACTGCTGCCAGTATATTTTTCATGAAATAAAGAAAGTTTTTTTTAAGTGTGTTGGGAATTAGGGGGTTAATGCGTGAATATCACAAATGTCGGATTTTGATCATCTGAGATATTGAAATTATCCATTGAAAACAATTCAAAATTTCAAGAGGTAAATTTATTTTCTATTACAGAATAAAGGATTTTCAATGTAAAATTGCTAAATTTTGAAGAATTAATTTTTAAATAATTGTCACATTTATGCCTGAATAATGCAATCAGGACAATGACAATTTCATTCTAAAACTCTTTTTACAATTTTGTTCTTTTTTACTTTTAGGTTTAACATTTTAATTTTGTTTAAAACATGTTTTCAATATAGTAGTTGAAATTCCATGTAATGTTCGCAGTTTTATTTGTTAATTTATGGAAGCCAGGAATATGACACAATAAAAATCTACTCAATTTTTACAAAGACTTTCAATCACATTATTTTCAAAGAAATACCTAAAAGACCTTGGTGGTAGCTATGATTTTACTACTTCTAACTTGAACTATATCTCAAAAATAAGAATTACTGTACAGTGCATATTTATGCCTGATGTAAAACTAAAATGAGCATGCTAGGAAAATGACATTCATTTCAGTGACAATCATATTTTATCATGGATTTTTTTTTTTTTTTTTTTTTTTTTTTTTTTTTTTTTTTTGTAAAATATAGAATTTGTTTTGATATATTTATATGGTATAAGGCAGGCATGTCCAACCTTTCAGTAAACAGGGGCGCATCTTGGTTCTTGGTACTCAATGAAGGGCACCATTATTTTACGTGACTGAAAACAAAATTGTGGCAATATTATCGCATAATATTAGTATACACGCATGTCTTAACATAATGCAAATGAATCGCACAACGGTAAACAAAAGACACATATAGTTCTGGAGTTACACGTATTAAATTTCAAATTATACATTTTTTTTCCTTTTTTTTGAGAAGTCTATATTAAAAATGTTTGTAGGCTAAGATGGCCAGAAACTTTAATCGCATCTATAATAATAATAATAACAAATAAATAAGTATGAAAATGAGAGATATTGTTAGGTTTCTTTTAGGATTAAAATACGGTTTGGTTTATTTTGAAGGCGTGGTGGTTTATGTGTTTTATGAAAAGTACAAAAACAGACAAACATGATAGTGACCAAACCATATTTGTGGTTTCAGAAGGATAATCTGGAAGTGCTTTCATAGATGTAAATCATTCTACATTGTTTATTTATGTTTCCAAGCAAAATTAAAGAAAAAAAATAAAGAAAAGAAAGCTTCTCTAAAAATTCGTAACTCATGAAAGAAAAATTAAGCCCTTTTATCCTTCATATAAAATAGCCAATGGGCTAGTGTGACAACAGTAAAAATAAAAAAGCTGAGTTTACATGCACATGTATCTTCAAAGAAGAGGGAGAGCGGGAGGGGCAGGTGAAAACGTTTCTTTTTCTCTTACTTCTATTGAGTATTAAAGAATATTAAGTATTAAAAAAACTACTATTATTAAGTTTCCAATTATTAAGAAATTTAATTATCATAATTACACTATATAAACAATAACTAAAAATTGCAAAAGTATGCATGATTAAATTTTCAAAGTGTGCTTCTGGTTTTTAATGTACAATGACAAGCCAGCATCAAGCTAAACACAAGTTTTAAAAATATCTCTGATAAAATATTAATGATTTTAAAGAAAGCATTCTTTATAATGGAATTTTACTTCTAAAATGTTTAACAGCTGGAAATCTTCAAAAGGGTTGCCGCGTTGGACGGCCCTGGTATGAAGTATAAATGTTTTTATAAGGTATTAATGAGAAATTAGAAAAACTAAAAAAAGATATTTATACAGTATAAAAGAAGGCCATTTACTTTGCAGACATCATAGTGTGACAAGCCTGGAAAATGACAAACTGACATTCTAAGTCTGTTAATTCATTTATTTATGTTATTAGAAATGTAATGTAACTTGAAAATACTTCTAAGGATACTTTTATTAGAATATATCGAAAGAAATTGCATTATATAACATTTACTAGGAATTTTACTGAGCGGACTGCAATTTCCGTATTTTTTTTATTCATCCTAATACACTACTCACCTCGACCTCTACTTGTCTATTGTTTTCCATTGTAAAACAAGACCCCCCCCCCCCCCTCCAGTCGAAAATACTTTCTTTTTTTTATATAGTTTAAGTATTTTAAGTCACACAAGAAGGATAATATTTTTGTTTTATTTTATTTATTTATTTATTTATTATTAACTATTTGGAAAATAGTTGTTATCCTCGGTAAAGAACTGGGAAATATGAAGTTTATCTGAATCTTTTTATTGGTTGAATTAGGCAAATTATTCGTTTTCTGATTTGTTCATGTTTAATGTCAAGAAAGGAAATACTTATGCTGCCATGATGACAAAAAAAAATATTAAAAAGGCAGAAAAAACTATAAAAATATTAATAATTTAAAAACAAATTGAGATACAACTTTCAATATATATTTTTTTCTCTATACGACGGTGTAAAAATTGAAAATGTCTGATGTTTAGAAGGTTAAAAATTTGCAGTACCAAAAATTGTAAAACTAAAATTTCATTTAAAATTTGTATATGATGGGTAGGGCAATATTAATTTTTAATCTATGGCGTACTAAATATAGGACTCTGTTATTACGTAAACCACGTTTTAATCATCATTAAAATGACGTATATAATAATTATTATTATTAATTTAAATATAGAATTTATTTATAAGTCTTTTAAATTTTAGTCTTTGAAAATATAATTTTCCAAATAGTCGTTGTAATTTGTTAAATTACAATTTTTTTTATATTATTATTATTGAAATCATGAGGGAAGGAAAAAAAAAACTAGTCGATTAAATTTGAAACTACAGTACGGAAAGGAATGGGAAGATGAAAGAGGGAATATCTACATATAAAGCACGGACGATTGACCAGTCTAAACAAACTGTATCCTATAAATAGAAACCGAGAATGCATCTCTTCGGAGGAGGAATAAGTCCTGGCATCCTGACAGCGGAAGAGCAGAAAAGGTAAAATGAGAATATTTCCTGAGCCCGGGAACAAAATTAAACCGCACAAAGCATTGGAAGAGGGCCAAGGAGATGAGTTTTGACCTTTTAAAACAATCCCTTACAACACAGCGTCTGATCGCCTTAGACTTATTCGGAGGAAAAGATTTAAATCACACGCAATTATAACACATGGAAGCCTCATTTTAAGTAAGCCTATTTTCAACTTACTATAGATGTATCAAATCACTCTGTAAATATACACTGGCATAGGATAGTCTGCAAATGCATGGCCCGACCTACGCAAGAGTACGCGGGGCACCTTCCCCGGGTCCCCCCCTCCCTTTTTAGGAGGTCTCATGAGAGTAATCAGGATTTTCATTAAAGAGTGCGAAATGCTTAAAATTAGCCAAAAGTTATCAAAATTAATGGGTTTTCAAATATTTAGGAAGAGAGTGTAGTCCCCCTTTTCCTGTTTTTCCTTCCCAATACTCCTTCCACACATACAAAAAAAAAAAAAAAAAAACTTTATTACTAGAAAATTTATGTTTAAAATTTTGTTACAACAACTTGGCATTCTATCTTTCAAAGAAATTCTTTAATAATGTTTTCTCGTAACGTGACAAGTTAAAATCACTAATTATGCCAATTTTAAGCCTTCTATTTTAGACACCTTACAACGTACATAGATAAAGTAAAAGTTTGCAAAGAAATACAAGTGTCAACTAGTCTATCATTTTTTCTACTATTATCAAACTAGTATATTTTTTCCCGTCTTTTTGGGATACCTGTGTACAGATGCGAGCAGTACCGAGTATAAATGTTATGCATACATAGAATATGTATGAAGTTTAGTATTAGCCACTTCCACATTATTTCTTCAAAAAATTCAATAGATAGATAAAAGCCCCTCCCGCCGAATGATCCTTGCCACGAAGCCCCCCACCCCCCATAGCTTTAGTCGAGCTCTGTGTAAATGATGTTACAATCAACAAACCAATCTGGCAATTCCATTTAAAAAATTTCGATTTTTAGGTGCGTTCGTAATTATATAATACGTAGCACCTATAGTTGTCGTTCAGTCCGTCCGTCTGTCCGTCCGTCTGTCCGTCCGTCCGTCTGTCCGTCCGTCCGTCTGTCCGCATATAACAACGCAAAAACTACCCAACCGAATCGTTTGAAATTTAAAATACATAAATATTAGATATTTTTGTCGAGTCATTTCAAATTTTATGAGAATCGGATGGATAGATCAATTACAGGGACGATCAAAAGTATTCCATTACATTACGGTCAATGGGGAAAAAAGTTTCAAATGCATTTTAATCGTTTGAAATTTAAAATACGCAATTATTACATAATTCTGTCGTGTTATTTCAAATTTTTTGATAATCGTGTGCATAGATCAATTACAGGGGCAATCAAAAGTATTCAATTACATTATGGTCAATGGGGAAAAAGTTTCAAATATATTCTATACGTTTGAAATTTAAAATACATAATTATTGCATAATATTTTCGAGTTATTACAAATTTTATGAAAATCGGATGCATAGATCAATTACAGGGACAATCAAAAGTATTCCATTACATTACGGTCAATGGGGAAAAATGTTTCAAATGCATTTTAATCGTGTTACACTCATGCGAACTTAATAAAATTTATATGCAACTATAAAGTACATATTATAATATACATCTTACATAATTTGTGGTGCAAAGAACATTTGTTATTGATTTACAAGGCCACACAAAAGTATTCCATTACATAATGGTATAGGGAGAACATTGTTTGATGAGCGTTTTAATTGTAGTTCACTATTTACAATGTTATGAGATTGATATATGAACGTAATATTTTTAAAACTTCGTTATCGTTCGAACGCACCTAATTTGCTACGCTTCACGTGCAATTTCCAACTTGTTTAATTTTGATTCAACATCTCAGCTTCTTAATCAAGTCTCTGCTGACCGTATTTCAAAACAGTCTTTCCGGCAGTGCCGGAAGGAAGAGGTAGCTTTCATATACTTATATATTTGTTTATTTATTTCAAATTAAGTTATATTATTTAAAAATACTAAGCTCAAATTAGTGGAACCTGATTATGAGCTTGGTCGAAATCTTAATTCAGGTGCACATGCACACTCATATTGAAATCGATTAATATATACGAGTGCTGTCGCGGGCAAATTGATTTTTTAAAACATGTCACCCACGTTAGAAATTCAAACTGCTCAGGCGTTTTTTAAGTTAAAGACAAAGCAAAAAATACTCCTGAATTCATTATTAAGATAAATACTTTAAAAAGAACCTTTTTACAATTTCTAATTTTTTGTTTGTACATCATTATACATTTAAAAGATTTTTGACAGACTTAAATGGCTTCCATTTTGAAACAAGAGGACCGAAGAAGTTGGACACTGAACGTGGTCAAGGCATTGCTATGTACTATATGCACACGGAGTTATATCCAAATCAATTTATAAATACGCGTGTCGAAATCGTATCACATGATGAAAATCAGATCATTTCCAAGAAATGAGCAACACTAGAAATTAAAAAGGCAATAACTCAGCCATTTTTTAAGATACAGACAAACAAAAATGCTCTGGAATCTTTGTATCAAGTTCAAATTCATAAAAGAAAAATCTTTTTCAATTTCTCACTTTCTTGTACCTAATTTAAAATTTTAAAATTTATAAAAAAAATTTAAATGGCCGCCATTTTGAAATAAAATGGCGGATGGAACTGAGTATCGAACTCGATTCAGGCCTCAGTATATACTATGTACACACCAAGTTACATCCAAATCGATTCATAAATACGCGTGTTATCACGTAACAAAAATCAGATCGTTTCAAAATGTCAGCCATAAGAAAAATTCAAAGTGCTATAACTCAATCATTTTTTAAAATATAAACAAAATAAAAAGTGCTCTGGAATCGTTGTTTTAAGTTCTAACACGTAAAAGAAAAATATTTTTCAACTTTTAATTTTTTCGCATTGAATTTTAAATTTTAAATTTTTTTTAAATTGAAAATGGCCGCCATTTCGAAACAAAATATCGGATGATGCTGGCCAACGAACTCGGTCGAGACATTTGTATGTACTATGTACATACCAAGTTTCATTCAAATCGGTTCATAAATATGTTAGTTATCGCATGACAAAAATCAGATATATAAATATATATATATATATATATATATATATATATATACATGTCAACATTTGAATGGAAGATGGTTTTGGGGTCTGGGGGTCATGATCGGTGAAAATATACCAAAATTTTCTGGAAGTGCTTTCCTCCGGAGGGCTGCAATAGGTAGCTTTTTACTTTTTGTAATGAAAGCTACCTAACAGACACTATTTTAAACTCACACTATCGTACTTTTAAAAATAATTTTTTAGGTAGATTTCGTAAGAAATACTACCTATTGCAATCGCACCAGTTTATCTATCTATCTATCTATCTATCTATCTATCTATCTATATATCTCACTTTTTTATGGACACGATAACTTCTATAATTCTTCACCAATCTCCACCAAACTGGTACATAAAATCAATGGGGATAAAATCTTGGCTGAGTTCGATAATGGGCAAAATCGGACCAAGGGGGTCGGAATAGGGGACGTTTTTGTGAAAACCGAAAAAACGCCATAACTTCTTAATTAAAGTAGATATCGAATCGGTTTAAAGTTTATATTACTTCTTAAAAATGGGCCAAAAGTATATACATGACAGATTTTTGATAAATTTTGAAGTGGGCTCAAGGGGCGAAAAAAACAGGGATTTTGAGAGAAAAAAATCATAACTTCGTCAATTTTCAAGATATCAAGTCCAACTAAATTTTTTATAAATGTTCTTAAAATTATCTAAAACTTTTGTATTTACAAGTTTTTGATAGGACCAACTTTTACCGATGAAAAAAATTAAAAACAAAAAGAAAAAGGGCGCTGAAAAAAGAAAAAAATCCATAACTCCGTCAATATTTAAGATATCAAATCTGATTAAATTTATTTTACATCTTCTCAAAAATATCTACAACTTTTATATTGACAAGTTTCTCATAGGACCAATTCGTATAGCAAAAAGAAATTAAACAAAAATAGGAGTTGGAGAAAAAACCTCAAATCCAAACGGCTTATATTCTGACTCATTTTTAAATTCATTTTTGATTTTAAACGCATCCAAATGGTAGATCCTCTTATTTAGAAACTGTATAAAGTGACGCATTGGTCAATTTTCTGATAAAGACAAAATATGTTTCAAAAAAGGCTACCAAAAAGGGTATTTTGAACAGAATTTCCGAAAGTCATCCGGACTGAAAATTGAAAGAAGTATCCAAATAAGAAATTGCGTTTTTTTCTGACTCGTTTTTAAATCCATTTTTGTTCTCAAACGCATCCAATTTACAGATCCTCTTATTTAGGAACTATATAATGTGATGCACTGGTCAGTTTTTTGATAAAGACGGAATATATTTCAAAAAAGGCTACCAAAAAGGGTATTTTGAACAGAATTTTCAGAAATCGTGACTGAAAATTTAAGGAAGTGTTCAAATAAGAAATTTCGTTTTTTTCTGACTCGTTTTTAAATCCATTTTTGCTCTCAAATGCATCCAATTTACAGATCCTCTTATTTAGGAACTATATACTGTGACGCATTGGCCAGTTTTTTGATAAAGATAGAATATATTTTTTAAAATGCTGTCAAAGTGAGTATTTCGCACAAAATTTTCCGAAGCAATCATGATTAAAGAATTAAGGATGCATTCAAACAACAAATCGGTTATTTTATGACTCATTTTTAAATTCAATTTTTTTCTCAAATGCTTTCAACTGACAGTTTTTTGTTATTTAGGAACTGTATAATGTACTGTTTTGGTCGATTTTTTAATAAATTTAGAATCTATTTCAAAATATGTTGTCATAATGGGCATTTGAGCTGAATTTTTCTTAAGATGATTCTGATAAAACCAGTTTTTGCAGAAAAATGAAATTAAAAATTTTTCATAAACGGCCAAATGAAGTTATTAAACTGGGTTTATCTCTAATCATATATATATATATATATATTGTTGAAATGAGCACTTTTCGAAATCTACCTCCGCCTATAGGCCCAGCCGACAGGGATTTTTTGTTCTTTTATGAAAATAAATGTTTGGATCAGCAACAATACTTTTTCTGTAAACTATATTTAAAAAAAGATTGAAATTATAATTTTCGACTCTTAGTTAAAAACACGACGTGCCCGTACATGTTAAGTGATTTGAAGCACTTCATAAATAAATAAAATTTAAATTTTCTTGAATTTTTATTTATTTTAGAATAAAAAATCATGTAAATAATACGTTTGTTTTCATGTTTTATCAATACCAGATTACATGTATTTTTTTTTTCTTTTTAAAATTTTTGAAAGATTTATAACGCATATACCATAAAATATTACAAAAGGGTCCATTGCTCTGGCATTAATTTTACCGTTGTTAAAAAAAAAAGTCAAATTTCCCTGACTTCAAATAAGTCAATTGCCCTGACAAAAGAGGCTAGGAAAGTAAAGTAACAGCACTGTAAAAATTACTATGGCGAGGAAATTAAGATTTTAGTTAAAAAAAAGAAAAACGTGTTTGTTTACCAATTAAATTGAACACCTTATGCGAAAAAAGAATTTCTGTATGCAGCAAACTCGTTATACAAAATTCTGAAAAGTATTCTAAGTGCGGCAATTTCGCTATCATTAAAACTTGTCATGTGAATGGATTTCGTACCCATTAAAAGAAAAAAAAAATCCGTGGATGCGGAAATTTTGCTGAATATTAATTTTTAAAGTACATGAAATTCGGTAATGTTGCAATCACTCTAATATAACACGCATGCATGTAAGTTTCGTGCCCAAATAAAATACATCATCAGATATATCGTTGTGTAAGAATCTATCATTGTAAAAGAACAAAATGCGATACATTAAATGAATAATACATTTATTTTTTTATTTTTTTTAGATGAACTATATCTTTATTGGTTGATGCTTTGATGGATATACATGTAATTTAAATTTAAAACATTTTATTAAATGAAAAGTATTATAAGAAATAATCTGTAATTGATTTATTAAATATTAAAAATATGAAAAATTTGATAGAATGAATCATTAATTAATGATTCACATAATTAAAAGTATTAAACTTTAAAATAACAATTAATAAATCATTCTTACATCATATCTTAATTACCTAAATAAATGTAGTATAATGATAATGATTTAAATAATGTATATACCGGGTGTCCCAAAAAAGACTGATGGATTTTAAAATTCAATAACTTGCAAATGGCGACAGCTATTTAAAAAAAAAAAAAAAAAAATGCAGGAGGGTCATGTATAATGTCAAGATTTTTTTTTTTTTTTTTTTTTTTTTTTTTTTTTTTTTTTTTTTTTTTTTACCGTAACTTTTGATTTTAGTTCGAAATTCAAACAATGGATGGCGCTGAAAGCAATTGAAGTCCAGGTCGACGCCGAAACTGACCTCACTCAGCACTGATCACCAGGCCTTCAATCGCCGTCAGCGCCATCTATTGTTTGAAATTCGAACTAAAAAAATTACGGTAAAAAAACTCCTGGCATTATACATAACCCTCCTGCAAAAAATTTTTAAATAGCTGTCACCGTTTGCAAGTTATTGAATTTTAAAATCCATTAGTCATTTTTGGGACAGCCGGTAGTATATATGTATATAGTTCCAAAGTATATTTATTTCGTCTGTTATCATTAGAATATGACTTACTATTAAATTAGAATGTATAAATACATAAACTAATTAAAAGATTTGAAATAAGCACAATGGAAGAAAAATTTAACCCCTTGAAGGGCGCTGGTTTTATAGATATACCACTTAATTTTAATTCCCAAACGCCACATTGGCACCGGAATTTTGTTTAAAAAAATTACGGTTTATTAAATGCGTGAAACATAGCGTTTTCTTTTTAACAAATAAAGTTGTTTTCAAATTCCGGTGTCAGCCATTATTTTCAACACTTAAGCAATGAATTTGTCCTGCCCCACAAAGGGTTAAAACGTCACTGATGGACAGACCATTAAGAAAATGGATATCAAATGCATTGGATTAAATGTATACTCGTTCAGAACAATTTTCACAAAAATCAAAGAAAGAAAGTTATTCAAATGATCTCAAATCCGTGAGAAGGAAAAGGATAATTAAAAATCGGATTTCTCGTTATTTCGAATTAAACGAAGTCAAGAGAAAATCAGTTCGAATTAATGAAAATTTTTAACGTTATTCTGCCATTGAAAATTTCAGGACTTCATGTTTAGTTCAAATTAAGCGAAGATTCGAATTACCCGATTTCGAATTAACGAGAGTCGACTGTATATATGTATAACCATTATATAATACTACAATTGAACATCTACAATGAATATAGAATAACCCAATATATAACAAACTTAAACAAGAGAATATGAGTTAGCAATATTGGAACAACAATTCTGAAACTCCAATTCTTATTTTGGGTATCTTATATATTACAAAAATTTAATATATATATAAGCTAAAAAAGTAAACTATATATATATTTAAAAAAAAAAAAAAAAAAAAAAAAAAAAAAAAAAAAAAAAAACTTTGGAACTTGGCATGAATAATTCTTTAAGTTAGATTTGAATATACTAATTACAAATTTTATTCTATGCAATGGTAATCACAATATAAATCTGTTCTTTTTTCTACTATTTATCAGTCTACCTTTCTTCTCCCCCCCTCCCCCCCGCACAGCAGCTTACAATGATTAATTTGAACTTAGGTTTTAACAATAAATGAGTTTGATATTCCTATCTGAGAAAAAAAAAATAATGATAAATTTAAAAATTTATTTTTTGTCATTAAAAACTAACGATGGGAAAACTAACGATGTGAAAATGAACAAAAAAATATATATCTATATTTTCCATAAAACTGTTTAGCTTTTTTTTTTTTTTGGTAATTGACTTTTTAATTTTTTTTTTCTTTTTATAATGTAAATTTTTTAAACTGATTAATGTAACATTATTTATGTCTGTACGTACCATGCACGCATTTCTGATGCAAGTGTACTTCAGAATGAGTAGGCACAGGTTTTCATTTTTTGAGTAGATTTTTACTTTCTTCTATCTTCAATAGAAAAAGGTATTGTAATCAAAAAAAAAAAATTTCGAATTCCAGTTTTTGATGGATTTACACGTTTTAGAAGTCAGAGATTTTAAAAAACATGCTTTTACAAAATGTCTGTGTGTCCATATGTTGCCATTGCACCATCGAAAAGTGTATGAAGATATGCATAGAATTGAACCAAATTTCTTGTGTAAGTGTTTGACTATCGCTAGTTGATTTTCCCTGAATTTGAAAAAAAAAAAAAAAAAAAAAAAAAAAAAAAATCCGTCGGAAGGGGGAATTGCAATAGCGACTTTTGTACCATTTTCAATATTGCACCACCGAAAAGTGCATGAAGTTATGTAAAGAATTTTTTTGTGTAAGTGTTTGGATATGGCTAGTTGGTCCTCCTTAAATTTGGAAAAAAAAAAAAAAAAAAAAAAAAAAAAAAAAAAAAAAAAAAAAAATCCGCAGAAGGGGTTTCTATAATCGCGATGTCTGTACCATTTCATTATTGTACCATCAAAAAGTGTATGAAGTTATGTATAGAACTGAACTAAATTTTTTGTGTATGATTATTTTTGGGTATGGCAAGCAGACCCTCCCTGAATTTGCAAAGCAACTGCCTATTGTTCTATTGTCCATCGCCTCGTGCAAAGACGTTTGCATCCTTCTAATCTGGCTATTTGTAAACAGTTAATGATAACAGAATAAGGGAAAACTATTGATTGTAGTAAATATCATATTCCTCAGTAATTCGTTTTTAGTACGATTAATCCACTGAAGTAGAAATTTAAAATGAAAATCAAAGTTGGTATAGTATTGAATTAATAATATTAAAGTATTAACATGTGTAACTAATTTTTGAAATATCAAAATGTACGTGTGAGATAGGAGAAAGTTTTGAGATTGGCCCATCCAACTAGTTTTTAAATTATGTACAAATATGAAATATTTGTGTAAATATTTCAACTAACTTACTAATTAATTTACTAAAGAATTAATTGATATTATACATTCAATAAATTTAAACGAAAATAATCAATAAATTTAAATGAATTTAAATTTTTACTAACTGCCTAATACATTATAAGACGGTTTTTTCAGAATAATTATCGCAAATAAAAATTTACGCAATACAATGCAATGTAATCATTCCCGATATTCGGCCTTCAAGGGCGTCGCCGATTTTTTATCCCCGCTGAATGTCCTTCTTCCCTTCTTCTTACGCATTTCCCAGTGCATTCCTAATATTTTATTTCTTTTCTCTCGCCTGACAGAAGGCATTTTCTTCTGCTCTTTTTACGGTAAATTATTTAACAGTATTGCAGCAAGAAATGGAGTTTCAAAAACGTCGTATTGCTTAACAGGTTACTTTAAATAAAACCCGACAATTCCCTGAAACTTCACGAATCAAGATTGTTTCAAATTTATTTTTTGAGTCAATTTTAAAAATAGCGTTTTGGAATCGTTAAAACATGCTCGATTATCTTTGTCTTATTTTCAAAATTTATATGCATGATTATATTGATTCCCTATAGTCAATTCAATTTATAATATAGGGCATCGTTTATATTATACATAACTAGCCGACTCTCCCGGCGTTGGCCCCTGATAATTACCATAGTTTCCCAAATGAATCTAGAGCGTATGATGCTCTCTAACACATCTCTCACCCGCTAGAAAAGTGACACAACTAGCAAAAATTCGTTTTGCGATTTATTCCATTAAAAAGTCTTATCATAGCCTTGTTACAGGAAAGGTTCTTAAGTGTAGTTATCCAGAAAATTACTTTATCACGGTAGGTTATTATTTAGAAATATCCTGCCTAAGGAGATTAAATGGGGGAATGTAAAAAAAAAATTGAACATTTGGCCATACTCCAGCAGTAGTTATGAGTAGGAACATGAAATTCAAGATAATACATTTGTTTAAAAAAGTGCATTTCAGTGATTTTAGAAATGGACTTCCCCTATTTGAGGATTAAAGAGATGAATATCAAAATTTTTAGGTCATTTCATCATATGTCAGTAGCTGATTTTGATAAAAGCATGAATTTTAAAATTACTGATCTACTAAAACATACTTGTATTTTATTGATTTTAGAAGTTCTCAGTAAAAGGGATTTAAGGGGTAGTCGGAAGTTTTAGGCCATTTCGCCATATCTCAGCAGTAGTTTTAGGTAGAAGCTAGAAATTCAGGATAACAATTGTATTAAAAATAATTAAACGCCTACATCAGCGATATTAGAAATCCCCCCCCCCTAAGAGGGCTAAAGGGGCGGTATATTACACATTTATTACATATTTCGCCATATCTCAGCAACAGTTTTAGATAAAAGCGGAAAATTCAAGATAAACATACTACCAAAATAGTTAAATACAACACTTCAGCGATTTTACAGCTACTTTTTCTATTATCTCGCGAACATCGATTTTAAACTACACAATATAGGACTACATGAATAAGATAACAATTATATAGATATTGGATTAGAAATATTTAAGATATATTATTATAAGAAATATTAAGAAATATTTTTCTCATCTTTTCTAGATATATTTCGTTTCATTCAAGATCGAAACCGACCAACGTAGCGGGCGAAGGCTGCTAGCATTTGATAAATCAATATTTTACATTGCTTCGTTTACATCAGCTGCTTGAGAATCACCGGTTTGGCTAGACAAGAATTACCTATCGAAGCATGAACAACCGATGACAATGGAACTATGAAAAATTGAGGAAAATCCCTGTTTGGAATACTTTCAAATTTAATTATGGTCTTCTGGCCGTAGTCAAAAACATACAGAAAAAAAATTACTTCAATTCTATATGCATAACTTCACACACTTTCAGGGATGTAGTGGAGAGTATACGGGATATACGCCGTATACCCTCTGGATTTTTTTAGAAAACACCGTATACTCTCTGTTATTCAAGAGTATGTACTATAGTATATACATTCTATGGTATATCCTCTGTTTTGAGCGTATACCCTCTGGATTTTTTCCGACTACACCATTGCACACTTTTCAATGAGGCAAAGAAGAAAGAAGGACGGACAGACAGATATTTGATATAAACATGTTTTTCGGAATCTCTGACCCCTAAAACATGTAAATACAGAAAAAACTGGAAATAATAATAAAAAAAATCGATAACAATATTTTCTCCTTTAGAAAGAAAAAAGTAATAATACTACGGGGGTAAAAACTTATATTTACGACGTTATTTATTTTCCCACAGACAAAGAGAGAGAGAGAGAGAGAGAGAGAGAAAAAAAAAGATGATGAATTTTCACACATTTGAGATGATTATTCTAACTCAGCCTGTTTAATTATCACTTCTAACTGTAATTCCTATTCCTTTTAATTTCTTCCAGGATAACTTTGACGTCGGAAAGCACTTGCACTGTGACGATGTAATTTATAGCTCTCTTATAATTGCATACTTGTTATCAGAAGCGTTCAAACGTCCTTCAACGCACAGTATTTGATTGTTTGCGCAATAAAATGACCCTTTGCTGAACTCTTCAAGAGAAGAGATCGCCTTTCTCCCATTCTTGTCCCCTCCTTTTTTTACATTTTCGCCTCAATTACTCAATTGTACTTTAAGATTAAAATTAGGGGTTGTAATAATATTACGATTATGATTATGATAACTGGAATTTTCGTTCATATCGATTTTTTAACATAGCGGAAGATGGCATCCCCCTTCCTTCTCATGCTTTTAGTTTCATTATAATTATTACTACCCAATAGTGTGAATTTAACGGGTGATCCAAAAGTTGGGACAGTCTCTCCCCCTCTCCTCCTCCCTCGGAGCAGTGACATACCCCCCCCCCCCACCTCGAATTTTTTTTTGTGTGTGTTTTCAAGGCCAAAAAGTGCGATCACTCCCCCCCCCCCCCCCACCATAACTCTATAATATCCCCTCTCCCAAAGCTACAGATATCCAGAGCCTGATTACTAACGGGGCACTCTCTCACCAGAAAAAATTTATAGAAATTTTCGTCTTCTTTAAACGCCCTTTTCATACAAGATTACTGTCATGAATAAGGAAAAATTCTTTATTTCTTTTTCCTGGTGGGAGAGTGCCCCGTTAGTAATCAGGCCCTGCAGATATCTCTCCTGAAGAAAGGTGTCTACACTGCTAACCCAGTCTTATGAATCACTATAAAATTTTCAGGCTCATAATAATTTTAATTTTAATTACAGGGTAAAGTACTTTTTCAAATCTAGTCTTCATCGTTAAAGGGAGCTAGGTGTAAAACTGCAAAGGATGGTTGTATATAGGAACTTAGGGGGAAAAGGGGTTAAATTTAAAGTGAGAGTTTAGACTCGCTTTAGGCTGTTATAAGCATAGGAATGGAAAGTATATGTGGTTACGGATGCAAAAATCTTTAAGATTTTCATTTTTAATACATTCACGCACAAACACTCTTTTTTTTTTTTTTTTTTTTTTTTTTCAAATGACATACGATGATGATAAGAATGTATTTGAAAGACTAAACAACTGTCTATGAGCGACAGGACTATGGGTGCTTGCATTTCTTTCAGATAAAATTATCATTTACTGGGAATTAGCGTTTAAAAAAAGAGTTTCTAAAAATCATTACAAATCTTTTGTTGTTTTTAAATGTAATTTAAATATTGTCTTGTGAATTAAAAAATTCACTGTACTCTAAAGCCTGCAAAAACTGTATTTAAGGAAATTTGCTTTAAACAGAAAATATTTATGGACCCAGAGGAATAAATAAACAAATAATATCGTTATGACAAATGATACATTACTTGTTGAGATGGATATTAATCTAAAGCTGATTTTTTTTTTTTTTTTTTTTTTTTTGCTGTCTCTTGCAATTCCACTTTAGCAGATTTCATTGTATTCATGTATGATAAAATGTTTAGTTATACATATGAAAATATAATTACTGATGTAATGAAGGGCATGTGAATTATTTTTTGACAAGGGACCCCTATACATACCCTTTCATCAGTTCTGTGTGTACCTCAATTTCCTGTAAAATCATTGGTCTAAATTTCTTATGTCTTATGTTGAACAACTTCTTAAAAATAAATATTTTTTGTCCATGAAGCATGCACGAAATTCACCAGCAACACTACGGTCAGTGACTTTATACAGTATATTTTTCAGCCATATCTACAGTTACAAAGACTGGGAAAACTCCATTCAAAATCAAGAATAAATCAAGGTATTTTTTGACGAGGGGGCGGGGGGAGTTATAAGTACGGTGTTGAATATGTGACATTTTCATAATTGTTAGAGATGGGAGATACTTTTGTTTAAGAAGCAGTGCTGAATACAGGGGGTGGCCAGGGGGGTGGGATATTTCTCCATGGAGAAATGAAATGCCCCTCCTCCAGAAAATTTGAGATTTTGTGTTTTCACTGGTCAAAAATTGCAATCCCCCTTTCCCCGGAGCCACAGAAGTTCCATTCTGGAGGGAAAAAAATCCCTGTCGGCTTGGCCTATAGGCGGAGGTAGATTTCGAAGAGTTTCCATTTCAACAACAAAAAATAAAATATTATTAAAGATAAACCCAATTTAACTACTATATTGTGCACTTTAAAAAAAATTTTAATTTCATTTTTCTGTAAGAAGTGGTTTTATCAAAATCAACTCAAGCGAAATTCGGCTCAAACGTCCATTTTGACAACACATTTTGAAATACATTCTGACTTTATTAAAAAAAAAAATCAACAAATACGCACTTTATATAGTTCCTAAATAACAAAAAATTGTCAATTGAATGCGTTTGAGAGTAAAATTGAATTTAAAAATGAGTCAAAAAGTAAACAATGTGTTATTTGAATGCATCCACAATTCTATAAGCAATATCGCTTTGGGAAATTTTGTGCGAAGTGCCCACTTTGACAGCTTTTTTAAAATACATATTTAGCCTTTATTAAAAAACTGACTAATACGGCACATTACACAGTTCCTAAATAACAAATAACAGTCAATTGAGTTGAGAGCAAAATTGAATTTAAAAATGAGTCATATAATAACCAATTTGTTATTTGAATGCATCCTCAATTCTTTAATCATAATCGCTTTGGGAAATTTTTTTGCAAAGTGCCTACTTTAGCAGCTTTTTTAAAAAATATATTTAGCCTTTATCAAAAAACTGACCAATACGGCTCGTTACACAGTTCCTAATTAACAAAAAATTGTCAACTGAATGTATTTGAGAGCAAAATTGCATTTAAAAAGAAGTCATAAAATAACCAGTTTGTTATTTGAATACATCCTCAATTCTTCAATCATGATCGCTTTTGGAAATTTTGTGCGAAGTGCCCATTTTGGCAGCATTTTTTGAAATATATTCTGCTGTTATCAAAAAACTGGCCAATCCATCACATTATATAAATCCTAAATAAGAGAACCTGTAAATTCGATGCGTTTGAGAACAAAAATGGATTTAAAAATGGCTCAGGAAAAACGCAATTTGTTATACTTCCTCATTTTTTTTAATTACGACCACTTAGGGAAATTCTGTTCAAAGCACCTTTTTTGACAGCCTTTTTTGAAATATATTCTACCTTTTCCAAAAAACTGGCCAATAGGTCACATTATACGGTTCCTAAATAAGAGGATTTGCCATTTGGATGCGTTTATAATCAAAAATGAATAAAAAAAATGAGTCACAATATAAGCAGTTTCGATTTGAGGTTTTTCCTCCAACTCCGATTTTTGTTTAATTTATTATCAACTATAAGAATTGGTCCTATAAAAAACTTGTTAGTATAAAAGTTGTAGATATTATTGAGAAATGTAAAATAAATTTAATTAGATTTGATTGCTTTGAGTAAGTTATGATTTTTGTTCTTTTTCCAACCCCTCTTTCTTTTCGTTTTTAATTTTTTTCATCGGTAAAAGTTGGTCCTATCAAAAACTTGTAAATACAAAATTTTTAGATAATGTTAAGAACATTTATACAAAATTTAGTTGAACTTGATATCTTGAGAAGTGACGAAGTTATGATTTTGTTTCTATAAAAAAAACCCTGTTTTGTTCGTCCCTTGACCCCATTTTTAATTTTATCAAAAATCTATCATACAGAAACTTTTAGCCCATTTTTTAGAAGTAATATAAACTTTAAACTGATTCGATATCTATTTTAATTAAGAAGTTATCGCATTTTTAATGTTTTCACAAAAACCCTCCCTATTTCCACTCCCTTGGTCCGATTTTGCCCATTAACGAACTCGTCCGAGATTTTATGCCCCTCGATTTTATGTAAAAGTTTGAAGAAGATCTGAGCATAATTATGGAAGTTATCGTGTCTAGAAGAAAGTGAAATATGTATATAGATAGATAGACAGATAGATAGATAGATAGATAGATAGATAAACTTTTTTTACTAATGGTAGTTTTAGGGTCTAGGAGTCATAATCGGTGTAGATCTGCAAAAATTTTTCAGAAATTCCAACATGGGAGAGAATGCAATAGGTAGTATTTCATATGAAATCTACCTAAAATGCCTGAATTCAACACTGTTAACAAGATGTGACATTCCAAATTGCATAGGCAACAGGTTCCAACAACCTGTTATTTTTGTTATCTATAACTAATCGCTCTACATGATGCCAAAGGATGTTTTAATTAGAAGTCCTTTAAACAAAATGTTCGAAATAATTTTGGGAAGTAAGTGTAGATGCTACTTTCTGTTTAGATGAATTCGCATCATTAGAATTAGTATATAGTTAAAATTTAATTTTTGCATAACAAAAACTTACTTAATTACGATAGTTTGAACTATTTGCATTTTCAACGTTTTTGGGCACTAAAAACACGTTTCTTCCATATTTGGTGACTAATCCGTTGAAAATTCATAAAAATTTAAGCATCATAACTCAGTAAATTTTGTTTAGAGGAGAATAAATTTTCACTGTTTTATTAGGGAACACAGAAAACCTTTTTCTTAATAAAACATATTTAACCCAGAAATGAGTAAAGTTTTTGTTTTTAACTATTTTAAAAGTAATTTTAACGTAAATCAATTTTTATATGATGCAAAAGAAAATTTGTAACATTTTTGCAATTAGAATTATGCTTCTAAAATAAAATTAACGGTTAGAAATTACCTATTGGTAAACTATAAGAAAAGGCACCTGTATAAAAATAAACACAGCATTAACAGCATGATTTTCAAAAAGAAAAGAAAATTAATTCTTCGACTTTGTTGCGATTACATTTATCAACGCATACTCAAACCGAATTCCACATGAACATGATAATATTTAAACACTTTAATCAAATTCAATTCATCCAAGCAAATTTTCAATATGTTTTTCAAATTAATCGCAATTGTATTAAAATTAAGTGCCTTGACAATTTATACATTTTCTTTATTTTATTTAGTAAAATGAAATCGTGGAAATAAAAAATAATTCCAGCTCTCGTTTCCTAAAAGCACAGTAATGACAAAATAAATAGTAATAGTAATAACACATTGCCAAAAATAATTCTAGAATCAGAATGAAAAAAAAAACCTCAATCTACATGAGTATGTAGCAATACCCATTTTAAATACAGTAGAACCCCGCTAATTCGAACCAAGTTAATCCGGATCTCTGGATAATCCGGATCGTTTTGGTCATTTTTTTCTTTTCAAGTTTGAGAAACAATTGGCTAATTTCCATAACATTAACTTGTTTCATCGTCGTATTCTGAACAAAAGAAAACTTTTTCTGAAATCTTTTCGGAAGAATATCTTAAGCTTTCTTATTTAAACTCTTTAATGTTATCTTTCAAAGAAACAACTATGTATCATTAAGTTTGGCAATTCCAATTTTTCCAATTTTCTATTCAAACCACTTAGAAATGGCATAAGAAATCACTGCACAATTAAATTTTTACTTAGAGCATTGCAAGAAAGCAAGGTAAAATAGTTCCTATAAGACCTCTTGTCTGATAACCATCGCTTTCTGATCTTTGTCAGCCCATAAGTCTGCTTCCTTGTTATTGTGACAAAACCCTTTTACAATATCATTTGCAAAATATTATTTATATTTATAAAGCATGACTGTACGGCTCGCAAAAGTATAAAAAACTGGCACAGCAGAAAATTATAAACTTTTTTATTACAAAGTAAACATTTTTACTGTCTGTAAATATTCAATAAGTTTAGCATGAAGGTGATTTCAAATTCTCCAGATAATCCGTATTTTCGATAATTCGGATTGGGTCTGATCCCAATTAACCCGAATTATCGGGGTTTTACTGTATTCAAATTAAAAAAAACTTCCACCAGCCAACACGAAGACCAAAGATGACAGAAATTTATATACGTGTCTCTATAAAATTAACTGCCCTAGAAATTTGTTAGCTAGCGACCTGTACATATGATAATTTAGCATGCATTTTCCTGCCACAACAATATATCTGAAGTTAGCATATATGTTTTTCCTGATTGCTTCTTCTTTAGTTTTGCATTGACGAAGGAACTTCTTTTTGAAGCATCGAAACAGTTGTATACAAAATTTTTTAAGTTTATTTGAGATTTTCTCTGCATTGGTTTTCTACGTGCCATACTTTTTTTTTTTTTTTTTTTTTTTTTTTTTTCAGAATGGAAGATGACGGCGGTCAACGACGAAATATTGTTGCATATAATTTTATTATGCATAGATTCTAGATTTAGCTTTTACCTCCTCCTCCTCCTATAAACGAAAAAAAAAGAATCTAGGATCTTTTCCTGTAAGTATAAATTTCCCCTGTTTGCTGCTACCAATGTGTTCAAACAAGTGAATGTGTCAGCAGTTGCACCTGTTAAAAGTCACATAACCTGTCTCAGTCATAACCTGCCTCTCTAAAATTGAGTCGCTTCGAAATTGCAAGCTATGTCGTCATAATGAATTTTCTTTTTCTGCGTGAGGTGACTTTTTGAATTCATCATTATACATATAGATATAAAAGCATAATATAGACGACAATTATAATTCATAATACGCAAATGAATAAAAAAAACCCCTGATTTTTATGACTTAATAAATGAATGATAAAGTAGGGAAAATATGTGATAGCAATAAAAAAAAGGTTTTAACAATAAAAAATTTAAATTATTGAATAAGATTATTGTTCCGCCTCGTTTCATCATTCCTTAAGATAGATCTTTTTTTTAAAAAATCTCTTTTAAAAACAAAGTTTCACCTTAAGTACATTTTTAAGTAACTTTATACAGATATTCTGATAGCAAAAGTGGCTCTGCCATTAATTTTTTTAAGATGATTTAACTAATGTACATGAAGTAACTTTTCCAGACGTTTTTTTTTTTAATTTATTTGAAAGCTATATAACCCTTCTCAATTTTCTCTAGTTTTTCCATTATATTCTTTTTTTGAATAAAATTTTTTACTTTTCCTTACACTATTTTCAAATAGCAATTTTTAAATTATTAACTTAAGAAATTTATGCGATTGAATTATGCAAAAAAATTTATTTTGAATAAATAGTACTAAAATTGAAGGCTGGTGTCATTGAGTCAGCCTATCACTCAACAGGTCCAGAGTTCGATTTCCGCTTAGACAAGGTTCACCCAGCCCTACATTCCTTCGGGGTGTGTAAAATAAGTACCAAGCTTGAATGTGAACTAAACACTGAAGGTCCCGTGTTAGGCTGACCGCCTAGCCGGGAAATATGCTGTACAGCACGGCAGCGACCAGAAAATAATAATAATAATAAATATAGTGTTAAACATTGTTGGCCCTGATCTTTCAAGGATCGTAAAACCAAAAGCTTAGTTTAGTTTTTAGGTACTAAAAGATTAAAATTTGAGTATGGAAATGGAATGTTCCTCTAGAAGTTAAGTAGCCTAGAATTATTATAAATACAGTCGGCGCTCATTAATTCGAACTCGTTGGGCCAAGAGAAACCTTCGAATTGTGGAAAGTATGAGAGGAAAACATGTTTAAAGGGGTACTATTACAAAGGAATTAATCAATTAATATTATCGTAATTTTTAATTTATTTCGGTTGTTGTCATTAGAGTAGGATTTAATATTAAATTAAAAGATATAAGTACCTAAACTAATTATGGGATTAGGAACAAGCGCAATCGAAGAAGGGATGGAGGTGTCATTAAAGGACGGAGCACTAAGGAAGCGTATATCAAATACATGAGATTATACGTATACTGGCTCAGAAAAACTCTGGCAAAAAATCTAAGAAAGCAAGTTATTTCAAGGATCTGAAGTCCGCAAGAAAGTAAGGAAAAAGGAAAAATCGGAATTCGCGTTAGTTCGAATTAAACGAGGTCAAGAGAAAATGAGTTCGAATAAATGAAAAATTTTAACTTTATTCTGCCATTGAACATTTTGGAACTTCATGTTTAGTTCGAATTAAGCGAACATTCGATTTATCCGATTTCGAATTAACGAGAACCGACTGTACCTGTCTAAAAAATGCAACACAAAATCCTTAAAAGCACCCTTCGTAGGATTTGGAAAAATAAATAAATAAACAAATAAAGTATATAATAATTTTCTTAAACGAGATTAACAAATGAAAATGAACAGTAAACAAAATGGTTAAGTTCGATGTGCAAACAAAATATGTTAAAGATAAGTACTTATTGTAAATTAGGTTTGTTTCGTTTCATATCTAAAGTATAAAAAATGGAATATTTGCTTTAGGAAAAAGAATAAACTCTAAACTTATATTATTTGGAAAAATAAACTTATTATTACGCTTAGTAAAATTGCCATAAAGTACTGCACTATTATTATGAATGCTGGCTAATTGTTTAATTATGCGTTCAAAGAAAGTTAGAGCTGCAAAATAGTAATATTTTGCAGTTTATTTTATAGTGCTCATAAATATAAACTATTTTTAAAAACACTTCGTTTTATAATATTTCCAAATGCACATCTGCCGTTATTAATACCCTGTTCAATTTGCCGAAATTGAAAGCTTTCAACTCTTGTTAAATTAAATTTTATCATTGTACTATAAATGAAATATTTGAAAAATTATTATTATTATTATCATTATCATAAAAATAAAATATTCATCATTTCTTATTCTTATTTTTAAATGTTGTTTTAAGCTTTCGTTGCTCTATAAAAAATGAAAAATCAAACTATTTTTTAAAAAATAATAATAATTTATTATTATAAATCTAATAAAGTGCTTGTAAATATACACTGCATCATTTAAAAAAACAATTTTCTGGTATTAACAACTGTAGAATATTTATTCTCATCAATCAATATAGATTATTAACTAATCCGCTACGGTCTATTACCCTCCTTCTGATCGTTTTTAATTTTTTTATCAAGACATATATAACCCTCCAAAATATATTAGTATTTTAGCTACTTATTCATGGCGTTTATAATAAAAACAGATTTATTTCCATAATTTATTGCATAATTTTCAAGTCACGTCGATTATTATGAAAGATCGTAAATTTATTTCACATAATCGTTAGAAAAACTGGTTGAATATCGACGCGTCGCCGTAAGAAATGAAATCGAACCACGTGACCGCTAGTTCGGTGAGTTTCGTTCGGAGTAAGTTGCATGCTCGTCTGTTTTTATTTCTTTTTAATTTCTCGATCTGGTCCAGATGCGGAATTGCGCTCAGTTCAGTCGCACTGATTGAGGAGGGAGAACAGGGCCCCGGAATATCTGGGCGCGTTTAATAATGGATAAGTTATTCGGATCTTTAAAGAGTGTCCTCAAGCAGCAGACTGTTGTCATAGACAATAATGTTTTTCGGTTGCATTACAAAGTGACGCTGCCCATTCTGGTTGCGTTCAGCATTGTAGTGACGGGTCGACAATACCTAGGGGATCCTATCGAATGCATCTCGAAAGATGATATTCCTTCCAAAGTTCTCGGAACTTTCTGCTGGATTCATTCAACTTTCAGCGTAGAAAAAGCCTGGTTTAAGGACGTCGGGAAAGAGATTCCGTATCCTGGTGTTGACAAATATGTGGATGGTGATTCTCGGGTCTACCACGCTTATTACCAGTGGGTGTGTTTTGTGTTGTTCCTGCAAGCTATTCTTTTTTACATTCCGCGTTATTTTTGGAAGTGCCTTGAAGGGGGTCGAATTCGAGCGATGGTTCAAGGGTTAAACAGTCCGATTATTGATACGGCTAAAAAAGAAAAAAACCTGACTCTCCTCGTCAATTACATGGTAGCTAATTTCAATAACAACGAAATGTACGCTATTTTTTATTTTGTGAGTGAAGTGTTTAATGCCATCAACGTAATTGGTCAAATGTATTTAATGGATGCGTTCCTTGGCGGATCCTTCAGTTCATACGGAATGGAAGTGATCAAGTTTGCCGAATGGGACTGGACCGTGAGGTACGATCCAATGATTCGAGTGTTTCCTCGACTCACCAAGTGCACTTTCCACCGATACGGTTCATCAGGTGACGTACAGAAGCACGACGCTATGTGCATTCTCCCCATAAATATTATGAATGAAAAAATCTACGTCTTCTTGTGGTTTTGGTTCGTGTTGATGGCAGTGCTGTCCTGTGTAGCTCTTGCCTACAGAATTATTCTTTTCGTTTCCCACGAAGCCAGAGTCCGCAGCTTGAGATCGAGAGCGAATCTCGTGAAGGAAGAGCATATCGAAATTATTGTCCGGAAATGCAAAGTGGGTGACTGGTTTCTTATCCATCTCCTTGCTAAAAACATGAATTCTATTAATTTTAAAGATTTCATGGCTGAATTTTCCCGGAATTTAGAAGGGAAACTGTACGATTCAAATTCGACTGATGCCTAAGGATTAAAGGCATAATAACAATCCCTATGATGTGTTCAAGCATAATCTTTTATGAATTCTCATACTTTCATTATTTCAGTATACGTACTGATCCATTTTTTGGAGTTTGCATTGAATCGTTTTTCCATGTTTGAAATTTCGTATTTGGGTTTGTAAAAATATCGCCATTAAAATGTGTTCTGTTTCGTTAACTTGTTTCTCATTTGTAAATTTATATCATGAAAAATCCTATGGTAAGTAATAATAATGCTAATTTATGTATGTGAATAATATGATCCATACTTCTTCATTTCTGAATGCATCTTGCTTTTTAATGATATATTGATTTTGATTACTACTAAAAAATTAATATTTAGCTATGTCTTACTATTAAATTATCGAGGTTATTACAGACGTCTTATTTTTTATCTCTTTGTCTTCCACTATTTTTAAGCAATTTCGAAATATTTGTGGTATTTATCTTATATGATATAGATTAGAATGATAGGCAAAATATTAATAAATATTTCCTAGTGTCAAATCTTACTTATATGCATACAGATTAAGAAAAGTAATAGTTGTTTAATTAGGTATTCAAAATTAGTTAATAATTATGTATATATACGGATCCTAGAAGGGGGGGGGGTAGTTTGACATTTATAACTATAACGCGAACTTGGCCACAGACAGCAAAAATCGTAAGAGGTCAGCCGCTTAAGACAATGATTAAAAACCACAATGATTAAAGATTGCGGTTTCGAATATTGTTATGTAGAAGTTAAAATTTCTTGTGCGTGTGTTAAGCATGCGAGTGGATGCATTGAGAGCTGGGACTTACCTGGATTTTATAATTTAATTAATCACTTTTTTTTAATCAGATGATTAAAAAATATTCTTCTTGAGTAATTTAAAATAATTAAACACTAAATCTTTTTTAAGACTGTGTTTTTTTCTCTTTGTCTTCTTCTTCCAGGAGAGATTTGTTGCTCTGATTCATCCGTGGAAGACAATATTTAGCTTTGGTTTCTCTTTTATTTTCATATGTTTAAAAATTAAAACGGGCTGAGCCCTTCTGATGCAAACAGTAATAAAAATGTTCCAAGAGTTTATTTTGTAAAATGTCAATAGAAGCTTGTTTTAATATTTTTCAAATATCTTTTTCTGTAATACTTCTGATTTTTGTCTTGCCACCTTTAAAAATTGTCACATACAAGTGGTTCTAACAAAGGAAAAAAAATCTTAATTTAACTTGTTTTATGTTTATAATTATTTTATTTATTTATTTATTTATTTATTTTTACTGCCTAAACAGCGGGTTTTTAAAATAGTAATGTTCTCCTTGTTTAATTACAGAACCCAGTGGGGTGATAAGGTGATTAAAGAAGACAAGTAAAGCGAGGGATACTAATTTAAAAAAAAACTGCTTTCAGAAAAAAGTACTTAAAATATATGGTTGTGTAAAAATAAAACTGGGTATATTCGTATGAAAAAGTATTCTGTTTAATTAAATAATTTTATTTATATTTAAATTTTTATTTTCTTGATAAAACTTTGTGCATATGTGTGGTATGTTTTAAATAACTTTTCATTTGAAATATAATTATGTTTCAATTAAATTATTTTGCATACTACGCAAAATTTTTTGTTTTAAATAACTTTTCATCTGAAATATGATTATATTTCAGTGTATTTATTTGTCTTCTTATCTTCAGCGCCATAGTAACACTTATTTGGCGACCAGTAAAGAAAAAAAAAATCTTTATATTTTCTGGTCTGTGCATAGACAATAACAGTACATGCTGCCCTGCCTTTCTGCTTATCTTTTAAAAACTCTTTTTTTTTTTTTTTTTTTTTTTTTTTTTTTTACCTTTTTAGCACTTGCCAACAAAGTTGAAAAGTGCTTATGCATTCGGTTTGTCTGGCCGTCTGTCCACACTCTTAACTCCCGTAAATATCCTCAGATTTCTATACAATTGATAAAGCTGATTTAGAGTCACCAAATCATATTTGATATTGCATATGAAGTACATACGGTTAAATGGTTCATTTACAGGGAAAATAGTTCGATTACATTATGGTATATCGGTAAAATCGTTTGGAGAGTATTTTAATGATATTATGCTATTTCAAATGTATTGAAACTTATATAAATCACAGAATTTCACTACGATCACCGTTATAACAGAGTACTTTTTATTCATAGTACTTTTTATTAACTTACAGGGACACACAAATGAAATATGCGCTTTCAAATTTAATTTTTTTTTTTTTTTTTTTTTTTTTTTTCATATTACTTTTTATATCGGGAATTTTCTGAAATATATGTACGTATTCAATAAACTAAATTTTGGAATGCATGTTGTTAATAGATACAAATCCTATATCATATACGGGGCTGCTAAAAATTTTGGATAATTTTCCGACTGTAGATAGGAACGGCTGAAATTCAATTTTGAAATGCGTCATACATTTCCATATGGTGAAATGAGACGTAATATTTTAATTTTTTAAACGGTGCAGTTTTGTTACATTATCTGAATGTGTTGGAAAGTACTCCATAATCCATGCTTGACGCATGATTTTTTTTCTTTCTTGTTAACACTTCCAATTTATGGAAAAAAAGAAAAAGAAAAAAAGAAATATAGCAAGATGAACACACGTATTTTTCTTCTTTGAAGTTTTGGAACTTTTTTATTTATTTATTTATTTGTTAGAACTAGTAGAAAGTCTTTTTCAAAGTCAGGGGATGTTGCTTCTAAAATAAAGCATTTAAATTTGTCTATCGCAGAAAAAGTGAACTTAAAAGGAAAATTATAAAGGCTTTGTGAAAAAATTGTGCATTTAATATTGAATCGAATCATCGGCAGTTGATAATATTATAAAATAGAAATTTAAAATCCTGAAATTTTATGCATAAAAGTGACGTCCCGAAAGACTAAATAGAAAAAGCCCTTATGAAAGGAAAATTTCCTCTCTTTATTAGATTCTATTATTTACTTTGACTAAATGCACTTTTAAGAATATCTTCAGTACTTTTAATATTCTTTCAGAAATTTAAAATTTTCAAAAACCCGGCTTTGTCTCGGTTCCAATGATGCCGGATTTTCGAGGTTATGCTGCACTTTTCACATATTAACGAATTTAATATTTTAAAATGTGAATTAAATCAAAACAATAAATTCAACACCTAACTCAATTTATTAATATAAGTGTAAGCAATAAAAAATATTTTTTCTTCTTTTTATAATTTCAAAAGAATTGTTAACCTTTAAGATTAAGAGCCATTATTTTGAAATTCAAGCAAAAAAATGATGTTTTGATAGTTGTATTTTTTGATTTGCTTGATTTTTTTATATGTTGACGTAGATCATATTTTATGAATAATCTGTAATTTTGAAACCCTGAAAAAATTTCCTCTTTCCTATAGAAAATGTCAAAGTTCAAGGTTGTGAATACCATTTTTAGTGAAAAGTGAAATGCTGATATATTTAGAGCATTATATCTCTCGCAAACTGTCGGTAGTATCTCCCTGAATTTTATTTCATTCAGACGTACTTTACTTATTTATCAAATTGATTTATCTGACTCCATTAAAATTAAGTTTATTTACTTTAATATTTCAAGCTTAAACTTAACGTACGCATTAACCAGCCAACTTAAAAAAAAAAAAAAAAAAAGACATTTTTATTCCATCGAAAACAAAACCATGTTGTTGCCAACAACACAAAATAAATGACAATATTTTCAACACAAGCAACAACATCCCAAAATTCTTTCGGCATAAACTGTTAGTATAACCATACTTACTTATTAAAATTTATTTGTTTCCATGGGGCATTGTTAATTTACATTGTTATGTTGCCACAAAGTATAGTCAAAATGACGTTTTTGTCCATTTTCAGCACTTAATATCTTATTTAAGCAATAGTACCCCAAACTTTTACTTATAGAATATGAAAGTGTACTACTAAGACAAGCAAAATAATATAGTACTGTACCGAGATATTGTTGCTGTTAGCAGATATAACCTGTTAAATACTCAAAAATTTCAAAATATGCAACATTAAAAGTAATGTTATTTCAAATAAGCGCAACAGTAAAATAAAACAAAATATGTCACGCTGTAGGTGAATATATGTACAAAAACATGGAAAAGAAAAAAAAGTGGGGCCTCGTGATATTTTTATTTTAAAAAATGACAAAATTTTCAAATAAACAATGTCGATGATAATATTTCTTCTCTATCAGAAAATGAAAAATCCCTTTTCTCGTTCCTCTTTCTGTGTTTTTTCCCAAAGAGAAAATGAAATATCCCTTTTTTGTTGCCCCTTCTAGAGGTCTGCACGGGCCGAAATTTTCAGGCCTGAGCCCGGTCCGAAAGTTAAAATTTTGGCCCGAGCCTGGCTCGATAGTTAAAATTTCGGTCCGAACGAAAAAAATACTGGCCCGACCCGGCCCGGGCAGAAAAAAAGTTAAAAATTCGGCCCGAACCCTGACCGGCTCGGGTGAATTTCTACAGAATATTGATTTTTACTCTAACGGAAGAGTTCAGACCAAAAAAACTTATCTTAGTCATTTTTTTTTTTTTTTCATGTTTATAATCTCTATTTATGCAGAAGTGTCATAGGCTGCGATATTTACGCTTTTAATGAACCTTTGTTTGTTGTATGTAAATGTTTCAGTTATCATTAGTATTATTAATACATAAAAAAAATCTAAAAAATGGTATATGGTGAAAGTAAAATCTTTTAAGACATTGGAAAGAAAAAAAATCGTTTCCTTAGCAGATGTAAATGTTTAATATATTTTTTTTTCTCGCGTATTCTTGTATTCATTTTTTATGAATGAACAGTTTAAAAGAAATTTGCAGATTTCAGTTTAAACGAAAATTCCGTCATAATCATGTTTTATTTTATGTGTTTAATTCTATTTTAAGACGCCTAGTGATCTACGATTCTTTAAAAAGAATAAATTCAAATGCTTAATTGTAGAATAATGACGACTTAAAAGTATATGCCTATTTTGCAAAAATTTTTGGACCAAGCCAAACTACTGATTTATGAACAGACAAGACGAGAAAAGGATTTTCATACGGGAAGATTCAACAGGAACTGATTATTTTGGTCCGTGAAGACTAGGAAGAACGAAATCAGTCTCGGCTTCGTACGGAAAAAATAAGTTAGGCTCGGCCCGGTCCGATACTCCAGGAAAAAAAATTAAGGTCCGAGCCCGGCCCGGCCCGAATGCCTTTAATGAAAATCGGCCCGAACCCGGCCCGTGCAGATCTCTAGCCCCTTCCGAAAGAGAAAGATGATGTTTCATTTGCTCTTAGGGGGAAAATGTGATAACGGACATTGCTTTACTTCTAACATTTGTCATTTTTTTAAAATAAAAATCCCTTTCGGCATGGCCTATAGGCGGAGGTAGATTTCGAAAAGTTTTCATCTCAAAAAAAAAAAAAAAAAAAAAAAAATAAATAAATGATTAGAGATAAACCCAGTTTAACTACTTTATTCAACCGCTTTTAAAAATTTTTTAATTTCATTTTTCTGTAAGAACTGGTTTTATCGAAATCCTCTTAAATGAAATTCTACTCAAATGCCCATTTTGGCAACATATTTTGAATTATATTCTTACTTTATTAAAAAAATTGACCAATATGCTCATTATGTAGTTCCTAAATAACAAAAAACTGTTAATTAAATTCGTTTGACAACAAAATTGAATTTAAAAATGAGTAATAAAATTACCAATTTATTATTTTAATACATCCACAATTCTTTAATCAAGATTGCTTTGAGAAATTTTGTACGAAGTGCCCACTTTGACAGATTTTTTTAAATATATATTTAGCCTTTATCAAAAATCTGACCAATACGGCACATTACACAGTTCCTAAATAACGAAAAACTGTCAATTGAATGCGTTTGAGAGCAAAACTGAATTTAAAAATGAGTCATAAAATAAACAATTTGTTATTTGAATACAACCTCAATTCTTTTATCATGGTCGCTTTGAGAAATTTTTTTGCGAAGTGCTTACTTTGACAGCTTTTAAAAATATGTATATTCACCCTTTATCAAAAAATCAAAGAATACGCACATTATATAGTTCCTAAGTAACAAAAAACTGTCATTTGAATGCGTTTCAGAGCAAAATTGGATTTAAAAATGAGTCATAAAATAAACAATTTGTTATTTGAATACCCACAGTTCATTAATCATGATCGCTTTGGGAAATTTTGTGCGAAGTGCCCATTTTGGCAGCCTTTTTTTGAATTATATTCTGCCTTTATAAAAAAACTGGCCACTCCGTCACATAATATAGTTCCTAAATAAGAGAACCTGTAAATTGGATGCGTTTGAGAACAAAAAAAGATTTAAAAATGACTCGGTAAAAACGCAATTTTTTTAATTTCCTCAAATTTCAATCATGATAATTTCGTGAAATTCTGTTCAAAATACCCTATTTGGCAGCCTTTTAAAAAATATATTCTGCCTTTATCAAAAAACTGGCCAATACGTCGCATTATATAGTTCCTAAATAATAGGACCTGTAAATTGGATGGGTTTGAGAACAAAAATGAATTTAAAAATGACTCAGAAAAAACGCAATTTGTTATACTTAATCAATTTTTAATGACGATAATTTCGGGAAATCTGTTCAAAATACCTTTTTTGGCAGCCTTTTTAAAAATATATTCTGCCTTTATCAAAAAATTGGCCAAAGCGTCGCATTATATAGTTCCTAAATAAGAGGATCTGTCATTTGGATGCGTTTAAAATCAAAAATTAATTTTAAAATGAGTCAGAATATAAGCAGTTTGGATTTAAGGTTTTTACTCCAACTCCTATTTTTGTTTAATTTATTTTTGCTATAAGAATGGGTTCTATGAAAAACTTGTCAATATAAAAGTTGTAGATCTTATTGTGAAGATGTAAAATAAATTTAATTAGATTTGATTGCTTAAGAATTGAGTAAGTTATGGGTTTTTTTCTTTTTCCTCCCCCCTTTTTCTTTTCGTTTTTAATTTTTTTCCTCGATAAAAATTGGTCCTATCAAAAACTTGTAAATACAAAAGTTTTAGATAATATTGAGTACATTTATATAAAATTTAGTTGGATTTAATATCTTGAGAATTGACGAAGTTATGAATTTTTTTCTCCCAAAAACCATGTTTTTTTCGTCCCTTGAGCCCATTTTTAACTTTATCAAAAATCTGTCATGCATAAACTTTTTGCCCATTTCTTAGAAGTAATATAAACTTTAAACTGATTCGATATCTATTTTAATTAAGAAGTTATCGCGTTTTTTCTGTTTTCACAAAAACCCTCCCTATTTCAACCCCCTTGGTCCGATTTTGCCCATTAACGAACTCGACCGAGATTTTAGGCTCCTTGATTTTATGTAAAAGTTTGAAGAAGATCTGAGCATAATTATGGAAGTTATCGTGTCTAGAAGAAAGTGATATACACCGATAGATAGATAGATAGATAGATAGATAGATAGATAGATATATATATATATAAACTTTTTTACTGATGGTGGTTTTGGGGTCTAGGAGTCATGATTCGTGTAGATCCGCAAAAATTTTTCAGAAATTCCAACATGGGAGACAATGCAATAGGTAGTATTTCATACGAAATCTACCTAAAAATATCACGAGGCCCCACTTTTTTTTTCTTTTCCATGTTTTTGTACATATATTCACCTACTGCATGACATATATTTTTTTTATTTTACTGTTGCGCTTATTTGAAATAACATTACTTTTAATGTTGCAGATTTTGTAATTTTTGAGCATTTAACAGGTTATATCTGCTAACAGCAACAATATCTCTGTACAGTACTATATTATTTTGCTTGTCCTAGTAGTACACTTTCATATTCCATAAGAAAAAGTTTGGGGTACTGTTGCTTAAATAAGATATTAAATGCTGAAAATGGACAAAAACGTCATTTTGACTGTACTTTGTGGCAACATAACAATGTAAATTAACAAAGCCCCATGGAAACAAATAAATTTTAATAAGTAAGTATCGTTATACTAATAGTTAATGCCGAAATAATTTTGGTATGTTGTCGCTTGCGAGAGATATAGTGTTCTAAATATACCAGCATTTCACTTTTCACGAAAAATGGTATTCACAACCTTGAAATTTGACATTTTCTATAGAAAAGAGGAAATTTTTTCAGGGCTTCAAAATTGCAGATTATTCGCCAAATATGATCTACTTCAACATATAAAAAAATCAAGCAAATCAAAAAATACAATTATCACACTTTGTCTGATTTTTAAAATAAAGGCTCTTAAGACTAAGGGGGAAATATCCTTTATCTTTTCCCCTTTTATGCTTGAAGCGTCGTTAATAAAATTTGATTGAATGAATCATAAATTTAATTTTTCTTATGTTTGTTGTATGATTCATCAAGTTATTTCTAGTTCTTTTATAAATGTTATTCATTTACGTGGCTCATTGTAATATATTCATGATTAGATAAACATACAAATACTTATGAGATAAAATATGATTCTGAGAAAATTTATTAATATTTTTCATTCACATTATTATTTACGATTTTTCATAAAAAACAAATTTCAAAATACAATATCAAACAAAGACAGTGACAAGCGAAGAAAAGAGAAGGAGAGGGCCGTAGCTAGGGGGGTGCTAGGGGCGGCACATCCCTCCCTAAAACATTTTGAGCCTCCCCTAGAAAAGATTCCAAGATCACTCAATGAATTTATGTTCCGAAAATCCAAATGAAATTCTGTTCAAATATCTAATTTCGTTTTGAAGCCCCATCACAGTTTTGCAGAAATGTTAAATTGTAACTAAAATAAGTGTTTCAACACTCGGTCATCCTATTTGCACATATGATGCTAACATGATGTCTAATATTGCACCATTTATATACTTGAATTTTTCATCATCCTATTCTTTTCTTATAGTAAAATGAAGCTATTACAACAGTTTAATAAGAAATATAGCTCCTTCAGTGTGAATATGAACTAATTTATCTTTCTGCGTCACAGAGAGAAAATATGAGCCTCCCCCCCCCCTATTATTTACTTCTAATTACGGCCCTGGAGGAAGGGGGGAGGTAAAGGGGAATGTTCCCTTCTGTAAATATTGCACTACTTTCTCCTTCGAAAACATATAACATTTTAGTAATCTGTTTCTTTATTTCTTCGATTGTCTTTTGCGACCTTCAAGATCGACTCTGCCTTCTCTGATGTAAAAAAGAAAAAAAAAATCGTATGTTTTGATTTCTTATGTTGTACGATTTTTGAAAGCGTTGTTTCCAAATCGTATCCTCTCACCCCCCTAAAAAAATGCATCTCGAAAAGAGAAAAATCTGCCACCAATATTTTTTTTTTCTTTTTTATAAATAATTGTGTTACTATAAATGTACAGTTTCGAACGAAAGAAGGGGATGTATCAATCACCTCTTATTTTAAAAGTTTTGGATTTAATGACTAATAGATTTTTTAGCAAATCATTTTTACTGGGTTTATTTCACTATCTTTTTTTTGGGGGGGAGGGGATTTAATGATAATTAAACTTTTTACTAAATTAATTTTACTGAGTTTATTCTTCACGTGTTCAATACGGGAATTCTACCGCAAAGTTGCTTTCTCTAACTGAAAAAAATCCAAAAAACAATTTTAATTATGTATAGTGTTTTTTCAGTTTTCAAATGCTTCATATGTATTTTTGGTCTATCAATGGAAGTAGAGTCATGCATCGGGTCGGATTACCTGCTTTTACCCGAACCCGACCCGATCCGCGTGTCCGGCTGTCGCTATATTTTTTTAGTTACAGGTCGAATACGGGTCGGGTTGACTTCTACCTTTTTTTTTCCTGCGAGTCAGGTTAACTTTCATTGTTTCGGGTTCGGGTCAATTGTTTACTCTTGCGGGTCGGGTTCGGGTAGACCCGAATTTTCGTAAGAATGTTCAAAATATTTTTTGAGTTATGAGCAATGAGTGCTATGTGCAATGAGACTTTCGTAATGGCTTTTCTCCCGAAAGGTGAACATCTCTATTTAGCGAACACTGTTTCATTGACTTAAAGTTACATATGTGAACGCTTATATTACTGAAGGTGGGCACCTCTCAATCTATACACACGTAGTTCATGCATGTGTATTATGTAAAGTATCAAAAATACGATGCATGTGTTTTTGTGTATATCAAAAACAAAATGTTGATACTATTTTTCATATTCCGAAAAAAGAAGGAATATTTCTTAAAGAAAGAATAATTTATATCATCGCGTTTCTTTTACACATTTTATTTCTCATGCATGTACTAACTCATTTTCAAATACGCATTCATTTTGCATATGAAACATAGTTAAGTTTAAACTTTTTTATGAAAATCCCAACAACCTGAGTGGCAAAAAAACCTATACATGACCCGCATGAATTTTTGTAGTGTAAACCCGACCTTAGAGGTCTATGCACGGGTCGGAATTTCCAGGCCCGACCCGTCAGAAAATTATTTCGTCCCTGCCCGTTTTGGCCCGTTACAACTTCTACGATTTCTAAAAAATTCAGATTTTTTATCATATAATTAAGATTCCTTTAAAGAATACTGCATACATATCTATAGAATGATTTTAGAATGTATTTTACAGAAAATACACATTAACAACATTAATGATTACTTAGATCCTTAGGCTTTCAACATTTGAATAAAGATTCGTTAAAAAATTAATATGGCTTAGAATAAGAGAAAAAAGAAAAAAAGTTAAAAACATCGTAACTTTTGAAGCTGTTTAATAAAAGAAGATTTGTAAAAATATTTCTATATCATTTTATTAAAGATTTTAAATCCAAATTCATTCTTAAATTCAGAGAAGCTCCTTTCTGAGACATGTCTAAATTCATTTTTTTTCTCAGAAACGCATAAGATAAGCAGGTATCTTTATTCAGAAACTATATAATCGAATGGAGTTATCCATTTTTTGATACAAGTAATTTAAGAATACTGCAAGCAAATAGAATACTGTCATAAATAGCGTTTTTCGGAAGCGATGTCATGGGAAGCGAGAAAAACCTGCAATCATTTGAGAAACTATTATATCTCAACAAGGTTATACAAATATTTTATTTACAAAAAATGAAAAACGCTATTCTATTCCAAATACCTTCAATGGTCAGGCTTATCACTTTTATACTTTTAAAATTTAAAATTAATCAGAAAATGTGTCAAACTTTCGCATTATTGAGAAATTAATTTAAAAACCATCAAGAAGTATATATCCAAAGATTAAGCTAACATAGGTTCTTTATCGCTGTTAATAATTTTACAAATCATGTTTTCTGCCCTACAAATCTTGAGAACAATTAAGTCTAGTTCCCGTCCGGCGGGTCTGTATGTAGAAAAATAATGCAAGCTTGATCTCGGCCCAACATGAGTCAGCTAAAAAAATATTAGAACGGGTTACACACAATGTAAATCTCCGATGCCGATCTCTACACTGTACATTTTTATATTGATGCTGTCAAACTAGTATGGCTCGAGACGCACATTTATACTTATTCTCGTTAAAACCATTTTCGTTGAAAATAGCTCATATTTTATCGTTTCTGCTTAAATCTTCAGAACGGGCCGGTTGGCCCGAAATTTTTTTTTTATCGGTCCGGCCCTTTAGAAAATTCGAAGAGATTCCGCCGGAACGGCCCCGTGCAGACCTCTACCCGACCTGCAGAAAGAAAATTAGATTTCATTCCGAGCCGAAAAAACATAATTCCCCGATAACCCAACTTGATGTTTGACTCTCTTTAACGATCCTGAACTGTCCGCTATTTAGAGATTTTACTATATTTAAATATTAAAAAATACAGATATGTTCATTCTTCTGTGTAAAACATAAAATGGTATTAGTGATACAATTGCCGATTATTTCTCATAATAGCATTAAAACGCGATGTACTTTCATTTCTACTAAAACATTTATGCTTAATAAGACATTGTTGTAATAGAAAACTAGCTGGATGTGTCAATCCCAAAACTTTCTTCTATCTCATAAATACATTTTAATATATATATATATATATATATATATATATAAAAGTGGTGACCCCAAAGTTACCCACTACTGAATTTCCTCGAACATTTGACCTAGCCTTATGAGATTCTGGTATCCGAAAAGCCTAAAACGCAAAATTTAATTAATATTCTGAGAAAATGAGCTTACTAGTGCCTCATGTTCGGTAATTTATACTAAAACCTAATAAGCATCTATTTATGTCAAGACCTAACAGAATCTGAAATTTGATGGCATTTCGTCCATTAGTTCTTGAGAAATAGTTATAACAAAAAATTTGCAAAACGTAGCACAGCAACACCATATTTTGGACAATTTATGCCAAAACGTAAAAAAGCGTCTAATTATGTTACGGTGTAAAAGAATCTGAAGTTTGATGAAATTCTGTGCATTAGTTCTTGAGATATAGTTAGTTAAAAAAAAAAAAAGAAAAAAAAAACATGTAAAATATAGCACAGCAGCACCATCAGTTGAAGGATTTATAACAAAACGTAATCATCGTGTAATTATGTTATATGTCATTTTGTAACAAAATCTGAAGTTTGATGAAATTCTGTGCATTGGTTGTTGAGATATAGCTATCGGAAAAATCGTGCAAAATGCAGCATAACTGCACCACCTGTTGCAAGGTTAATACCAAAATGTAATCGGCGTTTAATTATGTTATATATTCTAGTATAACAGAATCTAAAATTTGATGAAGTTCTCTGCATTAGTTCTTGAGATATAGCTATCGCAAAAATCGTGCAAAATGTAGCATAGTAGCATCACCTATAGGGCAGTTCACACCAAAACCTTATCAGCGGCTATGTATCTCAAGGTATCGCGGAATCTGAAGTTTGGTGAAATTCTGTGCATTAGTTCTCGAGATATAGCTATCATGAAAATCATGAAAAATGTGGCATAGCAGCGCCACCTGCTGGCCAATTTACACCAAAACTTAATCAGCGTCTATGTACATCAAGTGGTCACAGAATCTGAAGTGGTAAAATTCTGTGCATTAGTTCTTGAGATATAACAATCTTAAAATAATGAAAAACGTAGCACAGCAGCGCCACCTGCTGGCCAATTTTCACCAAAAACCAATAGGCACTAATTCATATCAAGGTCTAACTGAATATAAAATTTTATTAAATTTCGAGCATTAGTTCTTGAGATAGAGCGCCCACAAATTTTTTGTCACATACAGACAGACCGACAGACGGACATTTTCTAAAAATAGTCAAAACGTGTTCAGGACCTTCTAAAACACATAAATCCGTCGAAAACCGGAAGTCCAAAATTTTCATGAATCCAACGCTTTTTTCTTGTAAAGATAGAAGAAAGTAAAAAGAAATATAATAATTTAGCCACAATCCAGTTACTTTTCAAAAACGATGCGAAGCAATAAATAATCAATCAAAATCAGTCAATAAGAAATTAATCATAGTCCATAAATATTACATAGTCCTATCAATCATCGTCAATATCATTGTAATAATTTTAAAAAAAATGTTAGTCACTCAAAATTTGGCATTTTTTTGGCATTGAGAAATATAGAGTGTCTTAAAAAGATAGAAACATGCTTAATTTTTACTTACCCATCATACATAGTATAGGGTAAATTTTGCAATCCTTTTGAAAATCGAAAAAAAAATTTTGACGGATTTACACGTTTCAAACGCTAGAGATTCCGAAAAATATATTTTTAGAAAAAAAAATGCCGTCCGTCTGTCTGTCTGTAAACGCTCTATCTCCCAAACAAATTAAGATAGAGACTTGAAATTTTGTATGTACTTAAATGTAAGAATGGGACGAAGCCTATTGAATATCAGTCACCTCGATAATCCAGAACTATTTTTTTCGGACTCTCGAAAAATTCGTTCTGATGGAAGGTATATAAAACTTTTTTTATTATTTTTTATTTTAAGGAATGTATGTAAAAGACAATAAAATAACACAAATTTTGCATTAAAAACGATGTCGATCGGATTATTAGTTACTGAGATATTTGGAATCTTGTTTTCCACAGTCTTCGATTTTTCATGACCCTGTATTTCTTTCAAATTTCAATTCAAAGATATATTTAAATTCCAAATAAGACGCATGATCCGACGCACTAAACTGTTTGTTAATATGGTTATTATTTTTGGAGTTATAAGGATGTTTCTTTTATGCAATTCGGTACTACTTGAGTAGTTTGGCGTTAGTCAGAGCATTACTATGTGTATTAAAAATATTTAAATATACACTTAAATTTTGTTTTGGAATTGCAATGCATTTTGTAAATAGTTTAGACATATTTTATTTTCACATATTATATTATGCATATCTATGATGGGTAAGTATTACGGTGGCCCCCAACGACTATTTTTAATTAAAAGCAGCGAAAGTTACAAAATTACTCAAAATAAAGTAGGATTTAAAATTATATTGAATAAATAGTCTTGTCATTTGTTTTGTTTTTTAAAGCTACCCTTTTAGCTTACCCTTTTCCGTTATACACTGAAAAAAAAATTGTAATCCTACAAATGTAAAATTGCCGAAATCTGTATATGTTTATTAACATTTTGTCTGTACATTGTACAAAAAAAAGATGTAAATCTACAAAACTGATTTTTGTAAAGTTACAGAAATCTGTAACTTTACAAACTAATATACGAAAATTATAGTTCTCTTACTAAAATTTTATCTGTAGCCTGCGTTCGAATTACATAATATATTCTAGGCATCCTAAGTTCCCTAACAAATTTTTAATACCCTTACAGATTTTTTGATTTTTAGTGCAAATCTGTATCTCTTACATGAATTTTTGCTGTTACCATTACATAAAAAGTTTCAGGAATAGCAGTTTCCTAGAAAACTACTAGTAACGTCTAGGTCCATGGAACCTATAATACATATTTATAGAAATAAAAATGTCAATACTGTGATAAGTACGATAGCAAAAATTTATCCTTTTGTGAAAAAAATCTCGTCGTGTTATACTTCGAATTTAATAAAAATTACGGAGTTTTTCGTCACTTAAAAAGAGAAAAACATACTAAAAAAAAAAAAAAAAATTCGTATTTCTTCTGAAATAAATTAACAGAAATCTGTATGTTTACTAAAATTTTATTTGTATACAGCACAAAAAAAAAAAAAAAAAAAAAAAAAAAAAAAAGAACTACAAAAATTGCAGTAATTTTACTAAAATTTTGTCTTTAACCGAAGTTGCAGTTGCATAAAAAGTTCTTGGCATCTAAAAGGGACTTAGCAACTTTACAGATTTTTTTTATTTACTGTGAAAATCTGTATCTGCCACAGGAATTTTTGTTGTTGCCGTTGCATAAAAAGTTCTAGAAATCCCAGTTTCCAAGAAAATGTTTTGTAACTTTACAGATTTTTTATTTATTTTTTATTTATTTATTTTATTATTATTATTTTTTTTTTTTTTTTTTTTTTTTTTACAATGCACGTTTTCTGAAATTTCACAAAATTCAAAGTATCATAGCTATAGGTGAGTTTTAGACGTAGAAAATGAAATTTTTACTGTTGTATTTTAATTAAACAGGACATTCATTTTCTTTTTCTAAATATAAATTACAAAATAAGCAAAAAAAAAAAAAATGTAGTTTAACAGATGTAAAATTACTGAAATCTGTATGCTTATTTAATTTTATCGGTACACTGTACAAAAAAAAATAAAAAATAAATGTAAATTTTCTAACCTAGTTTTTGTAAAGTTACAGAAATCTGTAGCTTTACAAAAAAAATCTATTAAAATTACAGCAATTTTACTAAAATTTCATCTGTAACCGGAGTTGCAGTTACATGAACAGTTATATGCATCCCAGTATCCTAAAAAGTTCTCAGTAGCTTAACAGATTTTGTGATTTATAACGTAAACTTGTATCTGTTACATTTTTTTTTTTTTTTTTTTTTTTTTTTTTCTTGTCGTTACTTGAGAAGTTTCAGGCATCTCTGTTTCCTAGAAATTCTTAAAAACTTTATAAAGTTTATTTTAAAGTGCTGAAAGTACTGAAATCGTATAACAATTTTATGTTGTATTTTTTTAAGCAAAATGGTAGTCCATTTCAAGTAGAATTTGGTTTTTTTTCTCCTAATATAAGACCCTAAGACCGTGTAAAAAATTAGAAAGTGTAAATGTTTGAAAATTAATGGCAGAACCATTTCATCAACATAATCTTTATACCTATTTTACATTTTGAACCCTTCTGAAATTTACATTTCCTACATATTTCGAATAGTTTAAAAAATTACAGCGCGTTTCACTATTTTTGTAATCTTATATTTTTCGGTCACTCTATATAATAATTATTCTATATTGTGTACAAAACACCATCTAATCAAAGTTAAAAATAATAAAAATCGTATGAAAAATGGTCATGTGTAACTAAATAATTTTTCATTGCGTATGCGTGAACCTTTTCAAAATTTCATTTGCATATTGTGTTAGCTAAATGTATAGAGCAAATTTTGTGAAAGTTTCAGAAACATAGCTTGAAAATTCTGAAAGTGATCATGATAGAATAAGCTCAAAATCCGTTGTTTCCAAAATGAAGGGGGGAAATGAGGAGTTGTATCCAAGCATAGTAGCACGTACATTTATTTTCGAGAGTTTTTTTTTTTTTTTTTTTTTGTACATATTTTATAAAAGAAAATTATTTTAAATTGTTTTCAAAATTTAAAAAAGTGCAAAGAATAAAAGCTCCTTAAAATTAAAAATTAATTGAGATGAGACTATTATTCATAAAAAAAAAACTTTGAAATTAAAATTAAATGAATATTGCTTAGTAAAAGCAGGAAAATATTGAAAATTACGGCATAAAAACTAAATTTACAAGTGAATTTTAAAAGAGAACGAAAATTGTTAAGTAATAAATTAATTAACATGCGTTAAAAGTCGTAAATGGAGAAAAAATACGTCAGATTAAAAAAAAAATAGTAATAAGATAGTGCAAATAATATTATTTCTTTTTTAACGATAAAAACATTTTCGCAATACATTATTAAAAGGAAAAAAGTTTGGTGAAAATTACGTCAGAACTAAGACTCTGTTGACTAAATTTCCTTTTATATTAGTTGATTCTGACATGTTTAAATAATCTTAATTAATCAAACGCGTAAACAGCCATTAATAGGCGTTCTTTTGTCCTTAAACCAATTTCGTAAAACAGAAAAGAATAAATACTCGTTTATAGGATGATCGACGCATTTATTATTATTATTATTATTATTATTATTATTATTATTACTTTTATAATAATAATAATAATAATAATAATAATAATAATAATAATAATAATAATAATAATTATTATTATTATTATTATTATTATTATTATTATTATTATTATTATTATTACTTTTATTATTATTATTATTATTATTAATATTATTATTATTATTCAATTTTTCGTATAATTTTTAAAGCCGAGCAAATTGATTTTTTGAGGAGAGCCCCCTTGAGTCATAAAACGAAGCGCAGAATTTTTTTAAAATTTTAATATTCAATACTAAACTTTATTAGGGGGGGGGGGGGCTCTGCTCCCTAGAGCTACGATCATCAATCCCCTCGTCTATAAAAATCAGTTAATTTGATTAGCTTAAAAAATTTACGGAAAATTGAATTATAATGAAAGAAAAGAAGAAATAAAAATTATTAATTGCACTGTCTTGTTTTTGTTTTTTGAATCTGAAGTAATTTTTCTCCATTTACGACTTTTAACGCATATTAATGAATTTATTATTTAAAAAAATAATTCCACTTTTAAAATTCATATGAAAATATGATTTTTATGTCGTAATTTTCAATATTTTCCTGCTTTTAATACGCAGTGTTAATTTAATTTAAATTTTAAAAATATATATATTTATCGTAGTCACATATCAATAAATTTTTAATTTGAAGGAAATACAATGAATTTATTAATAGCCATAATAGCCGAGCCAAATATAATAAATTTATAAATTTATAGAAAAGAAAAAACGCTGTTCAGTTCTTTAAAAAAATCATCATCCTTGTCTGCAAATTGTATACTTTTATGTCAAAAATGAGTCCTTGAAAGTTTCGCGTTGTGGATTTTTTTTTTTTTTTTTTACTTTATTTTAAATATATATGTATATATATATATATAAATACTTTTATAAATATAACCAAAGTAATTCAGATATTACCATACAATAAACCAATGAAACCAGTATTTTTACAACCATCTTATTGAAAACAGTTGAAGTTTGAAGTGAAATAGAAGGCAGATTACCAAAATAATGAAAGGTAAAAGGATAAATGGACAGTAGAAGGCTTTTTTATTAAACTACTGATCAAGGGTGCATGGTTTAATAAAAAAGCAAAAGCATCCAACCAGTTTCTGTTATGAGCCGTGCTAAAAGCTAAGAAATTCGACTCACAATGCACCCGACTGGTCGGACTTTATTTACTGTTACAAATTAGGAAAAAGATATTCATTGAAGAAAATAAAAACAATATTAAATAATAACAATAATAAAATATTTATTAAAAATATATATATATGCTAAAATATTTACCAAACTTATATATAGAATGATCTGTAGTTCAAGTAAATTATCTCAGTTAAGAGCTAAAGTAGATATAAATTACATGTGACTCTGTAACAGGTTAGGTTGCAGTTATAACAAGTAATGTAGATAATAAAATTAAAATTATAACAATAATTATATTAAAAATTAGTAGATCATAAATTATATTATAATATTCATTTTACATTTAGAAAAAATAATTGCTACTATTAAAGGTATTATATTTTTGAACAATTATTAATATTACTATATTAATTTTTTAACTTAAAAAAATTTTACTACTACTTCAAGTACACAAAAAAATGTTTTAGTGCTGCCATCTATTAGAATAATATATTAACTATATTTTATACTGATGGTACTGTCATCTGTTATTGAATAAGAAAAATATTATTTGAATAAAATAAATATTATTTAAAAGCTAAGAGTTTTCCAAGAATAATTTCTATTCTAATATTTTACAAATAATTTCTTTAAAACAAATGCAATTGACAATCATATCTTATCGCAATATCTTGATCATTTTTAAATCATGCATTCTAATTTTAGGTAAACATATAAATTTTAAGTCTATGTGTAAACTTAAGTAATTTTTTTAATATATATAATAGAGTGTTATTATTACAAAGGGACACTCCCTCACAAGCTCATTTAGATGTTTCTGGATATTTTGCTCGTATATTTCTTCATATGAAAATTAAGGAATTGAAATGTGATTTAATGTTGAAATTGTAATATATTTTTAACAGATGAAATTAAAAAATATATTTTTGTGACAAACCTCGATTGTTTCCGCGACCCCATAGTTTGGGAACCGCTGGTGTAGTCCATAAGAATGGTAAGAATAATTAACCATTGCGTATTACCCAGACAATACCGCCCTCCTCCGTAATCTAACATCTACCCATCCTATATATATATATATATATTAGCGCTATAACAACTTTATACGATTCGCTTATTTCAACAAAACTAATTGTAGAAAAACTTGTTGATAACAATACTGAAGTGATTATAAAATGTTCCGTTACAGAACAGACAATTCGAGGCTAATTCTCTTTTATACAAAACGAAGAAAAAAAATGTTAGAAGCAAGATGATGTGTGCTTGATGTAAGATTACTTTAATATTTTATAATAATATGGACTACACCAGCGGTTCCCAAACTATGGGGTCGCGGAAACAATCGAGGTTTGTCACAAAAATATATTTTTTAATTTCATCTGTTAAAAATATATTACAATTTCAACATTAAATCACATTTCAATTCCTTAATTTTCATATGAAGAAATATACGAGCAAAATATCCAGAAACATCTAAATGAGCTTGTGAGGGAGTGTCCCTTTGTAATAATAGCACTCTGGTGTTTTGAGTGAGATCGTGACGTCAATGTTCTAACATTTGTGGCGCAAAAGCGACATCTGTCCTTTATGCAACTCTAATTTTTCGAAGTGTGTGTGGCGCCTTCGATCTACAGTTAACTGCGGTTTTTTGAGTTTTTATGCAAATTTCTAACTCCGTCTTCAGTTTGCAAAGTATAAAAGCTGTAAGTTGTGAGTTGGAGGGTGTGTGGTGTGATGAGTTGGAAGAACCTCCAGCGACGAATAGTAGAGCTGACATGTGAAGGTAGAAAGCCTCAGTACCGGAGTTCGGTAAGAGTTAGTTCAGCGTAATTTCGCACTGTGGTTGTTTAAAATAAAGATATTTGTGCAGCCACGGGCTGTTTATTTGCAGGTTAATAAAAGTAATCCGCGACCTGAAGAGAAGAGCCGAATTGGTGATTTGAGCCGGACTTAGTTGTATTGTGAGTATAAGTTAAAGTTTATTCTCATAGTAGTGTGTTTAATTGTCAAAAATACCGAACTTTGCTCCACACCAAGTTCCCCAACTACAGTGAATAAAAGTTTTGCGTTTTAATTCTACTCAGAATATGTCTTCATTCGACCGACAGGTCACAAGCTTTGAGTTCCTTGATGGAGTTCCACACAGCATATTCGTGTGAAAATGCTTTTTGTACTTGGCTGTTTTTGAAAAAAAAAAAAAAAAAAAAAAATGTAGAAAAAACTGTGTTGAAAGTAAATTAAGATTGAAATCAATAAGTTATAACTCTGATACAGCTGCTTTCATCGGTAAACACAAGGGAAAAAAAAAAAGAAAAAAAAAAAAGAAAAAAAAAAGAAAAAAAAAAACTCGCACTGATTATAAAATTATGTTTTGATAGTAATTAAATGTATTTTTAATTATTTTTCTTTGTTTTTGAGTTGTTTTAATTATTATTCCACTTACAAACATTGGAATTACAAATTGTTGTTTTCGTTGATAGTGTATATTTCGTACCAAAATTTGTCTTTTTCCGTAAGAATAGCTGATGGTTTATAGAGGTCATACAACAATTTCCAAAAAATTTTTTTACTTAAAGGTGGGTCTCGTACCAATAAAGTTTGGGAACCGCTGGATTACACTATTATTTTACAAACAATCATAAAATTGACATTTTATTACTATATTTTCACTATTGTTAGTAATATTTTTAAGTCAGCTTCATAATGCTTAACCAAAGCTGTAAAACTATTTAACTGTATACACACTGAAATTTTTTTTAAATAATTAATTAATAATAATTTTGAAAAATAAATTTGTGTAAAATCTATCTACGTAATTAAAAAAAAATCACAATATCTTTTGTCAAATTTCTGAATTTTGTATAATAATATCAAAACCATTTCTGTCTTTTTTTCCCCTTTTCAAAAATATTATTTACCTTTTGTAATTCAACGATCTTACTATTTATTTCTTCCTGAAACATAATCTGTGAAATAGAAATTCTACACAGCAATTTTCCAGGAAACATTTTAAACTGCTATTATTTCATTTCATTTCATTTGTTCGCCGAACCAATCTTGTTTGCTTCGCCGAAAAATGCAAAACGAGTTCTAAAATGTCTTTATTATTATTAGTCTGCTGCAGTTCCTTGGAAAGTTGTCTGGACAAGTATAGTAATTAAGAAAAGTTTAAGAGAAGTAGACATATCCGTAACACGAAGAGTTATCGAGTTGCTGCATGTGCATAAATGGATCATAACATCTATTAAGTTTATTAATTTATTCTAAAATTAGCAGTTTACCCGTTCTTCGTTCAGACGGGAATAATAAAAGATATACAGGGTGTATCTAAACTCTTGAGCAAAACTTTAAGTACACATCAAGACAAAAAATATTAAATAGAAAACCAAGGGCCCCAAACGTATTCCGAAGGAGATAGCCGATTCAGTTTTGCACCACCTAATTACTCACAACGATTCAGATTTTGAGCTCAAAGTTTAAGTTTTAACAAGCATTTAATTAGATACAAAAAAAAATAACGGTTACAAATATTTGTTGGTTACTGTAAAGTTTAAGGCACCCTCTAGTGGAATTTTTTAAAATTTATCTTTAAAATTTATTTTCAAGGAAATACTGATATAAAGTTGTTGTTGTTGTATTTTTGTCGGCCGATTATCTACGCTATGGGATATAGGCCCTATGGGGTGGGTTGCCCTCCGTGGGGGTCTTTCTAAGGGAACCTAACCCGTAAGAAAACCACGGAAAACTTCGAGCGGTTAGGCCGACGGTCGCGATTGGGTTCGAACCCAGCACCTACCGTCTACCAGTTTGGAGGTCAGAACCTCGCGGCCACTGGTGGGGCCTACTGACATAAAGAATAGTTTTAAGCGAAAACCGCAAACGAATCGACCAATTTTTCCGTTTTCTATAATCATTTGAAATTTGAACCTCCCTACCCCCATTGAACGCAGTTCAGTTTGCGCTACTTAACCACTCCCAACGATTCAGATTTTGAGCTCAAAATTTAAGTTTATGTCTAAGCTTCTAAAAAAATTTAATGAGATGCAAAAAATAACGGTAAAAAATAGTTGTTTGTTACTCCAAAGTCACAAATGAATGCATCCTCTATCGGCATTTTTTGAAATTTATCTTTATAATTTATTTTGAAGACAATACTGACATAAAGAATAGTTTTAGTGAAAATCACAAATCAATTGACCAATTTTTCCGTTTTTTATAATCATTTGAAATTTGAATCTCCTAACCCCATTGAACACAGTTCAGTTTGCGCTACTTAACCACTCCCAACGAATCAGATTTTGAGCTCAAAATTTAAGTTTATGTCTAAGCTTCTAAAAAATTTTAATGCGATGCAAAAAATAGCTCTTCATCGATATTGGAGTAAAGAATATCGATATTGGAGTATAGGAATGCTTATATTGGAGTAAAGAACAACTATTTTTTACCGCAAAAAATAGTTGTTCTTTACTCCAAAGTCTAAAGCGCCCTCTATCAGCATTTTTCGAAATGCATCTTTATAATTTATTTTCAAGATAATACTGACAAAAAGAATAGTTTTGGTGAAAACCGCAAACGAATCGACTAATTTTTCCGTTTTTTATAACCATTTGAAATTTTGGACCCTAAACTTTAATGGCGCCTATCTCATTCGGAAGACTTTTGGGACCCTTAGTTTTCCATTCAACATTGTTTTGTCTTGATGTCTACTATCATCCCTTAAAGTTTTGCCCAAGAGTTTAGATACACCCTGTATATACTCTTCAATTCTGAACTGTTATGGTGCAACCCAGTGTAGTGGAATACTGTTAATATATGTATATATTACACAGGCCTACAAAAAAAAATTTTTTTTTGGTGCCTCAGATTTTACAACTGATTTTGGATATTTTTGGGACGCTGATTCCAAATATGCAATCAGTTTTTCTCTATCAGCTCTACTTTTTTAGATATGCAAAGCGAACTAAAGATTTTTTTAGAACTAAAGTGACCTTGAACACTTAAACTGACCTTATGATATATAGCCCTGTAACGACGCACAAGGCGATTAGAAGGACGTTGAAATACCACAAGATCATGAAAAAAAAGAAATGTGCAAGCAAAACTGAAGATCTGCGCATCCTTATGATTTCGCGCAGCTCATCCATAAAGCCAAATGTAAAAGCCTCCAAGAGATAAGGTTAGTTTCAGATTTTGCTCCATGGAAACAAAACTGGCTTTCTTTGACTTTCTAAAGTTTTTGAACTTCCATGATATTTGTGTTTAAGGTAGAATTCATATCAATTTAACTTAAAACTCGTAGTGTTGTAGATTGTTGTGTTTGCGTTGTACAATGGAATTTAAATGAGTTCAAGTAGAAAAAAATGTATAAATCATCCAGATAAGTTTTGCTACATATGCGGAGAATAAAAGTTGAAAGAACACAGAAAATATGTTACTGACTTTGTAAAGAGAGCTTATCTTGGATACTTTGGGGTTAGACTTGGTGATCAGGATAAAATCTGCGCACCGCAACAGGTCTGTAAAACTTGTACAGAGCATTTATGACAGTGAGCTGACGGAAGAGAATAAGTCTCAAATTCGGTTTACCAATGGTTTGGAGCGAACTCCAAAACCATTTCTATGACTATTATTTCTACCTAGCACTGGAATACTATTTGAATTAATCGAAACAATTGTAATAAGAAAACTTATCCTGATTTAGTGTCTTCAAGACCCCCACTTCCTCACTCAGAGGAACTACCGATCCCAACGTTTCATCAGCTACCAGAGCTTAGTGAGGATGAATATTGTCTTTCTGATCATCTTTTAGATAGCTGTGAAGATAACAGTGATTATGCGGAGACGTCATCAATGCCTAAATTTTTCAACCAGGTTGATTTAAATGATTTCAAAAGAGATTTCAATGTTTTAAAAGAAGCTTCTGAATTACTGGTTGGTTTCAAGATTAAAAGACAAAAATTTATTAGAACAAAGAGCCAAACTTACATTTTATCACACAAGACAAAATTGTCTACTACCCTACTTCTCTTAAAAAAACAATCTTGTATTTTGTCATGAATTTAGAGGACTGTTAGAAAAATTGGTTCTTCCTAAATATTCTCCAGATGATTGCCCTTGGACAGCAAAGAAGTTACACAAAATACTATTGTTTTTCTATTTTTGGGATAGCAGGGATAAAACACACCACTAGATTAGAAAAGAGAGGCCTAAGAAAGAAAACATGAATGTTGGAGAAAGGAATGTCATTAATAACACTTTAGTTGGGCGAAAGAAAATCATACTTTCTGCACTGCATATCAAGCTCTGTCCTATGAAGCATTTTCTGTAAATTCTCCATAAGAACGGTTCATGATTTGCATATATAAGTTAAAAACACCCGAATTGAGTTATGAAGATATTAAAGCAGGAATGTTTAACGAACAACAAATAAGACAACTGATTAAGGATCCTGCTTTCGTAAATTCAACGAATGAGGCTGAATAAAAAGCCTGGACTTTTTTTGTGGCAGTTCACAAAAACATTCCGGGCAAATGCAAAGGAGAAATCTATGTAGAACTGGTAAATGAAAAGCATAATAGTTTTGAATCTCTTGGGTGTACTAGAAGCATTAAAGTGCACTATTTACATTGCCACTTAGAGCATTTTCTTGAAAATAAAGAAGGCACAAGTGATAAACATCCCGAAAGATTTCACCACAATATTAAGACTATGGAGGACCGCTACCAAAAAAGATGAGATATGCAAAGGGTTTCAGATTATAGTTTACGTTTAAAAAGACACTGTTCTAAAATATATTCCAGAATGTCACGGAAAAGAAGCTTCCGAAGCGTTCAATGAGTATCAGTTTGATCAGTGATGTTTTTCTCTATTTTTGTGAGTAAAAATATTTGTACAATATAATTAAAAAATTATTATTTCAATATGTGTATATCATAATAAAAACTAACATTTGTGAATTATAAAAAATAAAAATCCTGTATTTATTTTATTTTTACATACATTTTTTAATACATAGATTTACCTTAAAATAATGAAACATATATTTCACAAAAAATTGTTTATCTTAAAAAACTGAGCTGATGGAGAAAAACTAATGCCATATTTGAATTCAGGACATCAAATTCATATAAAATCAGCTAAAAATACCCCGGCACCAAAACAGCTGTTGACCAATGTTATCTTTTATTATTTTTTTTTTCTTTTGTAAAAGCACATAAAAAAAGGCTAGACTCTCTGTAAATCTACACAAGTTCCCGGCTAAATGTATTCGATTGAGTTTATCAGATTAAATTTACGATGGGAGATAATTGGGACAGTTAGGAGTGGATATGAATGGGATAGCTTCATTCAGGCCATGAGGACCACATGGGCAAATCGGGACTTTGCCCATGGGCCCTGGACCTTAAGGGACCCCCAAATCCAAATCCATGCTTTAAATTATAAAATATTTACTTTCTTTTTCCATTTCCAGCTTTTTTATATGTTGAAGTTAGTAAATTCACCTTAAAGTAATATAATACATTGCTAAGTTCCTATAAAAGACTTTTGTTCTGTACAAAGGAGAAAAAAGGGTGTAGTTTTATTAACTAAGGTTTTAATTTAGAATTGACCGATCTAAGAATTTTCTTCTATTTATATCCAAAGTTTGAAAATTTGTTTATGCATTACACATAAAATATATGAGTGAACATCGGTTCTATTTGAATAACTTTGCATTGAATCAACCCCCCCCCCCCATTTATTTTTGCCCAGGGCCCCAATTAGTCATAATCGGGTCCTGGCCTCATTCACCTCTAAAGACGTTCAAACATTTATTTATTAACTAAAATAATCATATATATTATAAAGCAGAAGTTCTGAAACTTCCAAACGAGTGTTTACAAAAACTACCCGATGGATCTTTTTGCAGATTATATCATTCGATAGGAAATATTCTTGCGGAGGTTTATGATACAAATATACAGGGATAACTCTTATTTTTCGTACTAAATTTCGTATTTTTCGGTTATTTTTGACGGAAGGGTTGCAACAACTAATTTTTTGGCGATAATTATATTTCAAAAAAGAAATGAAATACTTTCTCTAATGGAAAATAATATAAACATTTCGAAAAAAAACCTGTTAATTCATTGATTTAAAATAAATAATGATAAAAAAAAAAATCCGTTTAATGCAAAATAATATTATGAAAGGAAAATATTTATCTTTAACGAAAAAAAAAAAAAATGAATATTTATAATACTTAAAAAGTAACTTAATGTGAAAGAAAGTTTTGAAGTGACACAATATTTGGCTATTTATTTATTTCGAGCCAGATAAAAAGAATACAACATCTCAAAAATTTCATTAGGTAAAGCATAAGTATTTTTTTTCTTTCTTTTTTTAAAAATATTTTTAAATCTAATTTTTCCGTTATGTTTTTTACAGAAGAAACTCGCAGAATTATTTTTTTAAAAAAAGGCTCTAATTGTTATTTGTATGTTATTTGTTCAATTGGGTGTTTCAATCTACTTTTGTTGCCAATCAATGTTATTCTAAACAAAAAAAAAAAAAAAAAAAAAAAAAAAAAAGACGGAGCGATGTTCGCAAGAACTATTTTTTTCTCTCTTTTTTTTTAATGAGTGAGAGCATTTTTAGGAAAAAATTTTACATTTAACTTAAATACATATATAGCAGATAATACTACAAAAATGAATAATATTTAAATTTTAGGGTAAATGTCTTTCCACATGCATAGATATTGTAAAATAATTTAACTGCAACTTTTAAATTTTTTTTTTTGGCACAGATATTTCATACGCACTACATTGGTGCGATTTGTCTCTTACGCCAATACCATATATACATCTGGGTAATTAACTGACGCCAAAGTGTCATTATTTTGCTTGACATGGCAACCCGGATGTCATTGTCTATTTATTAATAAATTGTCTATTTACAATTTTTTCCTTTTTTTCCAATTATATAAACTTTTTTTTCCAATTATAATTTTTTCCTTTTTTTTTCAATTATATAAACTATTTTAATCTAGGCACATTTTTTATACATGCGCCACATTTGCGCGACTGCAATAAAATGGCGATTTTATGCCTCACTGGGTAACCTGGCTGTTGTAAGAACTATTTTTTTCTCTCTTTTTTTTAATGAGTGAGAGCATTTTTAGGAAAAAATTTTACATTTAACTTAAATACATATATAGCAGATAATATTACAAAAATGAATAATATTTAAATTTTAGGGTAAATATCTTTCCACATACATAGATATTGTAAAATAATTTAACTGCAACTTTTAAATTTTTTTTTTTTTTTTGGCACAGATATTTCATACGCACTACATTGGTGCGATTTGTCTCTTACGCCAATACCATATATACATCTGGGTAATTAACTGACGCCAAAGTGTCATTATTTTGCTTGACATGACAACCCGGATGTCATTGTCTATTTATTAATAAATTGTCTATTTACAATTTTTTCCTTTGTTTTCCAATTCTATAAACTATTTTAATCTAGGCACATTTTTTATACATGCGCCACATTTGCGCGACTGCAATAAAATGGCGATTTTATGCCTCACTGGGTAACCTGGCTGTTGTTTATTTATTAATAAATTTTTCTTTTCTTTTCTTTTATTTTTTAAAGGATATAAATAGTTTTGTTTTATAATTATTAACTAAACTTTTTAAAATTTATTGTTATTTTCTATTTAAAATAACAGAAAATAATTGTAAACTATATATATGTAACTGGAATTTGAAAACAAAATTTTCTCCGAATTGGCATCAGAAGAAAAAAAAAAAAAAAAAAAAAAAAAAAAAAAAAAAAAAAAACGCGCCAATATGGTGCGTATATGTCGTGTATACATTTTTTTCACTATACTACAGTATTTAAACATGCTGTATAAATAACGATTATTGTTTTTCCAAACATGTTTGGCACAGATATTATATACACACTGAGGTATCTGACTATCGCCAAAACGGTGTTATTTTGCCTGATATGGTAACCCAGCATTAGTTGTTTCTGCATTAATAAATTGTTTATTTACTTTCAATTTTTTTTAGAAATTCTATAAATTGTTTTGTGCTATAGTAACTTTTTTTATTTATTAATATTTTCGTTTTAAAATAACGAGAATAATTTTAAAAAATGCACATTTCTTCGCTATTCTAAAACGACGATTTTGATGCATTAGTATTGGAAGGAAATCTTGCAAATCCGGGTTTGTATCGGAGTTTTTTGTGAAATATGATATTTTCAAATGTAAATTGAGTGCTACTTGATTAACACGTCGGCCAGTTTCTACAAACTATTCAAATTTACATAAATTCATTTTAAATAACGATAGAACAATAAACATAAATAAAAAATACAAATTAAAAGTCGAATTAAAAAGCACTTATGATGTAAAAAAATACGTGTATCACGTGTAATATCAATTGCTATCATACTTACGATCATCGATTATTGACATTTATTCCTATAATCTGCTATTAATTTTTTTTCTCGACAGAATAATCAAGTAGTACCGTACATTGTACAAACTCCAGTTAATATTACAAAAATAGAGCTAAATAACTAAATTTAGGTGCAAATGCACACACGCATGTTGTAAGAAAGAAGCACAAATGTCATATATGCACCACGTTGGAGTGATACATTTCTGGCGCCACTTTAACGGAAACTTCGTTTTCAAATGACAGATACATTTCTATTTTCTATTTTACTTTTCTATGTATAGAACATTACATTTTGTATCATTTTAAAATGCAAAGGAAAGTAAATAAATAGTTCATTAATAAATTAAAAACAAAGCTGGATTACCATAAGAGGCATAAAATGTTCATTTTGTTTCAATCACGCCAACGTGATGCGTATATGACATCTGTATCAAAAAATGAATTTCACACATTCAAAAAACATTCACTTTATTTTTCTAAGGAAAACTTTATTTAACTTTATTTATTCTGCTGCATTCCAAAAACGGAACACTGTAATAGATTTGTCAAGAGCAGATGTACGTTGCGAAATATAATATAATATTGATAGAGGATGTATTAAGGTTTCCACAGATACCCATATTCTCAAGTTGAGAGGTTTAGAGTTCAAAAACTATCAAATGAAAATGAATCACTTGAAAATTGTTTAAATTCAATGGTCAATCTCTGCGATCATAATGATCGCTATTTTAGAAGTATGGTGAATAGACAATATTTAAATTGCTCTTTTCATAATTGCCTCATTTATCTATCAAACTCTACAATAAACGGTCAACTGAAATATTTTTTTCTTAAAAGCCCGAATTTTATCGAAAGCATAAGCTGATACAACAACATAATATTTTATTATTATTTTAATATATTTTGGCGTCAACGGGCATTGATTTCATTGTTGTTGTTTTTATTTTTGGCTCAGTTTTGTTTTTTCTAGCTCGCTGAGTTTTGCACTGATGAAGAATCTCGACAGTAGATTCGAAACAGCTGTTTGCTAACTTTTAATGCATTTTTGGTGCATTTATAATCGTTGATTTTCTACCTTTAAATACAATGGCGTTTTGTATGATTTTCAGAAATATGAAAGAGCATTCGAGGTGAAGTTGCTCTAAAAAACACAATCATATTCAGTATTTTGTTTGATTCATGTTTTGTTTTGAAAAATAGACCAGCGCAGCGGGCTTTGCCTGCTAGTATTATATAAGTTTATAAACTAATAATATAAGATAATTATTAATATTAACTCTTTATCTAATGCATTATGAATTCATGAAAATTTTACATTCTAAAGCATTTTATGCAACTTGTTTAAACTAAATTAAAAGATTTACATAAGCTTTTAATAAATATTTGAAGGGTTTTAGAAGGATTGAAGGGTTTAAAAGGATTAATTAAATTTGAATTTACAGGGATTTTGTGCAATTTTTATAACCCCACTCAAATATTTTATTTTTAAATATTTTCTTAGTATTTTGTAGGATTATAAAATGCACAAATATGATGTTCTTACAATATAAATATATAAATATTTCCGAATTGAAAAATCCCCATGCCCCTCCCTCAGCGCCAAGAAAGCTGAAAAGATGAAAAGGCAAAAGAAATCATCCTTTTAAAAATATTTTTGTTTTGTGTAACCTATAATGATTTTGGAATAAGATGAAGTAAAATATCTGCAACTCATTCTAAACAATATTACAACTAACTGACGTATTAAAAGAATTTTATAATAAGTTATTTAATGGTACTTATAAGTACCGTCGATAGATAAAGGGTTAAAGAGTACCCTTGTTATGTAGGTTGTTTATTATTAAAAATTATATTGAATCTCAGATTTCGGATTGTAATAAAGGTTAAGTAGTTTATCAAAAGATTGCTATTAAAACTTTATCAATGTAGATAAAATTGTTTAAAAAAAAGTATATATGTTTATTGATCAAATGGGGGAAATTATATTGAATTTTGAACTTGTGCTTAAATAAATCTCCACTCTCACTTCCCCTAACATAATTTCATTTGTGCATGATACGTGTAAGATACGTTTAATTAATATTAACCTATAACTTATGAATGAAAAATATTAGCCTTGCCATATTTTAAAGACGTTTTTCACTTTTATTTTATATCTTAAAATGTCTCGTAAGTGGAAAAAAAAAGAGCATATAGGCAGTCGAAGTTTGCATTACAAATTAAAACGGTAGTAAAAGAAGTGATTATAGCAATGCTAAGATAGTGCTCAGCAAAAGTTTAGACACTGGTGTTATTTAACCTTTAAATAAAATATACGAACGCTTGAGTTTTACAAATGGCTATACTTATTTTTAAATATATTTTAAACATTTTAGGATATAAATAATGGTTATAATATAAGATAACATTTAATTTAACTGAAAAAAGTAAAATTTGCACATTGCAAAAATTTAGACACCTTTTTTGATTTTTTGCCAACTGTTCATGGAAAAATGCAAATTTCTAAGTTATGATGTCAGATGTCTGCAGTATTTAAGTATATCTCGATATGGCAACAGTTAGTGAAGATGCCGCGAGTTAAAAATATTCAGTTGGATGAGGTAATTGAAATAGGAAAGCTGAACTCGAAAGGGAAGACTGTTGCAGAAATTTCAGCAGCATTGAATCGTCCAAAGTGGTCTGTCTATGAAGCATAATCTAAGGGTGACTCCTTCTAAACAAAACATAAATCTGGAAGACTGTGTGTGACCAGAAAATGAGATGACAAAAGGATCCATAAACTGGCATTTTCACAAATGTTAATTCCATTAAAAGTAAGTCAGGACCTTCTATGTCAACGGATATTATTCGTAGATGAATTACAGAAAGAGGTAAATCAATTTGCATGGAAATGATAAAAACAATCAGCTTTAAAATCTCGCTACAAATTGGTGCGAATGCAATGAACTTGCAAATATATGTCACATGGACCCAAATGGTACGCTATGATATTCAGAAACAAAAAAAAAAGTGGGATTTGAATGGCCTAAACGGGTGGGCATACTATTGGCACGACTTGCATAAAAAGCCCGAGACTTTCTTAAGTGGACAACAAGGAGATGACTTTATAATGATTTGGTCCTCACTTTGTTTTAATGCTCGAGTATCTCTGGAGTTATTCAGTGGTTGTCAAGCAACACAAGACTACATACATACGTTGGAGATCAATTTTTAGTCATTTGGGGAACTTTTAGCTAGTCCAAAGTATGGATTTTTGCAAGATAACTATTCATGTTGCATACAAAACAAGAATTTCGTTTAACTCTGAGAATACTACTGATCTAAACTGGCCTGCGTGTAGCCCTGATCTGGATCCAATCGAAAACCTTTGTAGCATCATATGTCGTAAGGTTTATGCAAATTTTTGCTATACTCTTCTGTTAATGAGCTTCGAGCTGCTGTTGAACATATTTGGTACAAAATAGACCCCCAAGTGACGCAGCATTTAGTTTCTTCGATGAAAAGTAATATTCTTGCACTAATTACAGACAACGTGGGTGCAACTCGATTTTAATTTGTAGTTAATTCTCTGTAAATATACAAATTGTCTATACTTTTGCCAAAATGTTAATTTCTTTTTTTGTCATTATATATTATATAAAAAGGTAAAATTTAAAATTTATTGTTTTTTGAATAAAGGATAAGTCACAAGTAATGTATGACTGATGAATTATAAAAATTCGGTACATACTTCTAAACACAGAAGCAAAACCGATCATTGTCTAAAATTTTGCTGAGCACTGTAATAGCTATATTATCAAATCACTGTAATAGCTATATTACAAATATAATTGCATGCAAGTTTATTAATATAAATGTTAATTAGGTAACATTGAATATACCGAGGAAAATATTTGCGTTCCGTCTCATTAATCCCTGCTGTGGGGATAATTGAAACAAAGTGGATATTTTTATATAATATTTTAGTGTATAATAATAATCTAGATTAATTATTGTACAGGGTGTTTGAAAACTGATCGCTATATTTGAAAAATCAATAAAAATTAAACGGGCAGCGATAGGAATACACCGTTTGTTGCAATATGCTTGGAACAACAGTAAATTTTCAGGCAGACAAACTGTCGAAATTAGTTACAATTTTCCACAACAGATTACGCTGCAGGTGATTTGAAAGATAAAGAAGAAAACGCAGTTTGTGAATTCGCCATTCTGCAAATCGTTTTTCAGCTGTAATCGTGTGCTGTTCACAGATTGCAAATTTGCTGTGAAAAAATGGTTTATTCCTTAGAACAGATGATTTTAGACTTGAAAGACCAGGTGTACCGTTACAATCCAAAAACATTTGAACAACTGAAACAGTACATCTCTTCTTATGTGAAGCCATGCCGCCTGACACGTTTACAAAGGTTTCTGATAATTTCGTTCAGAGACTACGCCTTATACCCTGTTCTCAGACCTGGATCTGACCTCAGATATCTCAGGCCTGGAACTCTCTCAGAGAGTTTCAACCCGATCGGGCTAGATACAGGAACAACCACTCCCTCTCATTATCTATAAAGCTTCGCTTTTACTGATTGGCTGTTGGTGGCCGTCTTTATTTCAAGCGCATGCGCGTACGTTACATTTGTTCAGTTCAGAGATACAGTGACATTCGCTGAGATATCTTAGGTAAGTTTTTCAATGTGAACAGGCATCTAATTCCGGGAGGCTAATATCCATTCACTCAAGGATACAGCGCTTGGCGAAAGTCAAAGCGTGCCAAATGGTTTGGAAGAAAAAGAGCTATTCCACCCATCATTCACTCCTCTTCCAAGATTTCTTGATAACATCGTCTAGTGTCACCATCTACTGTAAAAATGTATTATACAAATAATTTATTTGAAAAAAAAAATAATAAATTTAATGGAATTTTCTTTTTATATATAATACTCGTATAATTAAATATATACGAGTAACTTCTTGTGTTAATTTGTAAATTTTAATTTATATTTCTTTACATTTCTTATAGTATTTCAGTTTATAATGAATAATATAATAATGAAAAAAATAAAAAAAGAAGAACGAAAGAGAGTTGTTATTGTATTCGGATAAATTACGTGATAATAGCTAAAAATAAATTTTATTTTGATTAATTTATTTTCTTGGTAAGTATCAATTCAAGAACTTTATAAGAAAATACTGAGATCTGCTATATCAATTTTTTATTTATATATTTATTTTACTAATGTGATATAAATCACCATGTATAGCAATGCACTAAGATTGATAAATAAAAAATTTTTAATGTTGGAAATATGTATGAATATATTCATAAATATCAGCATATGTACACAGTATGTATGAAGTTATGCATTCCTACACGTCTGCTTAAATATTATGTATGTGTTTATTATATAGTTGTTATGTAGTTAGGTCATTTAATTATATAGTTAGAAAATGTACATAATTTCGATATCATCTGTTTTGGTCTATTTGGATTTTAATGTCTTACAAATATATCACTAATGTTGATAACATATTTAAAAGAAAAAAAAAAAAAAAAAAAGAAGAAGTATAGTTTACAGATTCTAAGAATCATCAAAAAAGTATATGTTTCAGTTAATAATAAATTGTGTTAAAAGTAAAATATTTTTTACACTTGGAAATTTTCCATTTGAAATAAAATATGTTTGGGAATTCAAATCAACTTTTGTGACACTGTGATTTAATGCACCTTTCCTATTCATAAATTGATAAGTATAAACTAAACATACATGCATATACTGGTTGAATTTGTACAAAGTACAAATACAAAACAAAGATCACGTTTTATCTAAAAAACCACCTTCAAAGTTTTTATCTTATATAGATTTTTTTTTTCATATTTAATATCTCACTAGATACTGAAAATACAAGAGAATTAATAACAAATCACTAAATGAAAACATTAAAAACATTAATTATCTGTTTAAATGATAATACTTACTAATATTAGTTATATATGTAACAATTAATAATATTAATTAGTATAATTTTATAATTATATATATATATATATATTAATATTAATTAATAAATAGTTAATATTAGTTATATATATTTAAATATTGTTAATTTTTTTAAAGAAAATCTTAAATTATGCTAGTGGAAGATTAAAGGAAAATTGAAGAAAATTAGAGATTTTCTTTTTTTTTTCTTAAATTATTATCATTAATTAAATACATAGAAATATTAAAATTTGAATATTTATAATTAATATTTTTATGTTTCACTACTTTATAATTATAAATGAAAGAGAAATTATTAAAATGAATACTAATAAATAATATAGTTTTTTTTGTATATGAATGATGCCTCATTTTAAAATATAAGAACTTTAATAAATTGATTTTACTAATTTGATATTCATCTCTTACAACACGGCGGTAGCATAACTAAAATAAAAATATTTTTTATTTTATTTTAATAATTATTGTATTTTAAATTATATTTATTTAATTATTAAAAAGCAGAATTTAAAAACTTATATTAATTATTTACATTTATCTCAAATTAAACTTTATGTAATAAAATTTTAAATTAAATTTTATAACTTAATTGTAATTAAAATTTAATTGTCTAATTGACAATAAAACTAATACAAAGTAACTGATTTTTATAACATTCTTTATTGATTACTTAAATAAAAATCAAAACAAAATTCTACAAGAGCAAGGACACAACTCACAATCTTATAGCCTTAACCACCTCGCTATGCCTCTGGTACTTTACAATAGCTTCCAAATGCCTCATATACGACAAAAATTGTTAGTAAAATGTCTGAAACAGCCATGATGCGCGAGAAAATGCGTAGATGCTAGTCAAAACATTTGGCACACCTTGACTTTCGCCAAGCGCTGTATCCTTGAGTGAATGGAAATTAGCTTCCGGGAGGGTCCACTTCAAACACGGCGATCTTAAGATATCTTATGTTTGTGGTGTGAACAGGGTATTATCATTGCTGCGCATGGTGGATATGTGGAAAATATCGTGTTTTAGATTTTTCCAGACTGCAGCGCCATCTGTTGTTGAAAATTGTAGCTAATTTTGAAAGCTTGTCTGCCTAAAAATTTACTATTCTCACAAGCATATTGCAACAAACGGTGTATTCAATTGCTGCCCGTTTAGTTTTTATTGATTTTTCAAATATATCGGTCATTTTTGAAACACCCTGTACATAAATGTAGAGAAATAACCTAATTTATGAAATGTGATATGTAATATTGATAATAATTTTTAAAAAGTATTCAAAATAAATATTTTTTATGAAAATGTCCCATTTATACCCCATTTCCCCTATTTGATGTTGAAATTAATACTTTATTGTGAGTTACATCATGTTACAAAATTATGTGCTGTATTTATTAGGTACTATAAAATGTACATAAAAATATTAAAATACAGCGCTAATTATAACAATAAATGAAAATTAAAATATTTAAAAAGAATAAAAAGTTTTCAAATAAATAACCTTGAAAGAGACATTTATTGTCGTTTTGTCTTTACAGAAAAAAAAATCGCTTCACGTGAGGCATACTTAACTGAGCACAATAATTTTGGATCTGAGCTCGTTAATTATTTTTATTTTTTTTAGGTTAGCAAACGTGTTTTTATTAATGATCTCCGCGCACTCATTTTCCCCTTCTTTCTACTTACCCATCATACGTAATATAGGGTAAATCTTGCCATTCTTTTGAAAATCGGAAAAAAAAAAAAAAAAAAAAAAAAAAAAAAAATGGGCGACACTGGAGATTTTGGACACTGGAGATTCTGAAAACATATATATATTTTTTTTATTTGTTGTCCGTCTGTCTGTCTATCTGTCAGTCTGTTTGTTTGTAAACGCTCTACCTCTCAAACAAATTGAAACAGAAACTTGAAATTTGATGTGTATTTAGTATGTAATAATGGAAAGACATCTATTTAATATTAGTAACCTCGATTATCCGGAACTGTTTTTTTCAACTCTCGAATTATTCGTTCTGATGAAAAATACATAAAAAATTTCGAATTTTTTTACTTTAAGGACTGGATGTTAAAGACAATAACAAAAAACACAAATTTTGCTAAAGAATGAAGTCGATCGGATAATAAATCGCCGGGATATTTGTAATCCTACTTTCCACACTCTTCGATTCTTCCAAATTTTAATTCAAAGGTATATTTTGATTGGAAATGAGACGCTTAACCCGACGCAATAAACTGTTAGTTAATATGATTATTATTTTTTGAGTTATAGGGATGTTTCTTTTACGCGATTCTGTACTACTTGAATAGTTTTGCGTTTTATATAATTTGTCGAAATTGGTTCATCAGCAATTCATTAATAGAGCATTACTATGTTTATTAAAAATATTTAAATATACACTCTAAAAGTGGAAGGTGAGAAAAACTCTCTTTTGAGAAGAGTGAGAGGCATTTTCACTCTTTTTGGAGTGATATTTTTAAAAATACACTACTTAAAGAGTGGAATTTTTCACTCTGTAGAAAGGAATGAAATATTTCACTCCGTTATCGAGAGTGAAAACCTGGCATTAGACACTTAAAAAAATCAGTTCAACTTTGAATCAATATAAGGATTTAAATAATCAAAAACAACAAAATATAACACTCCTTAATTTTCAATTACTCCATTTCAAAATATAACCTTTGAAATTACACTGATTTGTTACTAAAACGTAGGTGCAAAATGAAGGACAATGAGGGCCATCGTCCCGGGCGCAGAAATTGAAGGAATTGCAAATTTATACTACAAAATTCGTTTTTTTTTTTGTTTTTTTTTTTTTTCTTATTTTTTTTCTTGTAAATATGTGCATGGGTATATATATTTAGATAATGGGGAATAAATTTATTTTTCATTGCAAAGTTATTGCATGGCACCTTAATCTACACCCAAATACAAATTTATTAATAAGGACTTCTTTCCTTTCAAAACTTATTTTATGCAATGTTGAATTCAGTCACTTTTCTCCGGTAGGGACATTCGTGGCTCCGGGGGGAGGATATTATGGAGTTCCGGGGGGGGGGGGAATTGCAATTTTTGACCATGAAAAATACAAAATCCTAAATTTTCCGGGGGGGGGCATTTTATTGCTCCGGGGTAAATGACCCCCCGGCCACCCCCCCCCCCCCTGAATTCAACACTGATTTTACGTCTATGTCTGTTTTTTCAACCTTCTCTTTTCTGAGTCTGTAATTTTTTTTCTGCGCTAATGACAAAAACATATGTTAAAAATATTCTTCTGAAATAGCGAAAGTGTTCAAACTATTATACTGTACTGTTAGATACACAATTTTTATAGAAATTTCTCAGATTTCCTTTGCAAAATATAACTGCAATTTCCTTCAGTGCTAAATTCAGCGGATTTTCCTAGGGGAGGGGATCCCTTTCCCTGGAGGAATGAAACGTCGTGCCCTCTCTCGCCCCCCCCCCGCCCCAAAAATGTTACTTCTTGTATTTTCAATGGTCAAAAAGTGCACCCCACGCCCGGAACTCTGTAATGTTCACCCCGGAGCCATAGAAGTCCTTCCCGGAAGAAAGTGTCTGAATTTAACACTGATATCGTCTGTTTAATTTTATTTAATTGTTTGGAGTTGCTAAATTAAAATATCAAGCTCCCAAGTAAACGCAAAATATTGTTTATTCAGTAGAATTTGTTTCTGTTTCTGTCTTTTCACTTTTGTGACACGTTTCACTTTTGTCACACGTTTCACTCCTTCATTTTCACAAAGAATAAGTCGCATGCGTGTGCGTGGGGGAAGGGGAAGGGGATTTAAACTTAGCAATTTTTTCTCTTAGCATGGCGCTAGTCACTCATTTTAAAGAGCGACGTCCACTCTTTTTAGAGGGATGGACATTATTTATCGTATTAAGATAAATAACAGTGTTACTATGCTGGAACCTAATATTGCATTAATATGTTACCGAAAAGTCTCTGTTAAATAAATAACACATGGTTCTTAATGACAGCATCTTCCTTCACTTGTCTTAGTCAAAATTTCAGTTTTTGTACCTCTAAAGTAAGAATAATAGTCATTAAAAAAGTCCTCGATCGTTTCTTTTGAGACGTTTGTCCAACAATGTTGAATCCAGACACTTTTCTCAGGAGAGATTTCTGTGCTCTGGAAGAGAAACATTATAGAGCTACGGGAAGTGGGAGAGAGGCATTGCTTTTTCTGACCATTGAAAACCCAAAATCTCAAATCTTCCGAGGAGACATCGCATTGCTCAGCGGCGGTTCCCCCCCCCCCGGACCATCCCCTGAATTCAACACTAGCACTCAGCATGACCCTATCTTCACTCTTAGTTATGACCTGCTTGCTCTCTTAGGTATGTGATGCTTTTTTTTTTTTTTTTTTTTTTTTTTTTTTGGCAGTTCATCAATCATTATGACTGGTAGTGAATACATGCATGAATAGTAATAACTTACCCCGCTAATTAAACACTTTTTCTGCTTGGTGCCTGGTGATACGTCACCATCATTACACACTTTCTCCCATTTTGATAGCACAAAATACTAGAGCACAAAACACTGAAAATTTTTAATCGATCCGGAAAATATTTGAAAAACTTCATACTTGAAATGTTTTCCTGGTTAATCAATAAATTATATTCAATATATTACAATTAATATATCAATATATTATATATAACACACAAATTAATGATTAAAAAATAATTAAATTCTTTTTAAAACATCCCAAAACATGTAAATCCATTAAAAGTCAGAAGTCGAAAAACGTGAATCATTGCTTTCCATGAATCATTGCTCTTTAGTCAAAATATGAAGGTAAAATATGTGCAGATATATTTATTCAACATATCCTAAAAATTGCTTTAAATTCAATCTTATGTTGCAAATGCATTTTAAATTAATACAGTCTTATATTTGAAAAAGAAAATCATTTTTAAATGCTGCATAACCTAGCGTATATGATTGTTAGATTTTGTTAGTATATTTGCCATTTATGTTACGTAAATGAAAAAAGCAGTTATTTCTACTCCTTCATCTTGAAAATAAAGCAAAATATGAGTTCAGAATGATTACAGTAAAGCATCGTTTATACGACGATCATTTATACGACGTTTACATTTATACGACGTTTTAGTGTGGTCCCAATTCATTTCTATTTGTTTTAATGTAAAAATGTATCGTTTATACGACGCATAAAATCATTTATACGTCGATTTGTCGATTTGTTAACTTTTTTTTAATTTATTTTTCTTGTGAATTTTAAGAACAGACCGAATTCGCCAGCTATGGATGACACCAACTCTCTTAAAACGAAAGAGTGGATTTGGCTGCTCAAGAAAGAGTTCTAATTTATTGGATCGTAAATGAGTTGATTTTTAACCGATTCAGTCATCTTGGTTTGATTTTTTCTCTTTCTAACCCACTCATACAGCTTTAAAACTAAACAACTCAACTCAATAATGAAACAGCTCTTTTCCGGCGCTGATTTTCGCCGCTGACTCGTCACGTGACCTTGCAAGATAAGATGGAGACTTCCGGCGTTCGCTAAACAATTTGCTGAAAATGCCTTTTTTACGAAGTAAGTAAGTTTTATATAAGTATTTTATTTTAATTATGCTTTCTTTTAATAACTTTCCCTTCTCTTTTTAACAGACTAAAATTCATAACAGTATCATACCTTGAAATTAAAATGTCGTGTCACACGGTAATATTGAGGATGTGTTTAGTGCATTTCTATATTAATAATTGGTGTTACAGTGCTGCTACAAAACTTTCGTGCTTTAATAAAATAAATTACTATATTTAATCAGAGTAAAAATTGTTAATGGAATGTAAATATCTCGTTATTTAATTGCCTTGTATTAAAGTTTTGTAATTATTATATCTTTATTCATAGAAATTTATCAAAACATTGTATTTACGTCTTGTTTGCAGTGTCTTAGTAAAAACGTGCTCCGGATTACATTATACACATTTCTAAGATTTTTTTTTTCCATTCTTAATGTTGAACTTGTGTTACTGTTTTGTTTGGCAATGTTTCATACTGTTATTGGGCAAAATTATTGCATGCATGGTCTGTATTATAATAATCTGCTTAATATTTATAAGTTGTTACATAATGCATGCAGAAATAATAGTTTTCTTGTGCCTGCTTCCCAGGTAGCTTTAAATCTAAATGAGAATTTATAAATAAAACGAAAACAGTGGACAAAAGTTTGCCTTTCTATACTGGTAAATGCAAGTATTATTTCCTAAATATTATGCAACGATACCAAAAAGCAAATCCTCTTTCTCTTTAGAAAATACCTTGTAATATCATCCCTTTCCCTTAACATTTTTTATGCATAGCCCAGTGGTAGAATTGATTTTAAAAAAAGTTACTGGTCCCAAAGACCAGTACGCATGAGAGTTTACTGGTCAGAAAGAGTCATCAGTAACCCGCTACATAAAATTCTATAAAATACTTTTAACCGTCCCCCCCCCCCCTCTTCACACACACACTCCTACTAGAATGTAAAATAAACCAAACTTCCTTTGCAGTTATACAAAATTTGTGGCATAATAAAATGGAAAATTACTTATTTTATAAAAAAGTATGTAGTATGTAAACTAAAACTATAAAATTGTGTATTTTATTTCCGATCATTTATTTAACAGATAGTAAGGATTAATGCATTATTTTCTTATAATTATTTTTTCAAGTAATATTTTATGGTTTGTGTTTGGTACGGTTTTCTCAAACAGGAAAATTTATTTACTTGTCAGAGATGAAGTGGGTGTGCAGTGGTGTAGCTAGGATGGGTGACTTCCCGGGACAGATGTAAAAGGTGTCAAGCCCCCCCCCCCCTCCTCCTCCTCCTCCATTCCAATCTGTCATATTTTTTCAATCTCAATTCTACATTCTTATAAAAAATAACCTTACCATTCCTTATTTACCTTTTGTCCTTCTGCATAAAAAAAACCGCAGAAGTGAATCATCACTCAACCCATAGTCTGCACAAGTCAATGCCGTGTTTATACGTAGAAGAAAATTCTTTCTTTTAAAGTTTGCTTTTGTTACCCACTCGTTGACTAGGTTGGTTTTTGTTCCCTGGTGCATATCTTATTTAGACACACCATTCTGTATAAAACTTCACTTTAGCAAAGAAAAGAAAACTAGCTGTATTGCATCATGAGCTAAAAATCTCATTTTATTTCCTAATTAGTCTCCAAAATTTTATAAAATTGTATTTTTTATTTGCAAATAAAGATTTGGTGTCACACTTTAGAGGATGACACCCGGGTAATTTCCCTAATCAAGAAGAATTTCTTTTACCGCTTGACTAAAATCTTAAAGATCAATGAGTTATGTGTCTCTATATTCAAAATCACCATGCATCTTATGACAGATTACTTAAATAATTTGCTTTTTTAAAAAATATTTTATACTAAATATTATCAAATGTTTTTAATCTATTTTAAGTTTGATAAATTCACATGTTTAAGCTTTTTCTTTAGAACAATAGGTATTTTCATCAGCACAATTTTAAACCTATCAATACAAACGCAGGAATAGTGTTAAAAATAGAAATTATTTATATCCAATAATTTGAAACATTTAAATTAAATATAAAAAAGAGAGAATGTCATTATGTTTTTATTAAAAAAGAACAATTTTTGAAGGAAAAAAACAGTTGGTTTAAACTAGGGGTGCACAATCTTTTCAAGAAAAGGGCCACTTACAAATATGCCTCGGTGGTCGAGGACAATACAGAAGGGTCATTCCATTTTAAATCAACAAATGGGGTGCGCATCACCATTTTTAATTTTGATAAAAATTTGCATGTCCATTCCCCATGTTTCCTAGACCTCAAAAAAATATATTTTTTGTTTTTAAAAAAATTATTTTTGATATAGAGGCCAATTTTGTCGTTTGGCAACAGTAAAAATTTGGTATTTTAAGGCTTTGTCTTATGAACTGCAACTTTTTTTCTAACAAAGTTATAGAGCACAGCCATATCTCATTGCAAAGCTAAGAGAATGATCTTTTTCCACATGGTATCAATAAATTTGTGATTTAAAAACAAAGCGTATCTTTTCAAGGTCAAAGTTAGCGATACAAAATTGATTTTTTACCATTTTTGAAAATTTAAAAAGTCATGAAGGGCTTGGAATAACAAGCCCTCTTTTTTTCCTTACATTCATATGGATGGATACTTATTGTATTAAAAAAATTGTCTTGTTACTCTGCCCCCTTCACAAGATATGGCCCTCCGAAGTAGCACATTTTCTAAAAAAATCAGTTTTCAATGCTAAAAAAATTAATGTGGGGGGCAAGGTAAAATTTTTTGTACTTGCCTGATCTTAAGTACTTCATACCAGCTTTCAAACAAAAAAAAGATTGATTTGTTATTCAAAGGCATTTGGGAGCTTTAGGGGGTCTGAATTTTCAAATAATTGCTCTGAAACGACAATTTTTTCATGTGCTTTTTTTTTTGTAAATATGCATTTTTTTGCATATATTATAAACTTATCTCATTTAAAGGTTTTAGATCAACCTCATAAATAGTATTTTAACATATTCTTACCTCTCATCAATTGTAAGCATCCATTTGTCAAATATGACAGGAATAGCCAGGTCTCAACTTGCCCCAGTCTTGCTTCCCATTTGTTAACAAACATGAACAGTTCTTTGTATCTTTCCTATTAGTGGTTGGCACTGTGCCAAAGACAGAGCTGTTCACATATTATTATATACAACTATCCAATAACACCAGAGTAAGACAAATGATTTGCATAATGATGTCCCTGACACATGCAAGTGCTCAGTTGTTGTTGTTTTTTTTTTTTAATTCTGGAAAGTTGCTAAGCAAGTGTTCCTGTTGTATTCTTGATATTTCAGTGTTTAATGTATTGTTTTTTTTCATTTCAAGATCCAGTACATATTTAGAGAATATTTCGGTGAAGTATTTTTCTTCATTAAGATATAAGTTTTTTTTATGTGTTTTTCTACATATAAAGAGTAAATTATGGATAACCCTAAATGTTCTGTAGGAATGTTTAAGAAAGATGATTGTAACATTTTAAGTTATAGTAGACAATCAACTATAAACAGTATTTCAAAATATAGTGATGAGGATAAAACTTTGCTGCATTTAAGAACTGGATGTAAAAGCATTGAAACTGTTTGTACATACCATGAAAAAAAAATTTTTGACAAATATTCCCACCTTTATGGAACTTCTTGCTGTGACCCATATTCGGCACATAAAAAAGTGATAACAAAAACCCTAAGAATCATCAGCAAAGACTTGCATATGAGAAACCCAAATTTAAATCTTATTCCTGGAAAATCTCTTTGTTCCAGATGCTTCAATAAAATACAGAATCAGACAGTTGAAACCTTTAAAGATAACAATGAAGAAATTTATGTACCTGAATCTGATTTAGTTGAGTCTGTAAATGCAGCATGTACTTCCCTGGGAGTATCACTTTTAAAAGTGGCCAAGTTATCACATGATCGTAAATCATCAGCATTAAAAAAAACAGTTTCAGAGATAACAGAATCTGTCACAAATAAATTGAATAAATCATTTGATCTTTCAATTGATCCATATGAAGAAAAAAGTAGTTCTTGTCAAAAGCAGTTATGTGATAATTATGAAAAATTAATAGGAGATCTGAAAGAGAGAATGAAAACAGCTGATTGTGTACAAGATAAAGTAAATATTTTAAGTTTGTTGCCTCTAACTTGGAGCTGTGCAAAAATTCAAGCAGAATTTGGTGTCAGCCAGTATTTAGTTCGAAAAACTAAAGATTTAGTAAAAAAACATGGAGTTTTACCAAAACTGGAACTTAAGAAGCCAAGCAATACTCTTAGTACTTGTACAATAAAAACTGTACAGGACTTTTATCAGAGAGATGACTGTAGTCGTATAATGCCTGGAAAAAAAGACTGTATTTCTGTCAGAGGAAAAAATGGAGAAAAGTCAAATCTTCAAAAAAGGCTCATTTTGTGTAACTTGAACGAACTTTACATATATTTTAAAGAAAATTACCCTAATATGAAAGTAGGATTATCTAAGTTTGCCGATCTTAGACCAAAGTTTTGTGTGTTAGCAGGAGCATCTGGTACACATTCGGTATGTGTTTGTTTGTACCATCAAAATGTAAAACTCATGCTATCATCAATAAAAAGTCGTCATAGTTATAAAGATCTCCTACAGATTATGGTCTGCAACATTGAAAATGAGAACTGTATGTTTTCTGAATGTACTGCATGTCCAGGTGTGGATGGCATTTTACAACTGATCTATCCCAGTGACAACATTCAAATAGACTTGGAAGATGATGAATTTGAGGAAATGCAAGTTTCATATAAACAATGGGTGTCCACAGACAGATGTGAACTTACATTATGCATTCTACCTTTGCAAGAATTCTTGGTTAAGTGTTGCGAAAAACTTGAGCAGCTAAAAAAACACCACTTCATTTCCCATAAACAAGCAGAGTTTCTAAAATTGAAGAAAGAAGTTCTGGATAACGGAGAATTTGTGGTGCTAGGAGATTTTTCGGAGAATTTTTCTTGTGTTGTCCAAGACGAGGTTCAGGCCTATCACTGGTCAGGTAAACAATGTACTCTTCATCCTTTTGTTGTCTACTGGAAAAAAGATGGAGAACTTCAATCTCAAAGTTTTTGTTTTGTAAGCAACTACCTTGATCACAATACAACTGCATTTTATGCTTTTCAAACGATCCTTGTAAGAAAGCTGAAGGCAGACCATTCTTTGATTTCAAAATTATTCTATTTTTCAGATGGGTCAGCCGCACAGTATAAGAACAAGAAAAACTTCATTAACTTGAGCCATCATGAAGAGGATTTTGAGGTAAAAGCAGAGTGGCATTTTTTTGCCACATCGCACGGCAAAGGCCCTTGCGACGGGATCGGAGGAACAGTGAAGAGGCTAGTGCGAAAGGCTAGTTTGCAGAGGCCAAGCAATAATCAAATCTTGAATTCATTAGATGTTTTTAAATATTGCACTGAACATATTAATGGTGTAACATTTTTCTATGTTTCCGGTGATGACGTTAATGCAGTAGAAAAAGTCCTTGAGAAAAGATATAAATCAGCATTATCATTACCCCAAACTCGGTCTTTCCACAGCTATATTCCCATCAGCAAAAATATTATTCATGCTAGAAAGACATCTTTTTCTTCAGATTTTAAGATCTTTCAAATCATGAAAGACAATCCTGTCAACCTTACATTATCAACATCAACAATCTGACCAAAATTATCAGATTACATTTGCTGTATATATGATGGTGACTGGTGGCTAGGAGAAGTTTTGGAAATAAAAGTATATGATGTTGAAGAAGAATATAGGATCCACTTCTTTCATCCTAAAGGACCTGGAACATCATTTAAAAAATCATGTCAAGATAACCAAACTTGGATTCGATTTCAAGACATCTTGAAAATCCTAACTCCGTCAGAATTATGGTCTGCACAGGGAAGATGCCATAATATCACACCTGAGATGAGTGAACATTTATCAACTCTTCTCCGAGAGAGAGCAAAATACTGAACAATATACTTTTGCAAGCTTTGAGAGTTCAGTTTTATTCTATGTCTTCAGGTATTAAATTTCTTAAATTAGCTTATTAATGTTTAAATAAGTTCTTTGATAATTCTTCTTTGCCTTTTCTAGCTGTTTTCAGTATTTAAAATTAAGAATCATTCACAAAAAACTAATATCAGGAAGTATGCAAAAAGTTGTCGTTTCAGAGCAATTATTTGAAAATTCAGACCCCCTAAAGCTCCCAAATGCCTTTGAATAACAAATCAATCTCTTTTTTGTTTGAAAGCTGGTATGAAGTACTTAAGATCAGGCAAGTACAAAAAATTTTACCTTGCCCCCCACATTAATTTTTTTAGCATTGAAAACTGATTTTTTTAGAAAATGTGCTACTTCGGAGGGCCATATCTTGTGAAGGGGGCAGAGTAACAAGACAATTTTTTTAATACAATAAATATTCATCCATATGAATGTAAGGAAAAAAAGAGGGCTTGTTATTCCAAGCCCTTCATGACTTTTTAAATTTTCAAAAATGGTAAAAAATCAATTTTGTATCGCTAACTTTGACCTTGAAAAGATACGCTTTGTTTTTAAATCACAAATTTATTGATACCATGTGGAAAAAGATCATTCTCTTAGCTTTCCAATGAGATATGGCTGTGCTTTATAACTTTGTTAGAAAAAAAGTTGCAGTTCATAAGACAAAGCCTTAAAATACCAAATTTTTACTGTTGCCAAACGACAAAATTGGCCTATATATCAAAATTAATTTTTTTAAAAACAAAAAATATATTTTTTTGAGGTCTAGGAAACATGGGGAATGGACATGCAAATTTTTATCAAAATTAAAAATGGTGATGCAACAACTTTTTTGAAAATTTGTTGATTTAAAATGGAATGACCCAGAGATAATTCAGTTTCGAGGAAGTGATCTATGGCCTATAATCCGATAAAAAATATAGTTTCAGAGGGGAGTAGGAAGGACTTAATTTTGCTTACCCAATCAAAACTTCCAATTCAGTTATTAAGGATATATCAAGAGTTTTTACATTTGTATATATATAGCACATGCAGCAAGGAATATTTTCAAGATGTAATAATTTTCCTTAACTTTATTGAGGAAAGTACATTATTTTGTTAATTAAAAATGCTAAAAAACAAATATAAGTGATTGGTGCCAATAAAAAAAAAAAGTAAACTTAATGAAAGTGGAAGAGATAAGAAAACAATCAACAAGATTTTTTCTGTGCCTGATCAATGAAATTCCAGATTTTTTTTGTGCTTTATCAACAAAAATTTCAATTTTTTTCCAGTTGTAAATTGATGAAACTCGCGGGCCACAGGTTGTGCATCCTTATTTTAGTTTATTAGTTATTTTAATATTTTATTATATTGTAAGCCCTTACAATAGTTTAGATTTCCTTGTTAGTTACATTCAAATTACTGTTTAAAAAATGTAAAGGAAATAATGACCAGAAATCCGCAAAATTCTAAAATCTGCAAAACCTCTGGTCCCAAGCTGTGCGGATTTGAGGAAGTCTACTGTAATAGCAGTATTACTAGCAAAGTGCCAAATTTTGACCTACTTGTGATATCCTTAAATTTGGCAGCAAATATAATTTGCCATATATAAAAACAATTTAGTGAAATTTTCTATCTTTTAATGCATTTTTTTAAAAATGTACAGTATTGTGCATGTTATATTAATAAAACATGCCTTATTTTTTTTCATTTATATTTAATAATAATAATCTGGTTTATGTAAGTCTGTAATGTTTCAAACGATTTTTAACCGGCTTCCTGGTATGTTAGAATCATAAAAGTTGTACATAATGTTTTTGATGACAATATAGCATTAATACAGTTGCAATTATTAAATTTAATTCATTTTCATTCAGTTAACTCAATATTAGGTGTCACCCCCACAATTCATTGTGGTGTGTCATCGCTTTATTCTTGTGGCCTATAATCTGATAAAATATATGAATTAGAGGACCCTTGGGGGGAGGAGATTAACCCTTTAAATTTACTTACCCAGTCAAAATATCAAATTCAGTTGGTAAAGATATATCAGCAATTTTTACATTTGTATATATAACATATAAAGCTAAGATTATTTTCAAGATGTAATAATATGCCTTGATTTTATTCACGAGAATAAATTTTGTTTTATTAGCAATGCCAAAAACAAGCTTCTTTGAAGGTTTAAAGGGGGGGGGGGGGGTTAGATCTCTAGCAACCAGGCTGTAGTTTCAATTTATCCACAAAAGGTCGCCATGACTAGAACTCACAACCAACTACATCTTGTCGATACTCTACTGAAAGCAAAGAGTAGCTGAACAAAATCCATCAGATGTACAGAACTTACGACTAAAATGATCAAAGGAACGAAAAACTGACCAACCATCAATTTGATCTTCTGCTAGGCTGGATCAAGTCTTCCGGAGAGGTCTAATCAATCAGGATGTCGGACTCAGTCAGGGGTGCCCAGAGAGGGGTTTGATGACGCAAGATGCGTCCTATAACTTAGTTTGGGGGGGGGGGGGTAATTTGAGAAAAAGTACATGTTTGGGGGGAGGGAATTTTAAATTCTTAATATTTCTTGTTTTTACTGTTAAAAAAATATCTTGATTTTTAATATCACTTTTAATTTTTTTCAACATTTAATTTCCAGAAAAGTCCCTTTATTTTCTTTCTTTAAATTCTAGATAAGGGCAATAAGAACTCATTCTGCTATACTCAACTCGCTATCTTTGTAAATCTTGATTCTTAAATTTCACTTTTAAATTTTTTCAACATTGAATTTCCAGAAATGTTTCTGTATTTTTTTTCTTTAAATTCTAGATAAGGGCAATAAGAACTCATTTCATTATGCTTAACTCACTATCTTTTGATGGTGCAGTAAGTTATAAATAAAATATATTTTACAATTGATATTCTGTTTAGGAGGGGAGGGTCAATGTTAATGTATGAAGATTTTTTTTTTGGGGGGGGTGGGTGGTCACCACTGGAGTCAGTAACCCTCTTAGTGAGATCATCAGCTTGTTCATTTAAGGGGATCCCCCGGTGTCCCAGAACCCAGCACAGATGAATTTTAGGGGAGAGACCCGCAATGCCCCGATCTTATGCAACCAAATTTAAAAAAAAATTCTTCCGATTGTGGAGATTACTGAACCTTTTAGTTCACTAAAGTGGAAGGTTCATTGTGGGGTTAGATCTAGCAGTGCTGAACATAGCCTTCGAGTTTTGGACCAGAGTGAGGAAAGAGTTAAAGTTTATCTCCATCAATGAGTGCAGCTTGTCGTTAGATCACGGCAGATCAACGGCCAATTATAAAGAGGACGACAAGGAGGAGAGGGGTGGGATTAATAGTGACAGAAATGTCAGTTGGGAAGTGACCGTTGTCAAATAAATCTTCATCCACACGCAGCGTGGATCTTTATAACTAATCTTTTAATTACTAATAATAAATATTTGAAAGTAGTCTGATAAATAAAATATTCTTCTCCTTAGCTATCTAAATAATAAATTTCAAATACTTCTTGAGATTTTGTTTCTTCAATGACAATTTGAAGTCAACATTTTCGGTCATAGATTCAGCAGATAACTAACAGGGGGGGGGGGGGGAAGGGAATCACTTATTAAAATGCTATAAGTAGCATCCAATCTTTGAAAACTCTCTTATTCGACTTCATATTTTGATTTTAATGCTTAAGATAACCTCCCCAATTAAGAATGGGGATTTCTTTTACAGCTTGAAATCTTATGGATTGTGTTATGTTATTGCGTTAAATAATCTGCAATTTTCAAAAAATTAAGATATTTTCTATTAAATATTGAATATTTTTAATCTATTTTATATTAGATCAATTCACATGTTTGAAGCTTTTTCTAAAGAGAAATAAATATATTCACCAATGCAGACTGATTTTAATCCTATACCCAAAAAATGATCTAAACCTGCTACATCCAATGCTTACTGCTGGTATAAAGTGTTAAAAATAGAAGTTATTTATATTCAATAATCTGACATACATAAATTATTAAGAAAAAGAGAAAATGTCATTAAATTTCTTCTGATTTTTTTTTTTTTTTTTTTTTTTTTTTTTTTTTTTTTTTTTTTAAGAAAAATACCAGTTGGTTTAAACTAAACCGTTGTTTAAACCAACAGGAGTAAACAGTTGTTTAAACCATAGTTAAAACCAATTGGTTTAAACCGTGCCAACCCTGTTCTAATTGTTGTAGGTTCTATCTTGTATTATATAAATATGCAAATATATAGAAAACAACTAAAAATCCACAAAAACCTGTATTGGTTGGGTATTTGCCAGTGCTGATACATTTTGAAAGTAGCAACAAAGGTGAATTTTCAACAATATTTTATAATGTTGCTTTAAGAACTTTCATTTTAAATTTGCTTTTAAAATGGTGATTTAGTGTATCAGATGTAACACCATGATTTAAACAAGCAGATAAGTGTAATCGCACAGGATCTATTTATTCTATTTCCATTTTATTCATGATTGGCTGAATTTTCAGTAGTGTAATATTTATAAAGCTAAAATTTTTAGTGTATGGTTCATTTTATGTTTAGACTATGGATGGGAAATTTTGTAAAACATTTAATCTGAAAGCTGCAAAATATTTTAATATGTTCATAATCATTCCTTAACATTATATTTATTGCTATTTAACTTAATTCCAATATTTTCTTTTAACACAGGACGATGGTGATTTCATGGAGGAGTAAAATTCTACTGTGAGTGAGGAGTCAAATTCAACAATCTTATTTAATCTCAACGATTTTCAAGAAAGTGTCTATTTTGCCTAAGATTTTAAAAGTTGGACAAATCAGTGGACAGATTATAACATGCTCTTTATGTATTTAATGTTTAATGCAAATGGACTGTTATATTTATAAAGGTCCTGTTAAAGATGTTATTGAAACTTGTTTATCTGATGTTGGAAAGAATTGTTATCAATTAATGTTAGGTTTATTTTGTTCTTGCTAAATAAAATGTTTTTGTTGTTAAATAAAATTAGTTTTTTTTCTTTCTTGCAACATTCTAAATTGCACATTTGGCTCTACTTTTGACATAAACTGCTGCAGTCTTATACTTTTATATTTATTTAAAAGTTAGTTGATTTAAGAAACATTGAACAAAATCAAAAATTAAATCAAAAATTCTTTATTAAGAAGAAGTAAGTTATTCTTGAATATAAATCCAAGTTTTAACAAATGTTTTAAATGATATAAAAAATAATTGCACATGGTCAATAAATCCATTTCTCAGTTATTTCTGCATTTAACTTCATACAATAAAATAATTGTCCATAATCAAAATTTTAGCTATACAAGTTTTTTAATGGCATTCCTCCACATTTCCCAATTGCAATGTGCTGATATAAATGCTATGGTAACAATTATTTTATCTAAGATTTCAAAACCATTTCAGATTTCAAACTAAACAATTAAATTATTTTTTTTTAAATTTAGTCAGTTTAAGAAATATGATTTTGATTGAGATTTAAATCGAGGAATAATTACAACAAGATATCATGGGTTGATGTTTATCCATTTAAAATATTTTCAATTTCAATTATTTAAACCCTGCACTGGCCATGTGTGTGGGGGGGGGAATACTTTTTTAAATTTAGTTTTTATGTTTTTTAATACTTTTTTTTTTCAAAACTGGGTCTGAAACTCCTATTAATATTAAAAAAAAATAATTAACCAAAATTGCAAAAGTAAAAACTAACCCACTTACAGGTCATCCTCAAATATTCTATGCCCCCCCCCCCCCAAAAAAAAGGTAAACATTTTAAAATCCAAACAAGATATTTGAAAATAACTTCTGCATAGGATTATCTAAACTCTTAAGGGGAACAATCAGCTTCTGCCATTGTGGTGCTGAAGTTGAGTCGTTGGGCTGATATCAAGTTTATTTTTTCAATATTTTTTTAGTAAGATGCCTAAGATTGGTTTATTTGATTGAAATCGTAAATTTTTAATAAAAAAATATTTGTTATTTACAATTAAATCAGAAGCTAATGAAAAAATTAAAATTGTATATAAGCATATCTGAAGCTATAAGTATCATTGGAAAATATGTAAACTTGAAATTGCCCAAGAAAAGAAAGGAAAAATCCCATTAGCATCACAGCATCAGAAGCTGATATTCTGTTTAATGTTGTTCGGGTGCTGTTGTACAGTTATGCAAATTTAGGCAGTTTGCATGAATAAGTGTTTTCAAATTTGCAATTTTGAGATCACCAGTATTTTTTATTTAATGAATATATGTACTTTTAAATTTAACAAAAGAAAATTCTGATGTTAAAAATTTCTGATTTGACAGAATAATAAAAAATTCATGTAAGCTATATTTAATTTTGTATAACGATTCAATTGCCTTTTCCCCTAAATTGACATAGGAAACAGTTTCGTTGAATTAGAAAGAAAAAAAATGTTTTTATGATTCATTAGAGAACTTTCAGTCATGTAAATTAGAATGTTTTAAGTCTTGTTAATTAAAGCCTTGAAGAAATATTGGAGAATCTATGTTACAGTTTTCCAATCTCTCTCTCTCTCTCTCTCTCTCTCTCTCTATATATATATATATATATATATATATATATATATATACCCTTGTAATGTCAATAAACAGAAATTTAAATCCGAAATGAGAATTTAATTGCAACACTTGAAAATGTGGCAATAATTCCATGTTATATTGAATTTCATTGATAAAAATTAATCGAGGATTACTGAATTTAGTTTTAAATGATGTGATTTTATTTAGACGATTTAGAAATCGCTTGAAGATTTTTGTAATTTTAAGCAATTTTGCTTTTCTTAAGAGTGAATTTATTCAATTCTACAAATTCAAGGAGTTTTGGATTAACTCTTAAATGAGTTGATTTTATTCATGTATGAATTGGTTACAAATCGCCTAAGTGCTACTGGATTAAATCAAAAATGACAACATTTCACTCCAACTTGAATTGATAACAAATCGCTCAAGTGCTACTGAATTTGCCTTAAATTATTTCACTTCACTCAAATACGAGTTGGCTGCAGCTAACTCAAGTGCTACTCGATTTAATCCTAAAGACTTCATTTCACTCAAGTATGATTTGGTTACAAATTGCTCAAGTGCTACGAGATTCAGTCTTAAATGACTTCATTTCACTCAAGTATGACTTTATTACAAATCACTCAAGTACTACTGGATTTAACCTTTATTGATTTGATTTCACTCAAGTATGAGTAAAATAGAGATCACTCAATCATGAGTTGATTAAAAACAACTCATTCACTTGAGTTGTTTCAGCTCTTCTTGAGAAGGTTCCTTTCAACATGGGAAAAGAGTGGATTTCAGCTCAACTTGAGTTATTTCAGCTTTTTCGTTTTAAGAGAGAAAGAATATGTTTAAATATACCTCATCCATATGATAGCAACGTGGACTAGTGAGAATTGTCACAAAAATTAGGAGAGGTCATTTTTATTTCGAAGACCGGAGACGGTAAGCTTTCCCGACATTTTATTTTTACTTGGCACGGCACATTTTTTGCTTATCAGTGTGCTAACGGCACAGATCAAATTTAATTCTTCAGTTTTCGTACTGTTTCGGCCATAGCTTTTTTCGACATATCTTAAAAACGCAAGTCCATCTTGGTAAAAGAAAAAATTAACATTTTGAAAGAATTCGAATGTAAAAGTTATGATAGTAAAAATTTCGTATTGTATCGAAACATCAAAAACTTTTTTTGCTACAATACCAGCGGAAATACTTTTTAAAACCTTCACTCATTGCACAAATCATTAATTACACCTCCACGTCAATCAATCACGTCAAACAACCATAGGCAATTTTTTTTCTCTACATAAAATGATCAAAAGAAAAAATAAGTGTACCGTAAAGCACCGAAAGTAAGCACTCCCTTATCTGACAGGAAATTCTAATAATTTTAAGGCACGCTTATAACTGGAATTTTTGTGAAATAGACAGGTAACAATAGAAAAGTGAGGGAGCATATTTGGAATTTATAAATTTCCCAGTATTTATATAATTTGTATAATAAATCAGAAAAGGAGACATATTTAGAGGGAGCTTGATTTCGGTATTTTTTTGGTGTTATATTTAAATTGCTTACTGTATTCCCTCTCCCTTTTTTTGGTTATATGTTAGTTTAATTTATAAATAAGCGTAAATCAAGTCGCTGAACATTAAAATTAAGTGAAAACAAAATTAATTTGAGTTTAAGAAGTGAAAATCGATTATACGACGTTATCGTTTATACGACGTTTTTCGGAAATCCCTTCGGCGTCGTATAAACGATGCTCCACTGTACTTTTATAAAAAGTACTTTTTTCTACATTTATCTAAAATGCATTTATTCATAATTTCATACTTTAAAAATCCAATTCTCGATTTTAGTTGTAAAATCTATTTTAAAACTAACAAAACAATATTCTGTAACACTTAAATAAAATGTTTGAATCTATGTATTTTTAATTAATTAGCTCATTTAAGACGTCTCTGTTAAAACTTCAGATTGATTTGAATTCAAAGTAGAGAATTGGAAACAAACACAGAAGAGATAATTCCTTAATATTCGCTAATTCAGTATCTAATAAATTTTCCACCAGTTATTCAATAAATGTCGTTCTTTACATTACAAAAGAACATTTTATCGATTCGTAAATATTGCTTATTTTCAAGCGTTTTCTTATAAATCGTTTGAAAAGTGTTGAGCAATAATTGTTATCTGAAGATAATTTTGTTTTCTGTTTTTGGAAAGGAACAAAGTGTGGTTTTTATTTGCAGTTGTTGATGAGCGGAGAATAAATAACTAATGATTTCGTCTCTTTTTATTAAATATCAGAGAGGTTAATTTATAGATTTCCGGATTTGATTTCTAAAAAAAGGTGTTTCATACAAGGTGTTCAATTGGATGATTAGCAGTTGAATACATTAATACAATGAGGTTTATATCTTGCAATGAGCTGCAAGTTTTGTATTTGAGGGCCTCTTTTAAGGAGGGGGGGGTTGCACACCCATGTCAGTGACTCACCTAATTTTGCTCATTTCTTCACTTCATTTCAATCTTTAAAAGGCTATAACTTCGCTTCTATGGGAGCTACAGCGGAGAGAAAAATTCTAGCATAGCTAACTTTTCCTCGCCGTTCTTTTTGCTATTTCAGTTTTCCGGTTTCCCCCATTGGACCATTTGGGGAGAGCGGAGGGGCCATTTCTCATTTTTTGATGTAATATGTCTATCGATAGCTTGTACTTCATACATTACAAATTTAGCATTGAAAAAAAATCCATCATTCTGGGTCACGTTACGGACCCATAATGGGTTGAAATTTAAATTTCTCAAACCTCTTCGAAGTGTTTTTGCCAAATCGGCATCTGAAAAAAAATTGTCCCAATGTGGTATGTGTATGACATCTGTGCCGTATAAATATTAGTCAGATTTTTTTTATTGCAATTTTTGTATGTAAAATAATATGCAATATTTTTCATGTACAACTGCGCATTAAATGAAAATTGTAATGTAAGTTTTCTAGTAGTAATTTATAATAATGAATAAAAAAAATACACTTCATTTAAAAATATTTCCTGCAAAATAAAATGTTTCCTGACGATTAAAAAAAAAGTACTGACAATTCAAGTAATACAAACGTTGCCCAAGTTTTCACTTCTGTCGGCACTCCCGGGATATCACTATTATTATTTTTTTTTTGGGGGGGGGGGTGAAAATTTTGTGGAAATAAGCCTTTTTTTTATTTATATATGGTTCCATATAAAAAAGCATGAATTAGTGAATTTTAGAACCATTTTAGTACAACTCATATTCAAAATATTAGAACAATTGAGAAAAAATTATAAAAAAATAAATTATTTTTAATTTATTTATTTTTGATACTAAGTAAATGCAATTAAATTTCTTCTAAATTAAATCTGGAATGTTTAGATAAGATTTAAACATTTAAAAAATATAAAATACAGTACAATATATTAGGTTTACAGCTTTCTGAAACACATAAAAATAATAGGATAAAATTTAGATGAGTTCAAAGTATGAGAATATTTTATTTTACGCGACAATATTGCCTTATGAATATGAAGTAAATAGTAGTTCATATTTTGTAGCACCCTCTTTAGCTTTCATAACAGCGTACAATCGATCTTGCATACTATACATATCTGCTATTAAGAAAATAGACGAAAAAACTGAATATGGGGAAAAAAATTATTCTCTACCATTTGTTCTATCTCTTAAGTTTCTTTGTCTTATCAGTCAACATTTGTTTTATGTTTTGTAGCTGCTCTAGTAGTGGCAGCACGCGTTGATTTGCTGTAAAAAAATTCAGTATGAATTTCATTTCAGATTTTAAAACATCAACAGCACTGATTTAGAAAACGCGGTATATGGAGTATAGATTTTTGAAAAATTCGTTTTTCTCTTTATGTTAAAGAAAGTTTTCTCAATATGTTTTCCTGTACTTTCTAATTTTCCTGTTTTTCGCATTTCCGATAAGATGCATTATTTTATATTAAAAGATACACGTGCCTACAGATATTTTCTTAAATGTTGTTGCTCCACCAGTGGCCGAGAGATTCTGCCCTCGAAACTGGTAGACAACAGGTGCTGGGTTAGAAACCAGTGGGCCGTCAGCCTAATCATTCTGACTTTTCCGTGGTCTTCTTCGAACCTTGGATTTCCTTGCGTAAATACGGGTTGGGTTCCCTTAGAAAGACCCCCCCCCCCCACAGAGTGCACCTCCCTTAGGGCCTAGATTCCCTATGTTGATAATTGGCCGTCATAAACACAACCAGCCAATCAAACTTAAATGTTGTTTATTAGTATATATATATATTTTTTAGTTTTTAGTTTTTCTATTAAACTGTCTAATAATATTTTAAGGTTATTCAGTTATCCCAATAAAATTGCTTAGTCATTTTGCTGATTGTAATTTCGTATAACGGATCATTGTACATTACACAATTCTTGTTGAAATATCTTAAATACGTTATGTAAATAAATTTAAATTAGAAGGCATTTTTTTAAATGTAAATCTAAGTTAAAATTATTTCAAAGTTTTATTTTTGAACATTATGTAAAAACGTCATTTGGGAGCATATTTAGTAATTGTCTATAAATTGTTTATTATTGTTTATTGTATCCTGTTACAAAAATAACAGGATGTTGGAACCTGTTACCATTGCTACTGTGGAATGATGTAACCTGTTAACCAAAACTAACCATTTTTCCCATCTCTATTTTGGAGTGACATCATCAACCAATCAAAATAGTCTTCTCTTAAACTTTTTTTCAAGATAAGCATAAGGACGTCGGCCATTTTACAGGATTTAAATCAACGTTCGTTACTTGGAATGTAATCGTAAATCTATATTAATTTTAATCTTTTTATTTCTGTTGTATTGTATTTTATATTACTGGGTTAGTTTCTGTTATATAGAAAAAGATTGATTTTTTTCTTCTAATTCTTCAAAACCAGGTAACTATCTATCTCAATCTCACATTTGAAATGCGAAAACAGGGATGATCGTGATTCATTACCAGATGCTTCTTGTAGATTACACTAACCATTAATCAGCTGAACTTAGTAGAAAATGTGCGGAGACAGTGTATTGTTGAATTTTTCTCTCTGTTTTCTTTTTTCAGTTTCAGATTTAAAAATACCTTTTAGTTTTTTATAAATTTCGCAGTTTTTAATTTAAGAAATAAATTTTAATATTAATAATACAGTCGAACTTCCTTTTAACGAAATCCCTATTTAATGAAGTTTTCTACTTAACGAAATTTTCTATGGAACCTTGACTTTGAACATTATTAACATGTAAATTAATCTCCGTATTACGAAAAATGTATTCTGTATAACGAAGTTTATCCCACTTTCGTGCTTGTATGACATTCAAAGCAGAGAGCTTGGTTTTGCAGAGGATTGCCGAAATTTTTTATTTATTTAATCATTTTTATTCAAATGAAGACATTTTAAAAGCCTTCGATTCCAGTTTCACGAAATGTTAGAGATAAATTGTTCGGATACTTACAAAAGCAATTTTAAAGCAATTTTTACAAATTTTTATAAACAGTGTATTTTTTTTTTTTTTTTTTTTTTTTTTTAAATAAAAAACCTGTGCAAAGGAATGTTACAAAGTATACCTTAAAGATTTGGAATACTGAAGAAAGTAGTAAAGGTACATTTCAATATTTGTTCACTTGTCTTCATTATGTTTTTTTCAACCTTAATGCATTATTTTAATTATTTTTTTAAATGTTTACATTGCATAAAAAAAGTTCTGCCCGAATTAAAATACATTTTTTTCAATAAAAACATGTAATTATGGACACCCAGAAACAGTTATTAAATTTTATTACATTGTAATCGCATTTTTTACTTTTATAATACAAGTAATTTTTTTTTAATGCCTGATACGAAGTTTATAACTAAAATTGCTTTAATATATATATATATATATACATACATATATATATATATATATATATATATATATATATATATATATATATATATATATATATATATATATATATATATTTTAATTTCATGGCATCATTTATATAGTATAAGATTGGATATGTTTTAAAGACATAAATAATTACTTTTTATATTAAAAATGTTTTTAAAGTATAAGAGCAGTACATTTCTAGTCATTTCTTTTCTTTTTGTATTTCATTCTTTTTTATATTCCCTAAATCAATCTTTTTCAATAAAACATGCACAATTTTTTAACTCTTATTTGTATAAAATACAATATATAAGGGGATAGAAAAAAATAATAAAATTAATTGGACGTTACCTTGTCATTCCATAATTAATGCTTCTATTAATATCACAAATCATGATTAAGTTAAGAAATATACGTATTCCAGAGAATTTAAAATTTTAGACTACATGTTTATAATAAAACAATGACCAACCACAATAAATAGATATTAAGTTACACATTCATAATATTTACATTAGCTAGATATAATTTGATAGCAATCACTACTGAGATCTGAATATTTAAATTTTTAATTACACATGAAGAAAAAAGCATAATTAATGTACATTTTCGGGATTATTAAAATACTAAATAAAACTTCAGGGGTATTTGAAAAAAGTATTTCATTGATTAATATATCGGTTAATAACTTGCACTTATGGTTATTTTAAAACTATCATAGATTTATCGGACATGCAATCAAAGCAAACATAAAGGATAAGATGGAAATAAAATATTGTATTAATATCTGTTGTATTAGATTATATCGGGTTGTATTAATATCTGTTTTTCAGCAAAAAAGATTTTATTTATACATCAGAAAACCAATAAAAAAACCATAAATAACATGCATAACGGAATTATTCAAATAATAAAAATCTTGATGGGTATCGGAAAAAATATTGACTGTTTAAGATTTTAAAAATGTTTAATAACTTGCGCTTATGGGCATTTTAAAACTATCATATATATTTATGGGGATACCAATGAAAGAAAACACAAGGGGAAAGATTGAAATAAAATAGTTCATTTCTGTCAATAATCTAATTTAATTCATAGTAACTTTAATTAAGTTTTCTCTTAAAAGTTCAATTCATGTTACGTACTACGAATTAAATAAATATTCTCCAATGAAGTATTTTATTCCAATCTTTACCATATTTGTATTTATTTTCATTGTATGTTCTAAAAGATACGATTCTTTTAATAGCAATAAAAAAAAGAATTCACTGCATTAAAAAAACCATCCACTCCTATAAAAAAGTGACTATTCACTCCTACCAGGAGTGAAAAAACGCACTCCTATAGCAAAAGTGAACAGTCACTCCTCAGAAAGAGTGGTTATTGACCCCTGTTTAGAGTGAATATTCACTACTCAGAAGTGAGTATTCACTCTTTTTGAAAGTCAACGATTCCACTTTAGCTCAGAGTGAATAGTCACTCAAAAGAGGTTGGGCATATTTTGAGTCTGTGATAGAGTGAGTATTCACTCCTCCGGAGTGAATAGCCACTCTTTTTTATTTAGAGTGTACGTTTAAATATTGTTTTGGAATTGCAATGCATTTTATAAATAGTTTGCACGTGTTTTATTTACATATTTTATCGTATGCATATTAATGATGGGTGAATATTACGATGTCCCCCAACCGCTAGTTCATTTTATTGACATATTGATAACCACATACATTTTATAATTTTTAAAAGTTAGTGACATTTTGAAACTCTCTTGGAATTTACAAAGCTGCTAAAAATTTTGCTCTGGTTTGAACCAAATTTTGGTCCTCAGTAGCTGCCACCATATGCCGCGAAATCTTGTGCCAACATTTAAAGCTTTCTATTTCAACCACGTGCCAACTATTGGAACTATGCTTCAACTGGAGCTCCAAATATTGGTTCAAAATTTCATCATCTTACAGTGACAGCTATTGAACACCAAAATTTGGTTCAAACTAGGAAAAGATTTTTAACACTGAAGAATAACTTCTCAAATATCTAGAAACTCACAGAATCTAGAAAAATTTCCGACAGCTAAGTCCTTAGATTTGAAATTGATACTTCATTAAAAAATTGCACTCAGAAAGAATATTAAAGGTAATGCATCTGATAAATAAATAAATGTTATATATTCACTGCACACGTGTCAAAATCATTCACTGCGAATATCTAAAAGAGTAGTTAAAGAAAACTAAAAATAATATACACTGAACTATATAAGTGCCATTGCTAAATTTCATGATATAGCCACAAATTCCAATAATCAAATGAAATCTATAAAGACAGTACTTTTTGTTTATAACATTGTAATACAGATCTAATACAGAAAATCAACAGTATTAACGATTTTTTTTTTTTCAATAAATTAGAATAGGCGTGATTTGCATTCAAAAAAAAAAAAAAAATTACTGTGAAAAAAGAATTTTTTTTTTTTTTTTTTTTTTTTTTTTTTGCATAAAAACCCGCCTCTGCTGGTTAAGGGAGAAATCAGGGGGCGACATCCATGTGGGTGAGATGGATCTGTGATTGTTGTCATCTCTTCTTTTAACAGAAAAAGGGGCAGCTCTCTTCAGAATAGGAAGCGAAGAGAAGTCTATAGAGAATTTATCTACGATCTGTTGGTGTTGAATACAAATTTTGATTCATAAATTCCATTCACTTAGTATTACCTTCATAGATTCTACTATTCCGTCAATATTTTCTTACAGTATACATAATCTAAATGGAATTTTATCTTCAGTTGACAACATTCGCAAATGTGGTTACTAAAATATTTGAAATGGAAGTGTACAGAGTTGATAAATTAGTTGATAAATTCTAAAATTTAACAGTTTTTGAGCATCTGAAATAACATGCACGTATGCACTGTATGCAGTTCTAGATATATATGTATGTACACTATATGACCAAAGGTGACCAGCTTGTGACTTGTGATTTTAGACATTTTGTTAAATATCTAGAAAAATATATGAGGAATTATTCTGAAATTCTATGTATGCAAACATAACAGCATTGGTCATACATTTCCGTGAAGATTTTTTCCCGAAACTCCATAGGGGACCGTCAACAAATTGAAAAAGAACGAATACCTTTTGGATAACACTGTCAAAACTAAATGTTGCAAAAAACGTTCAAACTATAGATTATGATTAAATGGCTTATTATAATAAACTGTGTTCATATTTATATTTGGAAAGCATGTATACTCGTAGAGAAATTAAGGTTTTTAAAAAACAGTCCCAGATTTAATAAAACATATTTTTTTTATTTGCAGGATTTCTTAATACAAAATAGAGTTCTTTTCAGAAAATATGACAAATGACATTGTTCACAATACCCTGTAATCAGAATTAAAAAATAATGACAATTATATGGGAAAAAAGCAAGTTTACTAAATAATTTTTCACTGCACATGCGTGAATGCTATCGAAATTTCATTTGCATATTGTATTAGCTAAATGTATGGAGCAACTTTTGTGAAAGTCTCAAAAACATAGCTCGAAAATTCTGAAAGTAATTGTCGATAGAATAAGCTCCAAATCCGTTGTTTCCTAAATGAAGTTAAAAGATGAGGAGCTCTATCCATTAATTAGTGTCAATGTAGAATACACAAAATGGTACGTATGTGTTATATTTGGATACAACCTCTCATTTTTTTTGCTTCATTTTGGGAACAACGGATTTTGGGCTTATTCTATCTATGATAATTTTCAAAATTTTCAAGTTATGTTTTTGAGACTTTTACAAAAGTTGCTTTATACATTTAGCTAATACAATATGGAAATGAAAATTTTGATAGCGTTCACGCATGCGCAAAATTATTTAGTAAACCTACTCATTTTTCATATAATTTTTATTATTTTTTTAATTCTGATAACAGGGTATTGTGCACAATGTCTTTTGTTATATTTTCTGGAAATACCATTTTTTTATATTAAGAACTCTGCAAATTATAAGCAAAAAAACTTGGCAAAATTTTAGATTTTCTTTTTATAAAAACCTTAATCTCTCTTCGAGTATAGGTGCTATCAACATAAAAATGAACACAGTTTATTATAATAATCCACTTAATCATAATCACAGTTTGAACGCTTTTGCTACACTAGGTTTGACAGGGTTATCCAAAATATATTCGTTTTTCTTCAGTTTGTTAACGGTCCCCTATGGAGTTTCGGAAAAAAAAATCTCCACGGTTATATATGACTTGTATTATTATACTTACACACCAGGAATTTCAGGAAAATACCTCATGTCTTTTTCTAGATATTCAACAAAATTTCTAAAATCGCTAGTGCTTGTCACCTTTGGCCAGTGGTGCCAACTTTTGAAAAATATTGGGTTGGTTGTATGTTTTTGTAAAATAGTTTGACTAGTTTATTTTTCTTTGAAGGAATGGCAGATGGTGAAAGATGAGAATTTTAATTCAAGCAATCATGTTTTAATAAAGTTGTAATTTTATTAAATTATATTCTCGTGCGTTTTTTCTTATAAATACATTTATATTTATTGATATCATGAACATGACTACCAATTGAATCAGAAGAAAGTTAAACATGGAAGCAAAACATTTCAGTCATTTGGAATTTATAAGTGTTAGTCAGAAAACTAAAACGCATGAAACACGAATAATCACTGGAAAAATAAATTTTATTCTAAGGAGAAAAATGAATAATAAAATAATAACGAAATAAGTAACTATAATAATGAAAATTGGGTACGCTATAATTCAAAATTATTGGATGGGCTTGGGCCCCACGGGCCCATATAAGTTGGCGCCACTGCCTTTGGCTATATAGTGTATGTCTAAATATAATTTGTTTCATTAATTCTTACTTTAATTTAAAAAAAAAATGAATTGTTTCCCCTTCGTGGAAGTGGCTAGTTTCGTCGTTTTTATGGAATAAATACTGCATAAGAAAGTAATAGACTCATAATCACTAAATGTCTGCTTTTGAATAACGTCTCTGACAACTTTTTTTTTCTCGTCTTATCAATATGCCAACGCCTAAGACCATAAAATTCAGTCTTATCTCACGTTATCTTTTAAAAATGCGCATAGCAGCAGCCGACTGTATACCGTTCTATTTAGTCATTTTCTTTATGATTTTTTTAGGTTATCAGCCGAGCAAACTTTCTTCTTTTTCTGCAGAAAGTCAAGAGGCATGGGTGTTGAAATATTGTAGCGATAAGAACAGGGACAGTAATAATCATATGCCTTATCAACATGGGTGCTATTCTCTTTAAAAAATGAAAATAATACTGCAAATTTCCAAGTTTTATTTTGAATTCTGAAAATAATAAAATTTTAGAAGATTTACAGTCAATTAGAGTAACTATCAGGGTAACTTTGAGTTGAGAGAGAACAAGTGGGTAAGTGTGATCGCAAATCGTGCAGAGAGTTTCGTTTAATAGCTCTTTCAAAACACTTTATCATTAAATTAACAAACGAAGATTGTCGATAGGAAATTAATCATTCCTTCCGTAAATCGTAGCACCATTATATTGGGGAATGCGCTTCCTGGAAATTATTCACAATCCTATTTCAAATTTTTATATTTAACTAATAATATTTATAGCAGGACTTCGTCAAAAACTGCATTTAAAAAGATTCATATCATCAGAAGTGACTAGTAATTTAAATGAAAAAGAATTTGATAAATAAGAAAAATATTCCATTTCGCGTGTCAAAATAGATGATAAATATGATGAAATAAAAACAAATAAGCGCGTTTTTCACGTGATTTATTTAATCCATTCATTTATGTTACATACATACTAATTTTTATATCTACTTAAACTTGTGTGCGACAACTAGATGAAAAAAAAAATGAACTGATGATATTGAAAAAATATTTTAATTAAAATAATAGTCTTTTTAAAAAATTTATGATTTGTTGTGTAAGAGTTATTCAACTATAAGTACACAAAATTTGAACTCTCTGGCATATATAGTTTTTGTATACGGACTTTGTGACAGACAGATGAGCAGACAGACAAACAGAGGACAGAGGCGAGTAGGGTTTCGTCAGATGAACGAAACCTTAACCCATTAATGTCTAGCGTCCCATTTTTTGGGACAGTTTTAAAAAATTCAAGTAAGCGCTTTCCACACCACTAAAAATGAGGATAAATAAATACTTTGTTTCTCGAGACAAATTTCGGGATAAATTAAGATAAAAGTTATTCTTGTTTAAAAAGTGGTTGGAAGTGCAAAATTTTAATTTTAAGGGGACAGTAAACCTTTTATTTGAATAAAATCGTCCATAGCAAAACCTTTGCAAAAATGTCTATTTCTGTTGTATAATAATGCCAAAACAGTTTTTTCTTATAAAAATATCATTTATGAAGTTTTTAAGATGAAAATAATAAAAGTAAGTGTATTTATATACCTTAAATCTGTTTTTCTCAAAACTAATTTTTCAGCGTTTTTAGATTTTTGAAATGCTCCTTGCGACGTAAATTTTGGGGAATATTTATGAAATTATTAAGGAAGTTTCCTGACATTGTTTAGAAAGAAATTGTGTAAGCTTTTTAAAATTCGTCTTCATTAAGATAGTCAAATTTGATTTTTTACTTTTTAAAAGGCAACATTTTGATGAAAATCGATATGAAATTTAGAAAAAAATCTGTAAAATATTAACTATTCAAGAGATTAAAAAAATCATACACAAATTTGTTTATAATAGAGTTTTAAATGATAAAAACGCAAAAGCAAGAAAATATCTCAAAAATTAAGACACGAGGAGCATTTTAAAATTTCGTTTAAAAATTAAAATTTTATAAAAAAAAATTTAATTTTTAATAAGATTGGAAATTTTTTTGAAGGTGTTCTATATACTTTTGGTGAAATGTATTTATACACAAAATTTCATATTGTTTTATGAAAACTAAAAAAGAAAAAACTTAACGTCCACCGTCCTCTTAACGAAGAAAATATTTCAGGCATTAATGGGTTAAAAAAGATTAAATCTTCTACATCACTTGAGTTAATGGCTAAGTTTTGGTCTCAATATATAGATAGGTGTGAGGTGTGAGTTTGGCAGCTGATTGGAAATAATTCATCAAGATTCCACCATGGCAGAATGGATCAAAATTTCGTAAAGGTGGAAAAAATTTACTCTGATTGACTGTGCTATTTTCAAAAAGTATCATAAGATATTCATATTAAATTAACTATTAAAATTATCCCAAACTTACTGATTTGTGATCTCAAATACCCAAAGAAACTGGCATATAGTATAAAATTGAATGCGGGTTATTTCATGGATTGAGGGGGGGGGGGGGTGACATTGTGACTTTACAGAGGTTTTAGTGAGGCGTGGCCAAGAAAAGGTGGAGAATCACTGGGATAAAGTGTTTCAAAATAATGAAAAAGATGTTTAAAATTTGTACTACAAGCATTTTTTAAATGACAATATTTGATCAGACAATACAGAGCAATATTGTATTAAAAAGAGCATTTGTGTAAAAGGGGAGGGGGTAAAAAGCATACTTTCTTTGCAACGCTGCGCAAACATAGCAAAAATCTATTTTGTACATTTTGCGGCGCAAAAAGAAAAAAAAACACAAGGAAGAATCAGAAATTTAAGAAGTAAATTTGATTTAAGACCATTTGTAAAGGGACTTCAGTAGAGTGATTGCATTCTACTGATTCTGTTTGGTTCTTGTATCTAATTATAATAAGTAACATGTAATTATTTGTGATAACATTCTCTGGTAAAAACCACTTAAAATCCAGCAGTATTTAAAGGTTAATTTTAGAACTATTCTTATTTATTCACATATTGCAATGTAATTAACTAGTCTCAAATAAAGAATATTTTCTTGTTGACTGTTTTTTGTGTGGTTTATTTTAAACTGTTACAATTTTCTTTACCAACAATGTGGCAATAAAATCAAGTTGGAAATTGCACGTCAAACGTGGCAAATGAAATGCGTTCGTACTGTAAATATTTTTATAAATATTCATATTTTGATGCAATAGCTGTTAAATTATTATGCAAAAATGCATGAATATAAAATATGATACGATTATATGTCAATTAAAAACATATATCAATTACAGAACAGTCCAACTATATTAATGCAAGTTAGAGTACGGACAGACAAAACGAATTCTTAATCACTTTCAATTATTTTGTAAAGTGTTCAAACGCCTACCAGGTTGAAATTTGACTTTCAGAAATTTATACCCAATAGACGGTAGTCTATTTTAATTCTTTAAACAGTCGTGTATTTTGTCTACTATCTTTACATACGTATATGCCACTATTTAGCTAAAATTTAATTAAGATTAAAACACGCTTAAATCTAGTGAAATCACACTTCCAGAGATTATCTTCCATAGACAACCATGTATCTAATTCTTTTTGTGACCCCGTGTTTCTACATTCTACAAACATATCTTAATTTGAACATTTAATTAGTGACAATAACAATGAATTATCACTTGTTATCTTAAGCGTAGAACCAACATAATTGAAAATGTTTAAGCCGGGGATCGAACCCGGAACCCTTGGAATAGCGCTCTAAGTGTCTTACCATTTAGGCTACGAGGACGATGCTCAGCTTGGCATTTCCCACTTTTATATGTTGGTAAGGCCGCACTGCAGAGCAGAATAGTCTTCATGAGCACACAATCTTGAGGCGTAACATGAGACACAAAGAAACCCAGCATCGGTGAATAATTAATTATCAACAATAAAATTACGCTTGAAAATATTTAATATATGAACTATCACTTGCTACCTAAGCGTAGTTCAAATGAAAGAGCACTTGGAGCATTATTGGAAGAGCTCCGGGTTCGATTCCCGGTTTGGACATTTTTCACAGTGTTGGTTCTACACTTAGATAGGTGGCTTCACCAATGTCCGTGAGGTTCTGCCTTCGAAACTGGTAGACATTAGGTGCCGGGTTTGAACCTAATCGCTACCGTCGGCCTAACCATTCGGAGTTTTCCGGGATTTTCTTCGGACCTTGGATTTCCTTGCTTAAATTCGGGTTAAGTTCCCTTAGAAAGACCCCCACTGAGAGTATATCCTTCTTTAGGGCCTATATCTCACGTGATGATAATTGACCGTCATAGACAAAACCAAAAACCAAATCACTTAGATAGGTATAGCATTCCCTTAGGAATAGCATTAGCTCGCTAGTTTCTTCGCTTGAAAGGAGAGGAGCCTTAAGAATCTTCTCCCATCAGCAAAAAGCTCGCGAGCTAATGCTATCCCTATGAAGGGGTTATTTTCTAACATCTCGTTTGCTTTATTATTATTATTATTATTATTATTATTATTATTATTATTATTATTTGCATTGGAAAGCTAAGGTGCATCGGTATATCTTTCTTTTTCAACTTTTTCGATTTCGGTTGCAGATATTTTTTATAAAGTTACTTTCACTTTCAAAACTGGTTCCGAAAATGACAGTGTCATTATAATAAAAAGAATATTGCCCAGTTAAACTGATGGCATTGAGCTCACAGGCTACGCATACTAATTGTACATTACAGCCTTGTATTTTCATTAATTCCGTACGGGAAAAAAAAAAAAAAAAAAAAAAAAAAAAAAAAAAAAGAAGGGGAAACAGCTCTTCCTTTTCTCCTTTTTTATACTTAATCATTGAACTTCCTAAACTATCAAGTACATGCTTTATCATATTAAAAAATCTATATCCAAAATTCAGAGCAAATCCGATAATTCTTAATAAAAACCCATTTAGCATTTATATAATTTAAGAGGGGTTATTCCCCTCTTTTATACTTAACCATTAAACTTCCAAAACTATTCAGAGATTTGAACGAAATCTGACAATTCTGATTGAAAAATCCATTTATGCAAGTTAAGGGGAGGGGCATTAGAACCCCCGTTCCCCCTGTTTATACTTATTCAATGAACACCTAATAACAGCCACGGACTCGCCTCATCAGAATGATCCTATATCTAAATTTTGAACGAAAACTGTTAATTTTGCATGAAAATCCCATTTATATCAATTAAGGGGAGGGGCATGAGCCCCCCGTTCCCCCTGTTTATACTTATTCAATGAACACCTAATAACAGCCACAGTATCGCCTCATCCGAATGATCCTATATCTAAATTTTGAACTAAAACTGTTAATTCTGCATGAAAATCCCGTTTATATCAATTAAGGGGGGGGGGGCATGAGCCCCCCGTTCCCCCTGTTTATACTTATTCAATGAACACATAATAACAGTCACGGAATCGCCTCATCAGAATGATCCTATATCTAAATTTTGGACAAAAACTGTTAATTCTGCATGAAAAACCCGTTTATATCAATTAAGGGGAGGGGCATGAGCCCCCCGTTCCCCCTGTTTATACTTATTCAATGAACACCTAATAACAGCCACGGTATCGCCTCATCCGAATGATCCTATATCTAAATTTTGAACGAAAACTGTTATTTCTGCATGAAAATCCTGTTTATATCAATTAAGGGGGGGCATGAGCCCCCCCGTTCCCCCTGTTTATACTTATTCAATGAACACATAATAACAGTCACGGAATCGCCTCATCAGAATGATCCTATATCTAAATTTTGGACAAAAAATGTTAATTCTGCACGAAAAACCCATTTATATCCATTAAGGGGAGGGGCATGAGCCCCCGTTCCCCCTCTTATACATATCGAATGAACTCCAAAAACTAATCAGGGAAGCGCCTTATCAGGATATACCTATATACAAAATTTCAAGTGGATCCGATATTTTTATCATGAGTTATCGCGTTACGCACGAACGCACATACATACAGAACGGACGGGCACATAAGCTCTTAGGCTATGATAGCCTGTGAGCTAAAAACTATCTGCAACCCAAATCAAAAAAGTACAAAAGGGGTGATATAGAAATGCACCTCAAGTATAAATTTAAATAAATAAATAAATAAAAATATTGAAATGCAAACAAGCTATTAGTAAAAAACCTTCCCATAAGATTAATATTACTTTACGATTGCTTCGCCTGACAGAAACAGGAGCCTTAAGACCCACACTAGTCATTCAAAAAGACCCAGATGATAATGTTAAATTTATGGTGGGGTTATTTTCAAATACATCGCTCAAATTTTAATATTTTTACATGATTTGATAGGATAGTTGAGGATGATCTATAACCGGGCTAGTTTTTACTTCTTCGATTTTGGTTTCAAATTTTTCTTAAAAAATTACGTTAAGTTTCGGAATTGATTGGGACCGGTTCTCAAATTGAAATTATCATAATATAAAAATATATACATGACCAAAATCGAAAAAGTAAAACTAGCCCAGTTGTAAATCATCCTGAACTATCCTATACAAAAAAAGAAAAAAAAAATCATGAAAAAATATTAAAATTTGAACGCGATACAGTCGACTCTCGTTAATTCGAACTCGCCGGGACCACAAGAAATGTTCGAATCATCGGAAGTTCGAATTATGGAAAGTATGAGAAAGGAAAACATGCTTTATACGATACTATTACAAAGGAATTAATGTTATAGAGTTTTTAATTTATTTCGTCTGTTATCATCAGAATATGACTTACTATTAAATTAGAATGAATAAATACATTAACTTTTAATAAATTAGAAACAAGCACGATAGAAGAAAAATTTAAAGCGTCACTGGTGAATAGATGAGGCTCTAAGAAAGTGGATATCAAATTCATTGTATTAATATGCATACTCGTTTGGAATAATTTTCACAAAAATCAAAAAAGAAAGTTATTCAAATGATCTGAAATCCATGAGAAAGAGCAGAAAAATGAAAAATCGGAATTCTTGTTATTTCGAATTAAACGAAGTCAAGAAAAAATGAGTTCGAATTAATGAAAATTTTTAACGTTATTCTGCCATTGAAACTTTCGGGACTTCATGTTTAGTTCGAATTAAGCGAAGATTCGAATTATCCGACTTCGAATTATCGAGAGTCGATTGTATTTGAAAATAACGCCCCCCTAGACTTAACATTATTATCCGGGTATTTTTCAGTGACTCGAGTATCATCTTAAGTGCCTTTATCACACGTAAGAAATACATAATAGTTCTCCTATAGAATATTACAAAGAGCCAAATGGCAAAAATATATTATGTAATTCCTGAGTTACACTATGCATTCAAGGGTTAAACAGTTTGTACATACATATTTGTCATATGATCCAAGAAAGAAAAAATCAAATTGTTGCCAAGAAACAAAGATTCTGTTTGCATATAGATTTGCAATTTTACAAAGTTATTTCTTCTGCTACAAAGATAACTTATTTACCCCCAATCCACCCCCCCCCCTCTCTTTACATGAAATATTTTCATTTTCAGAAATATGAATTCCATATGAGATGAGAAAAGATTTTTTCACTATGAAGTTTTTTTTTAAGGCAATTTATAGTTCTATAATTGTAAAATTAATTTTGAAAATAGTTGTTTAATTCTTATTATTAGCAAAATTTTTGTATGTAAAATTTTGAGTATTATAATATCAAAATGTAAACACTGAGTACTTGATTAAATTTTAACTAATTTCAATAAACATGTAAAAATATTAGCATTGAATATGAATCTATTACTCGAATATATAAATCATTATCTGAATAAATAATAACCGACGAAAAAAAAAATGAAATCATACTTCTATTAATAGATGAGATGAAATACAACTCAATATATTAACAAATAAAAGTTTCTACAGCATAGCATTTGTTATTCATGTCAAAAACGAATCAGTCAATCAATATTTCAAACAGAACTTACAAATCTAATACATAAAGCATCTTAAAAAAAATTTGGACATGATGTTTTGCTTTTCCATCATCCTTTTTTATATTTGATTTCTATTAAAATTGTAATTCTTTCTTAAAAAAAAAAAAAAAAAAAAAAAAAAAAAAAGCAAATATTGCAAATCGAAATTGTTAACATATTAATCAAACACTTTGAAAACTATAAATGTGTGTGTGTGTGGGGGGGGGGGGGGGGCTGCTTTTTTTCTTCTGTTTCTTTTTTATTATTGCTTTTCCGTTTTTATTTGATATTTATTTTTTTTTAATTTCTCTCTCTTTTTTTTATATTTATTAAGATTTAATTTTTTTCTTTTTTTTTCTTTTTTTTTTTTTAAACATAAATATTGCAAATCTAAATGATAAACATAATGCAAAATATACACTATATTGCCATTGATTATTGGACACTTGCGATTTTAGACATTTTACTAAATATCTAGAAAAATACATAAGGAATCATCTCGAAACTCTTAGTGTATAAATATAATAGTATACGTCATACATCTCCGTGAAGATTTTTTTCCGAAACTCCATAGGGGACCGTCAACAAATTAAAAAAGAATAAATATCTTTTGAATAACCCTGTCAAAACTAATGTAGCAAAAGCGCTCAAACTCTAGATTACGATTGAATGCCTTATTGTAATAAACTGTGTTCATTTTTATGCTAATAGCATGCATACTCGCAGAGTAATTAAGGTTTTTATAAAAATGGTCCCAAATTTTTCCAAGTTTTTTCCTTACAATTTTCAGAAAATATGACAAACAACATTGCACACAGTACCCTGTAATCAGAATTGAAAAATAATGAAAATTGTATACAAAATGAGTTGGTTTACTAAATAATTTTTTACTGCGCATGCGTCAACGTTATCAAAATTTCATTTGCATATTATGTTAGCTAAATGTATAGAGCAAATTTTGTGAAAGTCACAAAATCATAACTTGAAAATTCTGAAAATAATCGTCAATTGAATAAGTTGAAAATCCGTTATTCTCAAAATGAAGCAAAAACAAGAGGGGTTGTATCCATATATTCATTGATTAGTGTCAATATAGAATACACAATACGGGATGTTACGACTACTTTTGGATAAAATCCCTCATTTTTTTGCTTCATTTTGGAAACAACGGATTTTGTCCTTTTTCTATAGACGATTACTTTCAGAATTTTCAAGCTATAATTTTGAGACTTTTACAAAAGTTGCTCTATACATTTAGCTAACATAATATGCAAATGAAATTTTGATATCTTTGACGCATGCGCAGTAAAACATTATTTAGTAAACCTACTCATTTTTCATACAATTTTTATTATTTTTTAATTCTGATTACAGGGTACTGTGTGCAATGTTGTTTGTCATATTTTCTGAAAAAAATATTATTTTATATTAAGAACTCTGAAAATTATAAGGGAAAAACTTAGAAAAATTTGGGGCCATTTTTATAAAAACCTTATTTACTCTGCGAGTATGCATGCTATTTGCATAAAAATGAACACAGTGTATTACAATAAGGCATTCAATCATAATCTAGAATTTGAGTGCTTTTGCTACATTAGTTTTGACAGGGTTATTCAAAAGATATTCATTCTTTTTTAATTTGTTGACGATCCTCTACGGAGTTTCGGTAAAAAATATTCGCGGAGTTGTATGACGTATACTATTATATTTATACACTAAGAGTTTCGAGATGATTCCTCATGTATTTTTCTAGATATTTAGTAAAATGTCTAAAATCGCAAGTGTCCCATAATCAATGGCAATATAGTGTATATATAATGAGATGTTTACACATGGAGTTATAATTTCTTTTTTCAGTATCCTTTCTATATTTGCTTTCTACTCAGATTTTTACTATATTTTTAAAAATAAAACATTTCAAACAGAAAAAAAATTAAAGAGAACTCTGAACAAGATTTCTGCTATGATCTTTTCTAATTGGTTTTCTATTAAGATTTTAATAATTTCTTAAAAAGCGTAATTTAACATAAATTTATCTTTTAAACGAATTTATTTGCTTTCTAAATTTAATATAAATGCTTTTTATGAAAGCCATTATATAACTGGAAGCTGTAAGAGAGAAAAACACTTTTGATTTATCTTTTCTTTACATTTTACTTATTTGATGTTCACAACAAACTATTTTTTTTAACTACTTATATTTCAATATTTAATATATATATATATATATATATATATATATATATATAATGCTTTTTTAAAAACAAATTTTGTCAAGGGTGCCGGCAGAAAGAAGACGGTGCATGGGCAAGTTTTTCGAAGAACATATGTTCTTACAGTCCACAAGAATGATTGCTTGTTTTTTTTTTTTTTTTTTCTTTTCTTTCTAATGAAGAATTAAAAAATGAAATATGATAATCTAAGAGTTATTTGTCAGACCTTAACGTGTAAGACAATTTTTAAAATATTAACATAATAAGCAATACTAAACGATTAAGAAATATTAAATGCTGCTATCCTCCGCTTACAAGGAAAGTCTCGATACTGGGCATACTCAGAATACGTTGAAAAAATGCTTGCTGCACTATTGACGTTTATAATGAAAAATCAATTAAATTTAGCGGCGGAATCCCAGTAGAAAATCTGCAAAAATTAAAGTATTTTTGAGTATTTGGCGCGAAAATTTGAAAGCGACACGCAATTTGGCGAGCAGGATTTTTTTCGCTAGAAGCAAACGTTTTTAATGCATCTGAAAATTTCTTGTTAAGCATCGCTCAGAAGCCTTCATTATTCCCACCATTTATTTTTTATTGTAAAGTTTACCTTATTCAATTAGAACATTCTCGTGATTCAATTACAAAAAAATTTCTGTTTTAAAAAACTGGTGATAAAAGATTAAAAATTAAGCAAACAACATTCGTCTCGAAGAGGTTAAAAAGTATTCGACATGAAAGCGTATTTTTATTATTATTATTATTATTCTTTTTCATTGCCAAATATGACATGCATTGATAAATCGCCAAATAAGGAAATTTTTATCATTTTCTAACGGACGTTGTATGGAGGTTCCGCCAAAAAAAAAAAAAAAAAAAAAAATATATATATATATATATATATATATATATATATATATATATATATATATGAAGACGTATGAAGACCTTCCTTGCTAGTGCAGTTTCAGTTAGTGCGATTTTCAGTTAGAGCATTAAACGTTTTTATGCTCAAAGCATATAAAAAGATTAATTTTTTTTCTTGTTTTTAATCAGTAAAATTTCTTGGAATTTGTAAAAAAGAAATTTTCAGAAAATGCCCAAACACATAAACACACACATAATTTTTTTTTTTTTAAATAATAGTCTTAATAAGCTTCTTGAAAATTAGACTTCGCTAGGCAACGTTTGATACATAATATAAAGTACAGATATCAGCGAAAATGGGCAAATGTACCAAGGATTAGAAAATAAAATTCTATGAAACCGCATGACGTATTTAAAAAAAAAAAAAAAAAAAACCTTAAGCAATTGGCAGTATATAAATATTTTTCCTTAAAAAAATTAAAACATATATAAATTTCAAGTAATCAATTTTACCACAATACGTTTAAAATCAATGTAAGTTATTTTTTAAAAAATTAACCAAATGGTGACTAATCTAATATTAATAACCTGAAAATTTTATCCCTAAAAATTTATCCCCTAAATTTTATCTCCCCCTGAACCCTAAAATTTTATCTGATCTTTAGAATTTCCTTGATAGTTACATATTAAATTAGCTAACTTGTTTATATTAATGGAAATTAATAATACAAGTTTTTAAAAGTTTCGAGCTATAATATGTACTTCCTAACAACTAAATACTTCATAACAATATTGGTTAATACATAAAAAAAACAATAACGTAACACAACATTACATTGTTTATCCATACATATTGAGCTATTAAGAAAGTTGTTCATGGATCTATTGCAGTTTTTCGCATTCAATATATGTTTCGATTAGTACTGTAATGTCGAATTAATTATCCGCAATAATCGAAGACCAATTATTTTCAAAAATAAAATTCTACCAGCACATTTCAAAAGGGAAAATTGAAACTGACCATTCCTTTTTCGTCAGGGGGTTCTGCTCTTTGGATAAATTTTAAATGCATAAGCCAGAAAAGGAAAACATAATTAAAAATAGCCTTTCACGGTTTGTAAACTTGTTAGTTCTAATTTCTCTTAGAATTTAATTATTCTACATCACTTACAAAGGACAAATTTTGCATTTTTTCTCAAAATTTTTGGAGGTAAAATGGCCTTTGCTTGCCTTCCCTTGCCGGCGCCTATATCCTTCGTTCTCCTTTCTTTCTTTCTTTCTTTTTTCTTTTCTTTTCTTTTTTTTTTTTTTTTTTCCAAATTTTCTGAAATACACTCTTTTACTTTACGTTAGCAATAGACTGAAAAATATATAGTTATTTTTCATTTGAAAAGACATACAAAAGAAAAGATGCGACAAAATAATTTAACATATCTGATGTTGATTTCAGTCTTTTACTTTGATCGTTGCATCTTGCATTTGGACACAAGGGTTTCCTCTAACAAGTTTTAAAGGAAGCTTTTTTTTTTAACGAAGATTTTTCAATGAATCTAGTTCCATTACAAATCCTTTCCTGAAAATAACGGCTTGCGAGCCAAATCTCGAATAATAACTTTAAAATTTCCAGAGCGAATGTTTTTGCAAAGGAGGCTGAGAACGAACCAGTCATCCCGATCGCATTTCGCAAGGACTCTCTTCAGGTCTTCAGCATCTACTCTGCGGCACTTCGAATACAGGATGTAATAGCGAAACTTGGGCACTGCAAATATCAGAACACGATAGAGAATTTCTAACCCGGACAGAATGGCGAGGATCAAAAACCAAAACCATAAAAATATGTATATTTTCTCGTTCATGATGTTGATGGGAATTAGGCACATGGCGTCGTGCTTCTGAACGTCTCCCGAAGAACCATACCTGTAGAATGTACATTTCGACATTCTCGGAAACACTTTAATCATGGGATCGTATCTCAAGGTATAATCCCATTCCGTAAAGCCCAACACCTCGGTCCCGTAAGTGGTGAATTCGCCTCCGAGGAAAACGTCTATCAGGTATATCTGTCCGACGACATTGACGAAGTTCAATATTTCACAAAAGATGAACATCGTGCCGTAAAATGTGTGATTTCCGATGCTTTCTTCGAGGTAATCGACCAGCAATGCAGCTTTGGGGTTACCTTCCGCTGACACAATAGGGGAATTAAAATCCATCACTAAATTCTGCATCTTGTGGCTTTCCGCATTTTTCCAGAGGTAGCGAGGTATGTAAAACATCATGCCTTGAAGAAATAAAACGAAACAAACCCATTGATAGTAAGCATGGTAGACTTTGTCTTCACCCGGAGTATATTTGTCAATTCCGGGATAAGGGACTTCCTTGCCCACTTCTTTACGCCATGCACTTTTTATGCTGAAAGTAGTTGAAATCCAGCAATAAGTCTTTAATAACGCTTCGGGAATGTCATCCTTGGATATGCAGTCAATGGGATCGCCGAGGAATTGACGACCCGTGACAGCAATACTGAAGGCAATTAAAACGACCAGAGTGAATTTGTAATGCAGTCGAAAAACGAAATTATCAACAGAACACTTCTTTGTCTTAAAAAAGTTCTTCAAATCACCAAATAGCTTATCCATACTTCAGCCTTGTGTTTTGCGCCGAAAAATTAGATAGTCATTAAAATTAATTTTTTTGCTCAGATGAATAATCAGTTTGGTAAAATCACGCGATTAAGTTAAAAAATATTTGACTGAGTAGCAAAATTATTTGAAATAGAACTTCTTCATTTGAAGTACTTTGAAGAACTGTGATAGCAATTCATAAAACTTGTTCACAAAACAGATAAAAAGTTTTATATCAAACGTTTTGGTAGTTCAAGAGTCGAAATTTTCGATAAGATATATATTTTCCTCCTTAGAATCAGGTAAATATCAAAGTTCAAATTCACTGTAAAAAAATCTTGACATCATTTGTGATAACAGGTATGTTTTCTTCATCAATCAAGCATAGACCTTATTTCCTTTATAATAAAATTAGGGATGAATTCGGGCTCGTTTTTCGGAACCCGTGTACGGCCGATCAGGGAAGGATTTACAAATTTGGGGGCCCTGGGCACAGATGCAAGGTTAAGCATCGGTTAAGGGGGCCTCCTACACCGATGCTTACAGGGTGATTGCGTAAAAAATATGTCAGTCGAAAACGGTACTTACTATGATAACCACTAGTGATTTCAATAATTACTGCCTAATGTTCAATTTAATAATAATTTATTTTTAAATAATTGTTTCACAATTATGAAATTTAAAAGAGTAGACGTTTTATTATAAATTGCTTTCTGCTGATATATATTTATGTACGCAAGTCTATATATTTGAAATGATAAAATATGCAACAACAAATAATAAATTTTTCGCAATACCAAACTACATTTATTGAAGATATTAGGGAGCTCTGTCTTATTCGAGCGATTCTCACCAACTTCCAAATAATCTGACGAAAAGAAACACGATTAAACCAGAAAAAAGAAAATATTTTCTATATAAAAATAATTAAATATGGATGCTACAAACTGTGAATGTAGACCCCCACCCCCCACCCCCCAAAAAAACCATGTAGACAAAATATACGATGTCATAAAAATATACTACGAACTACGAGCACAAAAAATGTAGAATGAAATGTAAATTTTCATTAAATTTTATAGCTACATCAAATTTTGGACAATAATTGAAAAATGTTCAGCAGCATTTGGGGGCCTCTGAAAATCAGAGACTCTGGACCCGTGCTCCGAATGTCCTGCTGTAAATCAGGCACTGCGACCGATCCCGACGATTTTAAATCCGATCCTTCCCGAGCTTGAAACTTTTTGTGCTATCGAAGCCCGAACCCGATACCAAAAATATGCAATTTTTTAAAAAAGTTAATATTTAAAAATTGTCTCAAAAGCAATGTACCATTTCAAAACAGCTTCTTGCATATAGAAATAATTGTTAAATGAAAATTTAAATTCACTAATGTCAAAAGACAAGTTTGGTATCAAATAAAAATACTCACACTTAAATGGATTCTCAATTTTTTTTTCTCTCTTAACAAGCAAATGTTTTGGACATTTAATGAAATATATTTAATGAATAAATACACGAAATTTGCGGAAATTACTATTTATATGACGAAGAATTGAGCGATTTTCAATTTTCTATAAAAGGTGTACATCTTTTATCTAATTGATTCATTCTTCATAAAATCTTTCGTGATTGATGCGACCCTGAAAATAAGATTAAATTAAACTAGTCAGATGTGGCAATCCCAAAACTTTCTTTGATCTTATGCATGTTTATATTTCCTGAAAAAGTGCAGCATAGCAGCGCCATCGATTAGATAATTTAAACCAAAATCTAGTCAGCAACAGCTTATATCAACTTATAATTGAATCTGAAATTTGATGGAAATCCACACATTAGTTTTTGAGATAGAGCTACTGCAAAAATTTTAAAAAAATCTACATAACAGCGCTACATGTTGGGTGATGTACATCAAAGCTAATCAGGATCAATTTTTTATCAGATACTAACCGAATCTGAAGTTTGATGAAAATTCATCCATTAATTCTTGAGATACATTTGTTGTGAAATCGTGAAAAATGCAGCATAGCAGCGGCATCTGTCGAGCGATTTACACCAAATGTTAAGGAACACTAATCTATATCAGGAACTAACTAAATCTAAAGTTTTAGAAAATTTCGTGCATTAGTTCTTGAAATGGAGCTATTGCGTTAACCGCGAATAATGCATCATGGCACCACCTGTAATGCACCACCTGTAGAGCGATTTGCAACAAAAAGAAATCAGCATTAGATTAATCAAGTACTAACTAAATATAAAGTTTTATGATGATCCATGTATTTGTTCTTGAAACGTAGCTATTGCACAAATTGTAATTAATGAAACATAGCAGCACCATCTGCTGTGCGATATACACGAAAACCTAATCTAATCTAGTTTATATCAATGTCTCTCAGAATATAAAGTTTTGTAAAATTTCATATATTAGTTCTTGAGATAGACCTACTGCGATAATCACAAATAATGTACACGACAGCGTCACCTGCTGAACAATTTGCCCCAAAACGTTATCAGCACCATGCTATATCAAGTACTAACAAAATCTAAAGTTTTATGGAAATCCATGCACTAGTTCTTGAAATATGGCTATTGTGGAAATTGTAAATAATGCAGCACAGTAGCGCCACCTGTTGAGTGATATACACCAAAAACTAATCAGATCTAGTTTATGTCGAGGTCTAACATAATCTTAAGTAGTCTAACATAGTTTCAATCTTACATAAGTTTTGTGAAATTCCGTGCATAAGTTCTTGAGACAGAGAGCTCACAAAATTTTTGACACCTACAGATGGACAAACTGATAGATAGACATTTTGTAAAAACATGTATTTCGGGTTCTCCGACCCCTAAAACGTGTAAAACTGTCGAATTTCAAAAATTTTCATGAATCCAATACTTTATTCTTGTAAAGATAGAAGAAAGTAAAAACTATGTAAGCTCCGATGCTTTTATAGAGAAATAGGAAACATTGCTCGGTTGCTTTCTATATAGGAATAATATGCTATATTTACTAACTATTGAAAGTGACTTCCCAAATTAGCAGAGTTTATAATAGAAGTAATAAACACTAAAGTTATTTTTACATGAAGAGCTATTATGACTTGTGCAATAGAAAACACAAACGAAAATCAAACTAAAAACACCAAAACGAATCAGAATTTTATTATATTGGAGATTAATGGAATGTAAAGTTTTATGAAAATCCGTCCATTAGTTCTTGAGATATAGCTATTGTGGAAATCGTGAAAAATTCTGCATAGCAGCATCACCTGTTGAACGATATGCACCAAAAATTAATCAAATCCAGTTCATATCAAGGTCTAACTGGATCAAAGTATTATTAAATTCTGTGCATTAGTTCTTGCGATAGAGCGCCTACAAAATTTATGTCACACACAGACAGACATTTTGTAAAAACATGTTTATTTGGAATCTCTGACCTCTAAAATGTGTAAATCTGTCGGAAACCGGAATTCAAAAATTTTCACGAATTTTTCTTGTAAAGATAGAAAAAAGTAATAATAAACGACCGTCTCTCATGCAAGATATGCTGATTTGCTAAACAGCTAAATCAACATTAATCAATCTCGGCTACGTTATAAAGCCTTGACTGTGCTCGCATCATCATACATGTGATTAAAAATAAATTTCATATTACTTATTGACTGATAATTATTATTCCACCTGCATAACTGTTTCTTTAGATACTCTGAAAAAAAATGGTGTCTCAAAATAAAGTAAAAAATACTCAATTTTAAGTACTTCACATACTCAAAATAGCTCCGATTCAAATGTACTCAAAACTGAGAAGCACATGTGCTCATTTTTGATTCCATGGTTTTGTTCAAGTACAAATCGTTATGAACTGCCCCCTGAACTTAAAAATTTAAGTAAAAATGTACTGTAATTTATTTCTTGCTCAAAATCATTAACAATAAAAGTTTAATTGATTGTTTATTAAGAAAAGCAGCAAAAATTATTATCAAAATACCCAAATCGAATATTTTTATGGTAAGAGCACCATTTGCAAGCACTTTTAAATTATTTCAAAATGGTGTGTATAATTTAATATTTACATTAATAAGCATCTTTTGTGCCACCATGAATGAAATAAATCATTACTGGGTCCAAAATATCGTTAGTTTGGATTTGATAACGTGATGCTCCAAAATTGAGAAAGCAATGTGATCATTTTTTATCCAAACATACTCAATTCAGTATAAGTACATCGATGTACTCATTTTTGAGTGTTTCATTTTTTTTTCAGCGTAAAATGTGGTACAGTCGGCTCTCGTTAATTCGAACTCGTCGGGACCACAAGAAATGTTCGAATTATCCAGAGTTCGGAACTATGGAAAATATGAGAGGAAAACATGTTTAAAGGGGTACTATCACAAAGGAATTAATGTTAACGTAATTTTTAAATTTATCTCAGCTTTAATCATAAGAATGTGACTTGATAGTAAATTAAAAGATATAAGTATATAAATTAATTAAGAGATTAGAAAGAAGCTGAATGGAAGAAGGGGTAGAGGTATCATTGATGGACAGAAAGGGTACTAAGAAAGCGGATATGAAACGCATGGGATTATATGTACACTAGTTCAGAACAATTCTGACAATAAGGAAAGAAAGAAAGTTTTTTCAGGGATCTGAAATCCGGGAGAAAGTAAGGATAAACGAAAAAACGACAACGAAGTTTTAAATGTATTCAGATCTTGCTGTTATAGTAGATAATACTTCGGATACAATATACTGGTTGAAATTTTTTTGTGTTCCTGTAAATATACAGGAAGTAATTTTTATTACACCTCAGCAACGTATATCATACGCTATACTATGTGCTTTCTTTGATACGGGAAATAACTTGTAGTATTCCTCAACAACGTATATCAATCTCATAAAATATTAAATAGTCAATTACAATTAAAACGCGCACCAAAAAATGTTCTCCCTATACCATTATGTTATGAAATACTTTTGTGTGACCTTATAAATCAATCACAAATGTTTTTTGCACCACAGATTGTGCAAAATGTATATTATAATATGTATTTCATAGATGCATAACAATTTTATTGTGTTCGAATGAATGTAACACCATTAAAATGCATTTGAATGTTTTTTCCCCATTGACCGTAATGTAACGGAATTCTTTTCATTGTCCCTGTAATTGTTCTATGCATTAAATTTTCAAAAAATTTGAAATGACTCAATAAAATTATATAATAATTATATATTTTAAATTTTATAAGATTAAAATTCATTTGAAACTTTTTCCCCCATTGACCGTAATGTAACGGAATACTTTTGATTATCCCTGTAATTCATCTATGCATCCAATTTTCATAAAGTTTGAAATTACTCGACAAAATTATATAATAATTATATATTTTAAATTTCAAATAATTCGATTGAGTAGTTTTTGCGTTGTTATATGCGGACAGACGGACGGACGGACTGAACGGCAACTATAGGTGCTACGTATTTACATAATTACGAACGCATCTAATGAGTTCAAATAAATGAAAAATTTTAATGTTATTCTGCCATTGAAATTTTCTAAACTTTGTGTTTAGTTCGAATTAAGCGAAGATTCGATACATCCGATTTCGACTAATAAGAGCCGACTGTATGTTTAAAAGTATAAAAGGATAACTTTCAAACAAAATATAGAAAGTAATTCTGTATTTTGTTGGAAAAGAGAAGTGGGATGGAGACCTAGAAAATACACAATTTATTCTATACGAGTTTCGTGATGGCATTAACTTGTTCTCGTTATCAACGTAGTTTACTAGAACAGAGTCTGGCGAACGGAGATTTGTGGATTTTCAACCTCTAATTCGGTTCAACGATCATTGATATTTGTCTCAAAAACTAGCTTTATCAGGCTTAGTCATCCACTAGCTTAAAGGAAAGAGCTTAAACGAAAGACCTACTATGAGCAAAAACAAAACGAAAGCAAGGAAGGACAGGATTTTAGGGCATTTGTGCCCGTGATTCGCAGCATTTTTTAAATGGAAAATAAAAAAATGAAATGTTAAACCAGGGCCGTAGCTACAGGAATACTATGGACGGCTCAGCCCCTTTCCTCCTCCCCCCCCCCTCCCCCCCCCCCCCCCACAGAAAAGATTCCAAGTTTACCAAATGAATTTCTGTTCCGAAAACTCAAATGAAGTTCTGTTTAAAAATCTAATTTATTTTTGAGGCACTTTCAAAGTTTTGCAGGGATACTAAATTGTATCTAAAACAAGCGTTTCAACACTAGCTTATCCTATTTGCACGTATGTAGCTAACATGATGTTTAATTTTGCACCAGTTATACAATCAAAATGTTCATCATGTGCTTTTTTTTAGATAAAATGAAATTATTACAACAATTTTAAAAGAAACATAGTACCTACAATGTAAAGTGTACTTACAGGAGAAAAAAAAATTATGAGTCCCCCTACATTCTCTTGAGCCCCCTGCCCCCCCCCCCTATTGTTCCCTTTTAGCTACGACCGTGTGTTAAATTGAAAAATTTTTGTCAGAAGTCTCTGTGGAAAGATATTTTTAAAAATATTCAATTTAAAAAAATTGAAAAAAAATCAAATAAGCAAGATTAATAACCTAAACGAAAGCTTTTACCAGCTTTTCTTCTTCTTTTTATGTAAAACGGTAGGAATTTATTTTGCTTTTTGTTGAGTAAGTTTTGCCTCCCTGAATTCTCCTCCCACCCCCCTCTCCCTCTCTTACCGCTGAATCGTTTAAATAAGTTTTAAACGAAGGATTTTAAAAAAAGAAACCCAATTGATGATTTTGCAGGGGATGCAGAAACCAGGGTCCGCAGGATGAAGAATCTCCAAGTTCTTTTTCTGTTAATTAATATTAAGATCAGGTGTGGAAAATAGCTTTTTTTTTTCTCTTTCAAGATTGTTTCAGAAATAAAATAAAATGAAGAAAGAAAGAACAGATTATTAACTTTTAATTATTCCTCAAATATGAATTTACTACAACTTAACCCTTTCGGGGCCAACGACTCTCACACAAATGTTATTCGGTTGGTATCACTTTTTTTTTTTCCTTTCAAGTTATCTTTACTTAAATAAAAAAAAAGGCAACTATTATTTTTATTTTTACTATTATTCTTTACTATTATACTATTATTTTTATTTTTACTGGTACCAAAAACAAATCCTGTATGTACTTTTTGAAGGTACTTATATGCACCCATGGCTCCAAATTAATTAATTAATTCGAAGTAATGGAAAGAACTTTTTCAACATCATTATTGCGTAATGTGAAATTTTCTGAAACGAACATTTTAAAAATAATCAACGATGTATAAAAATTTTAGATTAAAATAAGATCGAGAGATTATGCTAATTCAAAAATGAATAATGAAATTTTCTACATTTTAACAAAATACCCTATTACTAGAAATATATCATCGTGATATTTATTTTGTTTATATTTTGTAAAGCATAAAAGCGTAAATTTCATTCTCTTTTTATCATAAAGTAAATGTACCGTGAAACTTTGTTCTGACTTTTACGTTCGCGAAATTCTACATTTAAGGGCACCGTGAGCGTAAAACACTGTAATGAACAGAATGTATTTATACTAATTAGTAGATCTGGACCGAAGGCCTGTACCCGAAAATATGAAAGAAAATTTTCAAACAGATCGGACAGGTGGAATAGAGACAATATGTTAACTAGCCAGGCAGTAATTTAAAAAAAAAAAAAAATTAAACGTCCCAGCCAGGCCTTTTTTAACCGACTTCAAGGAGGAGGTTATGATTTCGACCTGTATGTATTTGTTGTTCACGCATAACTTTCGTAAATATGAACCGATTTTGATAATTCTTTTTTTGTTTTAAAGCGTATGGGGCCCATGTGGTCCCATTCAAATTTCATAAAAATCTGTTGATTAGAACTTTTAAAAAAATTAAAACATTAAAATTCAATATCTTTTCGAAGCAATCGACCAATTAGAAACGTTCATTTTTCATGTTTTTAAGTTACACTTACATAGACACACGATCTTTTCAAAGTGTGAAATCCTAACTGGACAAGGTTCACATTTATTAACAGTGTACACTGTAAAGAAATTGACCCTTTTGCTGCATAATCACTCCCCCGTTTTTATAGAATATCTCTCTCTTGACCCATGAGAATTCTCCACGATAGGCTGAAGTAATCGTTTTCTATAAAAGCGGTGGATTGACGATGCAGCAAAAGGGCCAAATTTTTTACAATGTACACTGTAAAAATTTTGATCCTTTTGTTGTATCTTCACTCCCCCGCTTTTATAGAATATCTCTCCTTTGACCCATGAGAATGCTCCGTGATACATTGTTAAAAATTTGACCCATTTGCTGCAGCGTCACACCACAGCTTTTATAGAATATGTCTTTTATGACCAATAAGAATGCTAAATAACACAGTAAAGTAATCGTTTTCTATAAAAGCGGTGGACTGATGATGCAGCAAAAGGCTCAAAGTTTTTGTAGTGTAATGGGGACAAAAGCGTCTGTAAAAGAAATATTTGGGAATAAAATGCTGTCACTCTCTTATAGAGGCAGCCAGGTATAGGTAATGAGTTTCAGATTCCTCCTCGAATACGCCACCGCTCATTTCCGATTACAGTGTCACTGTAAAAAATATGACCCTTTTGCTGCATCGTCACTCCCCTGCTTTTGTAGAATATCTCTCTTTTGACCCATGAGAATGCTTCGTAATTGGGTGAAGTAATCGTTTTCTATAAAAGCAATAGAGTGATGATACAGCAAAAGTGTCAAATTTTTTACAGTGTAGGATTCCTCGATATGAATATGACGACACATGTAGCACAGCATATAATTGGTTGAAACGATTCTGACCAAAAGGAGTCACCAAGGATCTTGTTGAGCGGGCAATTTTCGTCAATCTTGTTAACTTCTCATACGAGTACAATCGAATTCTTCCAGGAAATCATCATCAAATTCCATAATAAAAAATGCCTGGCAATGCAATGCACTGTTAAAAATTTGCAACTTTTGCTGCATCGTCACTCCATCGCTTTTATAGAATATCCTTATTTTTATCAATGAGAATTCTTCATAATGCATGTAACTAATCGTTCTCTATATAAGCGGTGAAGTGATAATACACTTTTTAAAATCTGCTGCATTTTGTTGCAACGCACTCCACCGCTTGTATATAATGTCTCTACTGCGACCTATGAGAATGCTCCTTAATACAGTAATAAGTAACCGTTTTCTATACAAGCGCTTGAGTGCATAGCAAAAAAATGCAGCAGATTTTTAACAGTGTACAGCAAAAGTTTCAAATTTTTAACAGTGTAGTTGGGACAAAAGCGTCTGTAAAAGCAATATTTGGGAATCAAATGCTGTCACTCTCTTATAGAGACAGCCAGGTATTGGTTATGAGTTTCAGATTCCTCGTCGAATCGCCACTGCTCATTTCCGATGCCATTACTGCCTGTATAGGTATTAGATTGTTGCTGTTTATCGATTGAAGCATAGTGCGATTTTTGCTAAAATCTTTCTTTTTACTTTTTCTGAGTGAAGGGGGAGTACTTTTGACTGACTACACTAGAAAAGCATTTTACTATACATTAATATATGAAGTCATTTTGCTGCGTGCTCATATATGGAAGCACTATGTCGCGCTCTTATGTGTAAGGAACTTTACTTGATGGATTGTCACCTTTTGATACCCACTTTCGATGACCGTAGGATTCGATACATACTAAGATTTCATAAATGCGGTAGCTTTTCGAAGTGGAAGATCTCGTCTGAAAAAGTTACCATACAAAGAAATTCTTAAGATTCACAACGATACTAACCGATATTGTAAGTGGTTTCAGAAAAGTTGACAACCAAACAGTGACAAGTAAACTGAATACATCAGAACTTAGCAAAGTGCGTACATTAGTAATGCATTGCAAAGAGCTATCGTGTGCCAGTACACATAATTATGTATTACGGTATGCATAACTAAAAAGTAGGAAATAAAATAAGCTTTTTAAGAAAAAAATATCAACCGACTTCAAAAAAGCGCTAAAAAGAATTAAATAATTCTTTAAAATTCTCTAATGACAAAACGTTATCCAATAAGCACACATCGGATATCAAGTACCGGCATAAAAAACGGTTAAATTTAATATGTATAATTTAATATCCACCAAACATAGATTTTAGAGATAATATTATTTTACAAGAGATGAATTGACATATTTATGATTTATTTTATGAATATATACATATAAAAAGTAATGAATTACTTTTTGAAGTTGGTGCCAAACTATTTGATGTATATTAAGAATTGTAGCTAAATTATGCCTAGTACCATAATTAAAATGGGGATAATCATTATCGATTGTGATTGTTTGGCACCAACTTCAAAAAGTAATTCATTACTTTTTATATGTATATATTCATAAAATAAATCATAAATATGTCAATTCATCTCTTGTAAAATAATATTATCTCTAAAATCTATGTTTGGTGGATATTAAATTATACATATTAAATTTAACCGTTTTTTATGCCGGTACTTGATATCCGATGTGTGCTTATTGGATAACGTTTTGTCATTAGAGAATTTTAAAGAATTATTTAATTCTTTTTAGCGCTTTTTTGAAGTCGGTTGATATTTTTTTCTTAAAAAGCTTATTTTATTTTATTTTATTTTATTTTTTTTTTTAAGGATCGAATGCTTTGGTATAACAGACTTTAAAGTCTTATAAAACCGACAAAATGTAAACTTAAGTTCTAAATCTGATGCTAGCTTGTACAAAGTACATTAGTACAAAACTTTAATTGGTCCTGCGTATAGCATCAGACACTTACTGAGCTCAAATTTAACTTTTCAACAAATTTGGTTCAAACTCGGCTTGCATTCCCCCCCCCCCCCCCCCCTCCCGGCGTACTTGTGCCATGCGAGAACTTAATTGTCCGCAAAACATGGCCAGGCATTTTTTTTTCATAAAAATAATCTTCTTTTTTAACATACAAATGACAGAGAAATGTATTATTATTATTATTATTATTATTATTATTATTATTATTATTATTATTATTATTATTATTATTATTATTATTATTATTATACATTTCTTTTAATGCGCATCTTGAAAAGTTATGATACTTCAAAAAATCCTTTTTATTTTTTAATTCTAAATTGCCTTGTTTTTTAAGCGAGTCTTCATTTTCCTAATCTAAAAATGTAATCAATCGTTAATGTTTTTATTCTTTACTCTATGACTTGCGAAGATTGAGATAAAGCTAGTAATACATGGTAAAATGTTCCCTTAAATATGTATTAGTATTCTTTAAAACAAAATTAATTCTATGTTTTATTTTCTTTTACGTAGAAATTGACATGGAGCGGACCGTGAACTGCAAGAATATAAATGAACTATTACCGAGATTGTGAAATCGGCCCGTGCAAAGCTCTACCTCTATATTCCAACTGTAGGCATTTTTAAAATATTTTAAGACTTAATGTTTATTCATATATGCTTTAAAAGAAAGAAAATATTTTAAGTTTCTTTCACTTATTTTTAAATGTTTGTGTATTTTTAATACTTGAATATAAAAGCAGCATACATATAATAATTTATTCAATACGAAAACTTGTCTTCCCATCTCCTTATACTAGAACGAATTACTCAGTGTTAGGGGGTGGCCCAGGGGGACATTCCCCCCCCCCTGGAGGAAGGAAATGTCCCCCCTGAAAAGTTTGAGATTTTGGGTTTTCAATGGTCAAAAAGTGCAATTCCCCCCCTCCCCGGAGCCTCAGAAGTCCCTCCCGGAGAAAAGTGTCTGAATTCAAACTGATTACTCATAATCGCATCTTATATAAAATAGCTTGACAAAATCAATGATGCTAATAATTCTGTAAGTCATCTTCATAACTTATATTTTCTTTCATAAAATAAAAGCATGTTTGAAGAAAAATACAAGAAAAAAGAAAATGTTAAAACAGCAGTTAAAAGTAAATATGAAAGAAAAGAGGAAGTATGAATTTATTTTTAGTGGCGCCCTCTCTTGAATATTATATAACATAAAAGACCCAGCTCGCCTCTTCTTCTGTAATAATTTTTACCATCGAATTTTATGCATATAACTTTTTAGAGAACCATAAAGAAATGTTTCAAAACCAAAGCAAAAAAAAAAAAAATCTACTTGGAAATGAGAAAAAATGCATTTGCTATGAAATATTTATATAAAGAAACACCAGAATAAATAATTATACAAAACAAATATTGAAATTCGAAAGAAGTTAATTAGGTGTCAAGTTATCTTATATGAATGCAAAACGTATTCTTCATTACTTATAACTATGTTATTGAGTTAAAATATATCTTCAAATCAATATTTCATCTCCATTGCCATTTCATTAATAAGGCAATAAAATAAAATAACTTCAAACATGCTCAAATATATTCATGCTCAGTTACTAGATGGCAGCACTAAACATATAATAAATATATGAGATTACAACGATGGTTCTAGATTTCGAAATACAGTAGACTCCCACAAATCCGCACTCCTAAAATCCACAACTCTCTAAAATCCGCACATATTTTAAGGATGTAAACAATGAAACATTCAGTTCAGATGTAGGTGCAAAAATTGATTTTTTCAGTTTTATATCGATTCCATACATTTTTTAATTTATAATTTTTGTTAAGGTTATTGAATTAATGTTTTTTCATGAAGAAAGAATAATTTATTTCTGAAAAAATAAAGATATTGCTAATATCATTGGTAATCACAATCTTACCAAATATATTTATGTATTAATCAAACTTTTTTAGTTATTAAGTCTGGCTAAACCTTAAATAAAATTTCATTATTTTATGAACCTGATGTGAATTAATAATGTAACTTTATGAGGCAAGTTTCATTGAATAATTTAGGAAAAACACATTTTCTCTTTTATAATGTATATTTCACTGTACATTATTGATTATTAACTTGATCTTTCCTTTTAGTATTTTAATCATTTTAAAAAATATCTAAATTTTTATTATTTTAGTTTATTACTTTTTTTTAATATTTTAGTATATTGTATGCATTTATTATACTTTTGATTTTATTATTAATTACATTCAAATTATTTAAAAAAAAAAATATAAACAAAGCAATGACCAGAAATCCGCAAAACCTCTGGTTCCAAGTTGTGCGGGCCCCACTAGTGGCCGAGAGGTTCTGACCTCAAACTGGTAGACGGTAGGTGCTGGGTTCGAACCCAATCGTGACCGTCGGCCTAACCGTTCGGAGTTTTCCGTGGTTTTCTTCGAACTTTGCATAAATACGGGTTAGGTTCCATTAGAAAGACCCCCATTGGAGGGCATCCCACCCCTTTAGGGCCTATATCCCATAGTGTAGATAATTGGCCGACATACATACAACCAAGTTGTGCGGATTTGAGGGAGTCTACTGTATAACTAACAATTTTTCAATGATGGTATGGAAATTAAAAATAACTTTATTCCCTAAAGAGAATTTAAATAATTAAACATTAGAAAAAGAAAAAGTAGTGGCATTGTATTCTACTTCCCTGAACCTCCGAAGAAACAAGTTTATTGTATTATATTATTTAATTAGTGTTTAATGATCACTTAAAAAAAAAAATATTTTAAAAGAGGGACTTAAGGAAGTAAAGCTACTCCCCCTTCCTCTAGTACAAAAAAGTGTATAATATAATTAAAATTTCATAATTGACATATTTCTGAACCTGAACTATTTTAAATGTTGAAAAGTTTGAATTTTTTCTTATGTAAGGGATTTCGACAAAAATTCATTATTTTACTTATAAAGTTCTTTAAACTTTCTTAAATATGCGTTTTTCATAATGGAAAACTTAAACATTGATGCTTATTAAAATTTTCTCTTTTTTTAGTGGGTTAAAAAAGTTTTTAGAAATATTATTTCGACAACTACATTCTTAGATTAGTGATTTCAGATACGATGTTGTGTTCGGCTCGAAATGAATCACCGAGTATGTTCTACTTGCAAAATAGATACATCTGTATGAAAATCGTGCCGCTACCTGGATTCTGTCTGGCACTTTACATATTCTAAAATGAAACGTATTTATATCCCATTATTATTTATTTATTTTTTTACAAATAGTTTTTTTTTTTTTTTTTTTTTTTTTTTTTTTAACTATTATGAATAAAAATTCATGAAACTGTTGGAATTTTTAAAAACGATTAGATGTATGTCCAATACATTTCTAGTACTCTTTATCGGGTAAAGCATATGTGTATAACTGAAACAGTATGAATAAATCAGAAACGAAACTTATAAAGTTTTGATATAAGTAAAACACATGTAAAAATAAATAAATAAAATAAAAATAAAATTATTACTATTATTATTATTTTAATAGTATAGCCTCTGTGACCCGTAATTTGTAACTGTATGTTCAATCATTATTTTAAAAGATTATACTAAATTAAAATTACAAAACATCGTCACCTTCTCAAATTATCACCGCACCGTGACAGAAGTTTGTTGCATGACAAAGTCACCGGTACTGACAGGAAAGTGTGTTAACACAAATACATGAATTCAGACCTTCCCTCCAGGGAAAATTTCTGTGGCTCCGGGAGTGGACGTTGTAGAGTTCCGGAAGGAGGGGTGAATTGGGCTTTTATACCATTGAAAACACAAAATACCAAATCTTCCGGGGTGTGGAATTCCTCCCCCGGGCCACCCCTTGCAATCAACACTGCACAAATACCTACTGGATGACTTCTTTCAAATTAGAGCCCGACACGGGATCGATTTTTCTACTAGTTTATTGGGTCCAGCTTAAAGTAAAAAAAAAATACAACCTCTGACAAAAAAGTTCGGTGAATGAATTCAGAACGATCAAACTGGCAACACTGCGGAAACAAAACGCAGCACCTGGATAGAGGCAAGTGTTAACTATCTTCTCCCACCGTTGTTCAGTTGAGCGTCGTTTATGTTCTTTGTAAGACGAGCTTTACTAAGTGCTTGTTCAGTGTGTTGGTTCTTAACTGAGAACAGGAAAATGAACGAACAAAATATCAGTTTAAAGTTTGGTTTTAAGCTTTGCAAGACACCGAAAGACATTCATGAGGGGTGGTGCAAATTGAGCATCCACCATACTCGCCAGATCTCAATCCTCCAGACTTCTTCCTATTTCCACGACTCAAACTCTCTCTGAAAGAGATTTGACCACGTTGCTGACATCCAACGAAACGTGACAAAGCTTTTGAAGTCCATTCCAAAAGAACGATTCTTGCGAATTTTCCAAAACATGTATAGCAGATCTCAGCGGTGCATAGTTATGGGAGATAACTATTTCGAAGGACGGTTCGGTAACTTTCATTAGTATTTCATCTACATTAATATTACAGGACTATTCGCCGAACTTTGTTGTCAGAGGTAGTTGTGAAGTAACACATATTCTATTATATATATTTCCATTAATTTTTCAAATGTTAGTCCCCCCCCCGCCTCTTTTAAAATTTAATTTTAAAAGAAAAGCATTTTTAATAGGTATTTTTATTGTGTGTTCGTCTCCATTTGCATATAAAATAATAATAATAAATTGAAAACAAATAATAAATTAGTTTTAAAATATCATTCCATTTCTAGATTTTTCTTTCTTGTTCTTCAGTTGACTAAATATCAAACGAATTAAATATTTTTTTCTGTTTTAAATAACTGCTATTTTTATTTCCCAATCATTTCATTTTGTCTTGTATAAAAAACTTAATTTGTTACCGGTTGTGTAATTTCGTTTAGGGTTTCCTGGATGTTGCACGTTCTCGCCACGAGCGATAAATGCTGTATTCTTGACAACACTCATTTTTAAAATTTCCCCTTTGCTTATCATATAACGGTCCTTTTTACCTGTACATTTTTGCTCGGATTGGGAATCTATTCTATGCCAAAAGAGTTTTTTTTTGGCGTTTATGAAATGTGAAAATTTTGTCAGTTTTATGTTTTGTCATGGTGAAGTAAACACGCACTCTCGCTGTGATCAAAGTTGACTAATAATTCTTAATTACTTCCGAGTGCAGTTGTGCTAGCGTGCTGCAGGCTTATGTGAAAATATATTTAGTTTGTGTTTTGTCGCTGATAATTCAACATGTACAATTTGTGGTCGTTGAGAACTAAAGACGTTCTTTCTAGTACGAGTGCACATTTGAATAACTATGCTTTATTCCTGATGTTTGAAAATGCTCATATTTCAAGTATTTAGCAAAAATAAAGACAATTTAGTCAAGTTGATTGTGAACTGAGTTTTCTTCATCAAAAAATGCGTTAAACACTTCGTTCCAGGAAAAAAGTAAAACATGAACCTGGGGCTGTCTACTATATTGCAATACGATCCGGCCAATCTCATAAAAGGTGGCTTTACTTCTCATATTTTCCCATCACAGTAGTATATATATATCTATTAGGCAATTGAAAAAAAGGAAAATGCTGGCTTAGAAAACAAGAATGTGTCATACTTTTTATGAAAATGTCTTATAGCGCTTTAAAAATCTGTTTGAAAGATAACTGAATTATTATAGATAGGATAGAAAAATAAATATTCTTATGTAATTGTATGAGGCCTTTGCACGGTCATTGTTCGTAACAGTGAGACATCCCTTGTGTATCGTCGCTTTCTGCTTGAAGTCTATTTCACTAGAATGACTGGAAAACGGAACTCGTGCCTTGCTACCACAGTTGTTACAATCCTATTTTAAAAGGACAGTGACTTTTGCAAATTTCTTTCAGTGTAAGGCATTTTCCGAATTCCCCTCCGTAATGTTAAGTCTCTGGGCCTTTGATGCATTTTTATATTCAAAATATCTCCCCAGAAAATTATCATTTTAAACTTTTTTTTTCAGTGTTCTCTTAATAAAAGATGTCGCTTTTTTTCTTAGTTCTTAAAATATTTCTAAAACCTTGGCTTAATTTAATATTTTATGCTTCAAAAACTGACAAAGTTTCATTTCAGTAAAATTTCAACATTTCATGTAAAATTAAGCGTATCTTTTATAATTATCTCGAAAACTAAGAAAACAAGTTGGAAATTGCACATGAAGCTAGCAAATGAGGTGCATTCGTACGATAACGAAGTTTTAAAAATATCACTCTCATATATCAATCTCATAAAACTGTAAATAGTTAATTACAATTAAAATGCGCACCAAACAATGTTCTACCTATACAATTATGCAATGGAATACTTTTATGTGGCTTTGTAAATCAATAACAAATGTTCTTTGCACCACAGATTATGCAAAATGTGTGTAATGAGTGTAACACCATTAAAATGCATTTGAAACATTTTTTTCCCATTGCCGTAATGTAACAGAATACTTTTGATTTTCCCTGTAATTGAACTATGCATCCGATTTTCATAAAATTTAAATAACTCGACAAAATTATGTAATAATTATGTATTTTAAATTTCAAACGATTAAAATGCATTTGAATTTTATTCCCATTGACCGTAATGGAATAGAATACATTTTTGATGGAATTTGAATGGAATTTTGATTGTCCCTGTAATTGATCTATACATCCGATTTTCATAAAATTTAAATAACTCGACAAAATTATGTAATAATTATATATTTTAAATTTCAAATGATTCATTTGGGTAGTTTTTGCGTTGTTATATGCGGACGGACAGACAGACAGGCGGACGGACTGAACGACAACTATAGGTGCTACGTATTTACATTATTACGAACGCACCTAAAAAAGGATATCCTTAAACAAGAGAACACTGAAAAAAAAATTTAAAATATTAATTTTCTGAGGAGATATTTTGAATATAAAAATGCATCAAACGCCCAGAGACTTAACATTACGGAGAGGAATTTGGAAGATGATTGACCAGCAGCTTTAAGTGTAAATAACACATTTGCTATTTTAAAAAAGATTTTCTGAGACACGAAAATCCAGAAACGTTGCCATAAGCGGGTATTTAGAATTAATAGTTAGAAGAAGGTATTTTTAATTGAGGAAAATAATTCTAAAACATTACTAATATTTTTCTGTTACTTATTTTGATGTGGGATCGACCAAATTCCAACTCTCAAAGCCTTTTTTTTTTTTTTTTTTTTACTTGCGTGGATTTACTAGGATTTTGTCATGTTTATTATACATGAAGTTTAATGCGTGGCAATAGCTTTTTAAAAAACATTTCTGACATCTGTCACCCAAATTATATGAAAAAAAAAATTGTCTATGGGGGCGTTCTTTTCAAATATCTTGCTCAAATTTTAATATTTTTACATGATTTCTTTTGCGTAGGATAGTTGAGAACGATCTACAAACGGCCTAGTTTTTACATTTTCGATTTTGGTTTCAGATTTTTTTTTTATTACTTTAAACTTTAAAACTAGTTTAAACCGGTTCTGAAATTGAAACTATCATAATATAAAAAATATATAAGCAAAATCTAAAAAGTAAAAACTAGACCGGTTGTGGATCGTCCTCAGCTATCCTATGCAAAAAAAAATAATGTAAAAATATTAAAATTTGAGCGAGATATTGGAAAAGAACGCCCTCATAGACTTACCATTATCATCCGGGTCTTTTTCAGTGACTAGTGTTGCGCCTTAACTGTTCTTTGATGAATGATGTAAGGGAACGTCAGAAAAGATCTTGAGATGTGGAATCTAATTTTTATCGCGAAAATGTTCACTAGAAATACTGTATTGTAATAAATATATTACTACATAAAATAGCGACGCTTTTTGCTAGTTTTTAAGTACATAACTCTATATGGCCAAATGTGACCGGCCATTGGCGATTTTAGACGTTCTGTTAAATATCTAGAAACATACACGAGGAATTAATTATTCCAAAACTCCAAGTGCTTAGATAGAATAGTACAGTTCATATATTTCCGTGAAATTTTCTTTTTCTCGAAATCAAATAGGAAACCGCCAACAAATTGAAAAGAAAGATCGTTTAGATAATGTCAAAACTAATGGAACCAAAGCATCTAAACTGCAGATTTTGATTTCGTGGCTTGTTGTAATAAACTATGTTTATTTTTATGAATATAACATGTATACTCGACTCGTAGAGAAATTAAGTTTTTATTAAAAACGGTTCCAATTTTTTTCATTTTTTTAAGCTTATAATTTGTCGCGTTCTTAATATGTTTTTTTCTTTTTAGAAAATATGACAAATAATATTGTACGTAATACCCTGTAATCATAATTAAAAAATAACAAAAATTCTAAGAAAAATGAGCAGATTTACTAAATAATGTTTCCCTGTGCATGCGTCACCGCAATCAAAATGTAATTTTCGTAATGTGTTGGCTAAATGTATAGAACAACTTTTGTAAATGTCTCAAAAACATAGCTTGAAAATTCTGAAAGTCATCGTCGATACAATAAAATCAAAATCTGTTATTCCCAAAGTGAAGCAAAAAGATAAAGGACTGTATCCATATATGCATTGATTAATGTCAATGTAACATACACAATATTGCACGTACCTCTATATTTGGGTACAACCCCTTATCTTTTTGCTATATTTTGGGAATAACGGATTTTGAATATATTCTATTGACGATTATTTTCAGAATTTGCAAGCTATGCTTATGAGACTTTTACAAAAGTTGCTCTATACATTTAGCTAACACATTATTCAAATTACATTTTGATTGCGGTGATGCAAGCGCAGTGAAACATTATTAAGCAAATCTGCTCATTTTTTCTACAATTTTTATTGTTTTTTAATTCTGGTTACAAAATATTACGTACAATATTATTTGTCATATTTTCTGATTTTTTTATTATTATTTTTTTTTAATTAAGAACTTTGGGTGCTTACGTATTAACGCCACCGCAGCAGAAGTTGCGCTAATGCGTCAATAAAGAGCAATCTTGTTGCACGCGTACAAAAAAAAAAAAAAAATGGCGCCGAAAAATGAGCAAAAAAAGCACTAAAGCACTAAAAAAGCGCTAAAAAATGGCGTCAAAATGAGCAAAAAAAAAAGCATGAACAACAAGATTACTCTTTATTCGCGCAGTACCGCAACTTCTGCTGCGGTGGCGTTAATACGTAAATACCGAACTCGCAAATTATAAGCAAAAAGCCTAACAAAAAATTGGGGCTGTTTTTATAAAAACCTTAATTTCTCTACGAGTATACATGATAGCCACATAAAAAATGAACACAGTTTTTTACAATACAATAAGTCACATAATTATAATCTGTAATTTGAGAATTTTTGCTACATTAGTTTTTACAGGGTTATGAAAAAGATCTTCGTTATTTTTCCATTTGTTGTCGGCCCCCTATGAGATTTCAAAAAAAATCTTAACACAAATATATGACCTGTACTATTCTGTTTAAGCACTTGGAGTTTCAGAATAATTCCTCATATATTTTTTTAGATATTTAACAAAACGTCTAAAATCACAAGTGGCTGGTCACCTTTGGCCATATAGTGTATATTCTTTAAATTGTCTTTGAAAATTTTTATTTTCAGAGACAATTTTGAAAATATGTTTCCTATACTAGAAAATATTCATAAATAAAAAGACAAAAAATAATTAAATTTTTAAAAAAATATATTTCCGTAAATTACGAAAATACACTAAAAAAAATGAAATACTCAAAAATGAGTACATCGATGTACTCATGCTGAATTGAGTATGTTTGGATCAAAAATGATCACATTGCTTCCTCAATTTCGAAACATCACATGTTATCAAATCCAAACTAACGATATTTTGGACCCTGTAATGATTTATTTCATCCATTGTGACATAAAAGATGCTTTTAATGTAAATATTAAATTGTACACACCATTTTGAAATAATTTAAAAGTGATTGCAAATGGTGCTCGTGCTCTTAGTATAAAAATATTCGATTTAAACTTTTATTGTCAATGATTTGAGCAAGAAATAAATTCCAGTATATTTTTACTTTACTTTGTAAATTCTGAGGTCAGTTCATAGCGATTTATATTTGAACACAACCATGGAATCAAAAATGAGCACATATGTTTCTTAGTTTTGAGTACATTTGGATCGGAGCTTTTTTGAGTATGTGAAGTACTTAAAATTGAGTACTTTTTACTTAATTTTGAGACACCATTTTTTTCAGTGTAAATTCGCGTTTTTCTTTTCTGTATTCAATAATTATATAAAATATTGTATAAATAGGGGTTTTTTTTAAAGAAAATATTTCAAATTTGAAACATGACTAATTTTTATAATTCTTAATTAAAAAAAAAAAACTAGTCGTTGAGGGCCACCGTAATACTTACCCATCATAGATATGCATAATATAATATATGAAAATAAAACATGTGTAAACTATTTATAAAATGCATCACAATTCCAAAACAAAATTTAAACATACATTTAAATATTTTTAATATACATATTAATGCTCTATTAATGAATTACTGATGAACCAGTTTCCACATATTATATAAAACGCCAAACTACTCAAGTAAGCACCGAATTTCGTCAAAGAAACATCCTTTTATAACTACAAAAATAATAAACCTATTAAAATATACAATATGAACTTTAAAAATACAAAAATAGAGTTAATAAACAGATAAATAAAGAAAATATTCTCTGAGGAAGAACCTGGTTTAAGGGCTTGAAAGTACCAAGATGTTTTTAAATAAAATTAACTTTTAACATCTATATTTGATTATTTTAATCGCCTTTTAAGTTAACTTGGACATTTTAAAGTTCGTATTATATATTTTGTGTTAAAAGCAAGGCTAAAATTTCATTTCGTTACATATTTTTATAGTTATTTAAACCTATTAACTAACAATTTACTGCATCGGATTAACCGTCTCATTTCCAATTAAAGTATAAATCTGAATTGAAATTTGAATGAAATGCAGGGCCATGAAAAATCGAAGAATGTGGTAAACAGGATTGCAAATATCTCGTCAACTAATAATTCCATCGACTTTGTTCTTGATACAAAATTTGTGTTATTTTATTGCCTTTTAAGTCCATTCCTTAAAATAAAAAATTTCGAAAATTTTTATACCCCTTTCACCAGAACAATTTTTTCGAGAGTCTGAAAAAAATAGTTCCGGATAATCGACCGATATAGGCTTCGTCCCATTCTTACATACTAAGTACATACAAAATTTCAAGTCTCTATCTCAATTTGTTCGGGAGTTAGAGCGCTTACAGACATACAGACGGATAGACGGACGGTAAATTTATTTTTCTAAATCGGTTTTTCGGAATCTCCAGTAACGGAAACGAGTTAATCCGTCAAAAAAAATTCGACTTTCAAAACGATTGCAAAATTTACCCTATACTACGTATGATGGGTATGTAAAAATTTAAGAAATAAAAATATAAATAAAGAAAAATAAAACTTCGTGTTTCAGATCACCTTAAAAGTAAGCGATGTGAAAACCTTGTTTTAAGGATATTTATGTATGATAATCCATAACAAAATTCCTATGAAAGAAATAATTATACATAAAATTACTAACTTGCTACATTTTATTACTTACCCATCATACGTAGTATAGGGTAAGTCTTGCAATAATTTTGAAAATCGAAAAAAAATTTTGACGGATTTACACGTTTCAGATACTGGAGATTCCGAAAAACATATTTTTAGAAAAAAAAATTGCCGTCCGTCCGTCTATGTCTGTCTGTCTGTAACTGCTCTATCTCCCGAACAAATTGAGACAGACACTTGAAACTTTGTATGTACTTAGTATGTAAAAATGGAACGAAGCCTATTTAATATCAATAACCTCGATTAACTGGAACTATTTTTTTCGGACTCTCGAAAAATACGTTTTGATGAAAGGTATATAAAAGTTTTCGAAATGTTTTATTTTAAGGAGTGGACGTTAAAGGCAATAAAATAACACAAATTTTGCATAAAGAACGAACTAATAATCCGAAGTGGATCGGATTATTAGTTGCCAAGATATGTGTAATCCTGTTTTCCACATTCTTCGATTTTTCATAACCCTGTATTTCCTTCAAATTACAAATCAAAGATGTATTTTAGTTGTAAATGAGACGCTTAATCCGACGCAAAAATTAGTTAATATGATTCTTATTTTTGTAGTTACAGGATGTATAAGGATGTTTCTTTTGCGCAATCCGGTACTACTTGACTATTTTGGCGTTTTGTATAATTTGTCGAAATTGGCTCATTAGAAATTCATTAATAAAGCATCACTATGTCTATTAAAACTATTTAAATATGCGTTTAAATTTTATTTTGGAATTGCGATACATTTTATAAATAGTTTACATGCGTTTTATTTTCATGATGGGTAAGTATTACGGTGCCCCCCCCCCCCTCCAAACGACTAGTTTAGATTAACAGAAACTTTATAAAATATTTTAACCATACCTTTTGAAAACGCGTAAAATGAAATGATTGGTTAAAGTAAAATCACTTACAAACATGGAAATACAGCCGCAGAAAGAGAGCTCTGGTATTCTTTTTTATAGGTTTTTCTTTCTTTAAATAAAAGTATATGAACATATTCAACTGCAAAAGCATTTTCCTTTATAGAAAAGTTCATGATGACTTTAAACTCATTGCTTTTTTAAGAATTGGGATATTTTCAAAAGAATAATTTTGATTAATTAATCTGATTATTTTTTAAAATATTTCACAAAAAAATTATAACTACCGATATATTTAATCAGCTTTAATGAAAAAACATATCTAAATTCCGCATTAGTATTAGCTAAAAATTGCAACATACCTTCAGATATTAAAGAAGATAATTATTGAGGTGGATCAATTTCTTGATAAATAATTCGATAGATAAAGGGTTAATGCTAATTTTACGGAAGAACTTTTTAAAGATATCTCGTTCGCATTTCAATAGTTTTAGATTTTTTTTTCTTTAATCACTGGATAGCTCAGGTTGATTCAACAAAGGTTTTTTTTTTTTTTTACTTTATCTGTTTTATGTGCAATTTTTTTTTTTTTTTTTTTTTTTTTTTTTTTTTTTTTTTTTTTGTTCGAAAACGATTCCGAAAATAAAAGTGTCCTTATTAAAAATACCTGTAAACAAATCGAAAAAGTAAAAAACAGCCTTTGTACAAATCAATCTCAGATATCCAATAAAAAAGATCATTTAAAAATATTGAAATTTAAACAGGTTATCTTTAAATATCTCTTCAGTAGGATTAGCGGCGAGCGGGTCTTGTCGCTTGATTAAAGTAGCCTCTTTTCAAAGAAACTCGCCGATCGTGAAATCCGTTGTTAATCCACGGAAAAATTTAACAATGTAGTTGCCAAATTAGGGCCTGTGCAAATATAATGATGTCAACTTTTTGGGCAATTTTGGACCCTCTTCCCCAGGTAGTGATATTATTATCAAAATCTGAATTTTTTTTCCTTAGAATTTATTTATTTATTTAATTATTTATTTATTTTTTGTTTGTTTGCTTGCTTGAAGTGATATACAAAACTGGTTATATTTATTTTTCGCATACTTTACTCATTCAAATGAAGCGAAGTCAATAAAATATAGCTTTTTATCGAGTATCACTTAAAAGAAATAGTTACTACTTAAAGGTATTTTATTATAGTTTTTTGTTACATAATGCATTCAACAGTAATAAAGTGTTGTTGCACTTGCACTGAGCGGAAGTATGGTGGGTAGTAGGGAGTAGATAGAAATTCTTATCAACAAAACAAGTCGACAACATTCTTTCTCTTTCTCTTTTATTTATTAGTAAACACAAGCTTCATTTGAAATATACTTCGCATATAGCTTCTCGAAACGTGATTATATATGCATACACATTTGATAAAGAATAGGAATGTCAAACGTTGGGGTATTCCATATTTTTGGATAAACTAAGTTAGTGATTTTATTAATAATTTTGTATTTTCATAAAAATAGATAACCGACTAAAAAAGATAATATACTACTTTAAACCGAAGACCATGTTACAAATAAAAACAGAAAATTTTGATTGGATCAAAAATTATATCTATATCAAAAGACACTCCCCCTCTTCCCGGAGATATCTTATGGTATCATGTGACAAGTCCCCCCCCCCCTCTCTCCTAAAATGATAACGTTAAATTTGCACAGCCTCTTACCTAGTGTCTTCATAAAATACAGTTTTTAAGAAGACGTCAGATGTCGACGAAGTGCGTTTTTATAAATTGTCTCCTTAAATTTTCAAAATTAAAAAAACACTCCTAGAAACACTGGAATTTTCACTTGAAGAAATTTTATCATCTTCTTAAAAATACTTAATATTTAAGGGGAAAATTTTAACAAACGAACTTAGTCAGCGGCTTTTTTCTGACGGTAAAACCTTATTTTAATAATTGTATTAAATATTGAGTAATAGCGCTTCTTATCCCTTGAATTAACAGGGGATTTCGCGATTGAGGCGTTTCAGTGAAGTGGTTCCTTGATTCTAGAAAATAAACTTTTCATTTTTTTTTTTTTCAAAATTTATATATGTAAGAAATTATAAAAATCAGACCTATTAATTAGTTTTTTAATAAATCGCCCCTCAATTTGGATACAGGTCCTATGACTAATAATCACGAGTTTGACAGGATAGCTAGACCCTCTATTTTATCGTGTTAATTTAATTATAACACATGGCCTTTTTTAACTGGTAACCCAAGGGAGATGAGAAATTTCAAATGTTCATCTACGCACTTGCTGTCCAGAGACCATGTTATAAGCATCTGCGAAAAATGTTTCTCATGACTTGGAATATTTAAATAAAACTTCATTAATGCCCAATGTCCTGTATTCTGCGGTTGAATCTTAATGTGACATATATATTTGTTTTAAATTTATACATGGGATTTCGCGATCGAGTCGTTTCATTGAAGCGGCCAATTAATTATGATACTAGAAAATATACTTTTCATTTTTTCTCAAAATTAATATAAGGTAGATGTGCCAGTAATGGACCGTCTTCCAGTAATAGGCCGCTTTGGTTTGTAAGAAAATAATAAATAATAGTTAAGCTGTTATTATTTTTTTCTTAACTCCCCTTTGCATGCTTTATAAGCTGGATTAATTTTTTACACTTTTCACAAAAGCAATTAGAAAACAGAAAATGAAGTTTCATAGCTTTACTGTTTTTCGTTGAAAATCTTGATTAGCATGCTAAGAGCCGACTTTACTTACTTAGTTTATATCAGTTTTATTTTCTTGTAAAAATTGAATGTTTTTGTTTGGATAGTAATATAAAACACTGAATTTAATATACCAATGATCATTTATAAAATTTTATTTATTTGTAAGATTTTAGATGGGGTGTCCATTATTGGATTGCTTAATTTGGGATTTTCCACTAATGGACACTCCAAGTGACCAGTAATCTTGGTAGTGCATAATTTTTTTTTTATTTAACTGAAAAGTTAAATAATCAAATTTAATGCTTAAATTTTACTTACTAGAACTTAATAAAAGCAATTTCTTTGAAATAGCCGCTTTTAATTATAAAATATTTTGATAAACGTTTGTTGCATAAAACATTTTGACTTAACTGGAAAACTAAATAATTAAATTTAATCTTCAAATTTTACTTACTAGAATTTAATAAAGGCAATTTCTTTGAAATAGCCGCTATTAATTATAAAATATTTTGATAAACGTTTGTTGCATAAAACATTTTGATTTTACTAAAAAGCTAAATAATCAAATTTAATTCTTAAATTTTACTTTAATAATAGCAATTTCTTTATAAATAGCCGCTTTTAATTAATTTCACATAGCTAACTCATTTTTTTTTTATTTATTTACTCAATGAATTTCTAACTTAAGTTTCAATATATTTTTGTGAGTACTGGTCCTAATGATGACTATGAGTACTGGTCCATTAGGTTCTGGGCCTAAATACAATTGAAAAAACAATTATCTGTTGTTTTTTGTAGGATGATAAATTACTGGAACGTAGAGCTCCATTACTGGACTTGTGTGTGTTTTGACGTATTTCTATTATTTAAAATTAAATTTTTATTTCTATTGAGAAGTGAAACTATGGGATTAGTTACATATTGTTGAAAGATTAATATAATATGAAAAAAAAAATCTGGAATACAATAATAATATCTATTAATAAAAAATATTTTTAAAATAAATTCCTTAACGGGATCCATTACTGGCATATCTACCCTATATTTGTTTAGAATTTACACATGGAATTTCGAGATCAAGACATTTTAGTGAAACGGCCTTTTAATTATGATCCTAGAAAAAATAAACTTTTCCATGTATTTTTTTAATTTAAAATTAATATAATTGTTTTAAATTTGTACAAGTCTATGTGAATAAAATACATTTTAAAAATTAACCCCAGGATCATACATCAATTTTTAACAATTCTTGGAGAACTCTTGCATTTCGCCCAGCTTACCAAATGTATTGTAAGCATCACAGCTAATGATTTATTAGTAGATGGATTTAATTCCTTTATCTTGCCACTGCCTAAATAATGTAAACAAACGACTCAAGCTTTATCATTTTATTTATTTATTGATTCAATTATTTTTTAAAAATTCTTATAAAAAAAGTGCCTGAGTCATTTTCTCATTTTACTTGAATAATAGAAGTCGAGATAAATCCTTTTCATGTGCGGGGTCCAGGTAATTTGTATAATCCTCCTCTCTATCTATGACTACATTTTAGGAATACACTGAATCAACAATGAATAATTTTAATTTCAAATTCAATGAAAGTCTCTCTTTTTCAAAAAATTTCAATACAAAATAGCGTTTTTTTTTCCTTTCTTGACAGTATATATTTTTCTCCCCCCCCCCCCTCTCCAAGCAGTTCAGAATTTTACGGCTTTTATCTAATAAATGCAAATATCGTACAGATAATCGTAGATTAAACATAACTACAAATAATCGTAAATTAAACATAACTTCAGATAATTGTAGATTACAGATAATCGTAATTAATCCTATGACAAGCCATTTTCATTATCAGTCAGAAAAGTTAGAGACACTTAAATATTTAGTGCCTTTAGTATAATGTTTATAGTTAATTTCAACCGTAGTAAATTTTTACATATTGTGATATAAAAAACCTTAGAAAGAATGAGTTCATTTAAAAAATATAATCATGCTTTTAATAGAAAAAATATGCAAACTGTTCAAGAGAAAAACAGTTTAGTTTTTTATACCTGTAACTAATATACTTACAACAACTATAACTGGAATCACTTTATATTTGCTAGATATGCAAAATTCCACAGCAGAAAATATATTTAATATTTTAAATTAAATCTTGCAAGTATACATGAATGAAAATTAAGTCTTATTTTACAGAATTAACAGCACTAAATAAACGAAATTAACAACAATTTAATAAGCACTAGAAATAAACATATTTTCATTAATGCAGCGTTTAGTTTTAATGGTATGATCACACAAAACAGAAAGATAAATAATAATAAATATTATGTATGTCGAATAAAAGATAAATATTATGTATGTCTGAGAAATTGAAGCAACATTATTCATAAAGAAATAGTATCTCTATTGGTAATTCAATAACTTTGTATACTTCATACGTAAAAGGAAAATAATAATTATTAATTTTAATTAATCTGACCAATATATATTTTTTTAATTTCTTAAACAAAATATGTATATTTACTTAAAGTTATTTAAAGAAAAAATAGAATTTAACATAAATAAAAAATACATGTTATTCCCTTTTTTTTTTTTTTTTTTTTTTTTTTTTTTGGTATAAATATATATAAATACACATTACCGGTTAAAAAATCCAGATTGGATGAAGAATTTTGTTCTAAATAACACATAAAATATTTATACAGGCACTTTTAATATATTGGTTGTCTAGAAGTGAATTTATAACTACTTCGTAAAACGATTTATAAAATCTCCTCATATTGATTACATAATACAAGGCAATATTTGAAGCAGTTGTATATTTGAGAAAAAATAAATACTAGTTAGAACACATTATAGTAAAATTTCAGAAAGACTTAAAATTTTCCAAGGCTCGTTTATCGAGTAATTTTTCTCCTTCTTTCAGCTCACTCGCGAAGTCTTTGATCACATCCCTAAAATTAAGGGGCTCAAGATTTTTACACAAGAGGTAGAGCAGGAACCAATCTCCCAAGTGAACTCGTGACATGATGAGGTGCAGATCTTTTTTATCGGTAATTCTCGACCTCGACCTTAGGACCAAAAACCGGGCAGCTGGCCATAGAATTATCAACATTCTGTAGACTAGAATTATTCCCGACAGAACTGCCAAAATGATGAACCAGAACCAGAGGAAAATGTAGATCTTTTCATTCAGGATATTTAGCGGAAGAATGCACAGGGCATCGTGTTTCTGCACATCGCCGGAAGATCCGTACCTGTGGAAAGTACACTTCGTCATTCTAGGAAACACCCTCACCATAGGATCATTTCTGAATTCTTGATCGAGATTCGTGAAGCGTAACACATCCGATCCGTATTTACTGAACTCTCCGTCTAAAAACGTGTCTATCAGATAGATTTGTCCGATGACGTTGACGAAATTCAGAATCTCACACAACGTGAAACATGCCACATAGGTGGAATGATTGTACATGTGCGACGTCAGATATTCTATCAGAAGTTGCTTACTCTGCACTTTGTCCTCTTCTTTAATAACGGGGCAATTCAATCCCAACACGAGAGTTTTGATTTTTCCGCCTTCCCATACTTTCCAGAGGTACCGGGGCACGTAAAAGAAAATCGACTGCAAGAAGAGAACAAAACAAACCCACTGGTAGTAAGAGTGGTATTTCTTAGGTTCTCCAGGAACGTATTTATCGATGCCTGGATGAGGAACTTCTTCTCCGACTTTTTTATCCCAAGCGTTCGGCAGCGTGAACGTCGTATGTATCCAACAGTACGTTTCCAAAACGTTCTCGGGTATGTCGTCGTTCTGGATGCAATCTATAGGATCCCCGAAATACTGCCGACAGGTGACTAGAATACTGAAAGCCACTAGTACCACTACTGTGAATTTGTAATGAAGTCTGAACACATTATTGTCGATGCAAACGCCATCGATTTTCACTATTCCTTTCAAAGATCCGAACACGTCGAACATCTTGACCACTGATCACTTTCAGGATCTTCTAACGAAAGAAATCACTCGTTATCAATTATTAATTTCATTAGATCGACATTATGGCATCGGCAGTCAGTCGCGACATTCTGAAAAGACAATGCCTTCGAAAGAGGCGAAGTAAGGGAAAATATTTTTCCACAAATGTTTTATTTCTCTTTCTTTTGAAATAGCGGTATGGGCCTTAAATCATTTCTCTACATTTATGGCGTCGAGTACTGTTCGTGCGGATTCATATGCCAAGAGGAGAGGAGATAAGCGCTTCAGTTTATCTATTCCACTGGCAAAGGAAGACAAAACAATGAGAGTTGATTATGCGGAGCGTGATCATCAGTAAGTGAAACTCATTAACGCCTTATGCAACGGTCGATCACTATAAATGTTTTTGCGCCACTCCGAGCGAACATAAAAAATATGTTTCTGATTTCCTAATATTTAGCGTATTTCCGATGCCTTTTGTTTTTCTTCTTCGGGGTTGTACAAATATAATGTTATTAATTATTTTGTAATTGTAGACTTCCCCCCTTCCACCCTTTCGATATCATACGTTATGATCCCTCGAAACCCCTCCCCGTGTAAAATGATATCGTTATCAAAGTGTAATATATTTTTTCCCCTTTTTTTTTCGTGATTTTGAAAATTTATATCTTTTTCTCTAGAGTGATATACAAGAATGGTTACTTTTTTTCCCAATATACTTTATTGATTCAAATGAAGAGAAGTCAATAAAATATCGCTTTAGTCAAGCAACACTTAATATATGCACATATATATAGATATAAAACCATTAATCTTTATTACAATATATGAACCATTGAACTTGCTAACTTATAGCACATTGAACATAAAGGAAAAGGTAAATAATTAAAATGAATACAAATGGAATTAAGAGAACCAAAGCAGAATCTTCAGGTCCCAAATACTTTGGAACTACAAATGAAGTGTGTGGTTTCAGCTTCGTATTTGCCATGAAAAAGCAAAAGAATACGAATTTGGGACTACCAACACACACAAAACCAAAACCAAATGAAGAAAAAACATCAAAAACAAGGCACATCAAAACTACCAATTGGATAGCAAAATGAAATGGAAAAAATAAAAATAATTATCGTCACATGATAATAATCAATAAATAAATAAATTAATAACGGATTAATGTGATAATATAAAAATTAAACCATAGACCATAGTTTACCCTATTAAGATAACAAAATCATTTAATTTGACTATGCTACGCTAAATTCAATAACTTAATATAAGATGATTTAAGATTTTAAAATAGATAATTAATATATTTACCCTATACATTTAGTAATTGTATTATAGGTCTCCAATTTATTAAAAGTTTGGTACAATTTAATCATATAAATTAATTAAATTATATTAATAGAATTAATTGATGTAACTATACAATTATCCATTCATTTGTGTCAATTAAACTTTCATTATGTTTTTCAATTTAACAAATACATTTCCTACTCTCAATTTCTTTTAAATATTAATTAACCATTGCGTATTATCCAGACAACACCGCCCTCCATATATATATATATATATATATATATACAGGGTGAGCAAAAAGTCCGTAAAAACTTTAAAAATTCTTAAAAACCGAAAAAATAACCGAAATGAAAAACGGTTTGCAGGGTTAGTATCTATAGGTCACGGGGATTTTTTTAAGACATGAAAAAAAATTCAAAAACAGCCAATAGGTGGCGCTGACGTACCCAAATCAAAGAAAAGATACCCAAATAAAGAACAGAATGTTTCCTCAAACCGCCGAACAAGCTTTATGAGGCCTGCCGCTGTTAAAGGCCCCTTTCCCGTCCTCAAATCCTTTTGAAATCGGAATTTACGCAAAGCAATAGTCGCTGATTCCTTGTTCATGTAAAATAACTTCACCAACAAAGCTTTGTCCTTCGCAGTGAGCATCCTTGATCAAGTTCACGGTTCACAACGGTGAACTAGTTGTGGATTAAGAGCGCAAGCTCTTATAACCGGTTCATCTGCATATTTCCGCGGAAATCGCAAGTACCAGCGCCATCTGTCGGCTGTTTTTTGAATTACTTTTTATTTCTGTCTTTAAAAAATCCCCGTGCCCTATGGATGCTAACCCTGCAAACCGTTTTTCATTTCGGTTATTTTTTCGGTTTTTATGAATTTTTAAAGTTTTTACGGACTTTTTACTCAACCTGTATATATATATATATATATATACACTATTTAAAAGTATTTTATAATACTTTTTCTTCCATAATGCATTCTACAGTAACAGTTATAGAGTGTTGTTGCATTTGCCCCGAACGCAAGAAGGATGGGATGCAGGTAGAAATTCTTATCAACAAAACAAGTGGACAAAATTCTTTCTCATTTATTTATTAGTAAACACAAGCTTCATTTCAAATATACTTGACATACGGTCTTTCGAACCGCGATTATATATGCATACACATACGAAAAAGGACAGAGATGTCAAACGTTGAGGTATCCCATATTTTAAAATTAAATAATTTTATAATAATTTTGGGATTTTAATAATAAATTTTTATTTTCATAAAAATAGATAACAGACTGAAAAAATATAACATACTATTTTAAACTAAAGACCATGCTACAAAAAAGATGAGAAAATTTTGATTAGATTAAAAATAATATCGATACCCCAAGACAAACCCCCCTCTCCCTAGAGATATCTTACGAGATCATGCGCCTGACCCCCCCCCCCCACCTCTCCCCGTATTATGATAAAATTATATATGAACAACCCCTTCCCGTTTCTTAGGTTAGAAATTGTCGGGGTATTTTTTTTGTTATATAGTATATACATTTTGTAATTCATAATTGTTACTTTTTAATTATTTTTCTTTTTCAGAATACATTATATTAATTCAATTATTATGCCCCCCCCCCCCCCTTTAAAGAATTGAGTTTACAATGTTTATTATCTAAAGCAGCCATACTCAACCTTTTTTTCCTCGCAGGCCGCAAGCATATGTTTAAAACAGTAGGCGGGCCACAGTGAAAATTTCTGAAGGACATTCATCTTAATTAGGCGGGTATAAGTTATTTAGATAAAATAACTTATGATATCTCAACAGAATTTTGATTCGGGGAAAATATCAGAAAAAAATAGGCTAAATGATTCCATAAAACATATATGAATTATATGGAGGCCAGAGGCATAAAAAATGATTACGTCATCGAGTTACAAGGTGAATTAATGATGTAAGAGCTAAGTTATAGGGTACACGACATTTCGGTCCCGCCATTTCGGTCCCGCCGTTTCGGTCCCGCCGTTTCGGTCCCGAGACATTTCGGTCCCTGGACATTTCGGTCCCGAGACATTTCGGTCCCTGGACATTTCGGTCCCGAGACATTTCGGTCCCGAGACATTTCGGTCCCTGGACATTTCGGTCCCGACACATTTCGGTCCCTGGACATTTCGGTCCCTTGCCATTTCGGTCCTTAATCATTTTGGTCTCTTGCTATTTCTGTCCATTGCTATTTCTTTACCGGCCACTTTATAAATTGGTTTCTGATTGATGAAGGCCCACCAAACGCTGTAAGCTCAACATTGTTGGGGCCTTTTTTAATATTTTTATTCTCCTGCCCCCCTTCCCTCAAATTTTATACAAAGCTGAATATAATAGTCCAATAAGTTTAATCTATTGTAACTCGTGATAATAAAATCACAGCGAGTTGTAAATTTGATTAAACAATGTTATATAATTTTACACTGTCTTTATTATTATTATTTAACAGAATAAATATTTTAAGTTTTATCATATATTTTTTGTATTAGGTATTTTATCTATACTATAAACTATAATTTTTATTGATTAACTTTTATTTTTATTGATCGTTTTCGCACACTTTCTTAGACTCTTTAAATTAGTGATTTCGTAACTAGGCGTGCTATAAAAATTTTTTGTTAAAAAAAATAAAAATGCTCCAACGACCTTTTTTATGTAATAATTATTGGTTGCATTTTTTTTTTTTTTTTTTTTTTTTTTAACAGTTTTCTTACCTTATGAAGACAATTTTTGTGAGTTAATTTTATTGAAAGTAGGCCCATTTCTTTGTAATAAAATGATTATTTTTTAATTTTATATAATAATGTAACTATTATTTTAAATAATTTTATTTTCGATTTTTAACTGACAAAACTAAGCTTTTTTAATTTATCGTTTATTTATTTATTTCCATTACCTTTTCGCTCCCACTTTCACAGAAAAAAAATTGACAATTTTTATTTTAATTTTATTATTAATTGAATAAACAGTTTTAAATTTCAGTAACTTTAAATATAAAATAAACAGGCAAACGATAAGCTTCAGTTTATAACTACTACAAAACATAATGATAAATTGAATATAAAACAGATTATTTATTGAGTTTATGTAAAGTAAAATTCGAAATGCATATTAATAATTTTATCAATTTAATTATATAAAGATTCATTAAATTAAAAATACATAAATTTAATAAAATATTAATTTGATTTTCATTTTAAAATCACTAACTGTTTTGAGATTTAATTTATAGCAATTATTCATGACCATAAGTTATTATTCAAAAATTGTTATTTATTTCAAAAAAGGAAATTATTATTATTATTATTATTATTTTGAAAAATCGATTAGTAACGTAACGTAATAATTAATTAAACATAATAATGCAACACTGTAACAATGCGTAAAAATATTTCTTAACAGGTTTAGGTAACATTATTATCCAGATGCAGATTTAAATTTTTTGAAACAAGGTTATAGTTTACAGTTCGCAAAAATCAATCATATATTAATTATTATATTTAAAGAGTAAGAAAAATATGATAAACTAACCAATAAATGAATAAATAACATATTTATTTTGAGAATCCTTATCATTTTTATACATCCTAATGAAGTTATTAACATTATAATAGCTGAAATTTAAAAAATATGTTTTTTTCATTTTTGCTATAACTTCTATATAGTTCTTGTACTAGATTTTAAACAAGTAACTGATAAATAAGTCACTTAAGCAATTAATAGTTAAAATAATTTTGAATCCTTATTAATAAATATGTTTGATAAAAATAATTTAATTTTTGAGAATTTTTTTAATTTAACAACATAATTATTAATGCTTTCAAATTTTCTAAGATGATGTTAATCATTTAATAAAATAATGTATAACATTAAGTAAATAACAAATCAAAACCGTGTGCCGAGAATTTTTAAACACTTTTTTTCTATGTTGGTGTTCCTATAAAATTGGAAATGTATGCATATAAGTATCAGCTAAGTACTACGATTAACCACTTTTATGCAAAAATTCTGCATGTCAATCAATTGTCAATGCCCATCTGAACAAATAGTCATCTTTATACAAGATAGCTAGAAGAGCTAGTTAGTTAGCTTTATTCTACGTATCTTGATCTTTATACACTTGTCAGATGAAACCCTTATTCTTTACAATGCCCTTTATACTCTGGAGTTCAAATGCGGACGGACCTCCCACATAATCGCTGGCATTTTTTAGAAGAAATATGAATGTTTTGAAAAGAACAGCATTTCTCGGTGTTTTTTATTCCTCTTGCTGTTATCTTCATTTCAAACGCTTTTAGTATCAATTAAACCCGTATAAAAAGTAGAATGGAATATTTTTTATCCTTATTATTACAGCTTATGAATGACATTGAAATATTCAAAACTTATAACATAACTAAATAAGATTGTTAGATAAGATATTTACCACGTAGACATAATATTTTAAGTTACCTTTTTTAATTTAACTTACTTTGACAGAAGGCTTTTTTTTTTTTCATATTTTTTATGAGAGTTTTTATATTTTAATGTTAAAAATAATTATTTTATATAATGATATCAGCTTTAAATGAAATGACAAATTTCAATACGCACTACATTAATAATTTTGTAATTAGTTTCCTTAAGCTGGTTTTAGAAAATTAAACAGATGTGTTGTATAAATGTGATATATGCATAAAAGTATGGCAATATAATTTTTTTGCTGTTGCCGTTGTTTTGGAAAACATTAATAAAAACAGGGAAGCGTCAATATAATAAACATTTTAGATTGTAATAATAACAATAAAAAAAGAACTGTTGTCATGAAAAAATAATTGCTAATAATTCAAAATGTAATTCATTTTTCTAAAATGTAAAAAAAAAAAAAAAAAAAAATCTTTAGGTTTCAAATCATTTTAATTATTATTTCTGCTCGTGTCATATATTTATGTAATAAAATAATTGCAATGCTAACTACCTCCACGTGTTGCAATCTGGAAACTCTTTTCTTAATTTAAAAACGGAAAAGTTTAAAAGGAAAATAAATGCTAGTAACCAAAAACAATGTATAAAAAATGCCATAAACAAAAAGAGGATTCAATGATACTTTTGGCACAGGGGGTAAAATACCACCAGATGCAGATGTTTTTTATTTATTTCAACATTTTTGCTTTTATGCGGGAAGTGGCGGTGGTGCAAAATAATGAAACACTTATAATTCTGAAAATTGGCTTCAGCGATGAAATCCAATAATATGCTAAGTGTCAGAATATAAATTCCATATAACAATAACTCTTTCTTTTCTCCTGGCAATTTAAAAGCCTTTGTGCATTTTAGAAGTTAAAATTTTATAACTATTATGGGATGTGTTAATATCATAAGTTAATTGGGTTATTTTATAAATTTAGTTATCAGTTTCCAAGTTAACTTCCCCGTTTCCTCGTTCAAGAATTCAAAACATTCTGGCAATTTTAAAAAATGCCATTCATCTGTGAATTTTTTTTCAGAAATCTCCATCGATTTCTAAATAATTGATCAAGTTTTGGGCTACTTGTTACTTCTAATTAATCGCATTACACTAAAATTTTATGCGACTTTCAGTTAAAAAACCAGTGTTGAATTCAACTTTTCTCCGAGAGGGACTTCTGTGGCTCCGGGGGGGGGGGGGGGGGGGGGGGGATTACACTTTTTTACCACTGAAAACACAAAATTTCAAATTTTCCGGGGGGGGGTAATTGATAGCTCCGGGGGGGAATGACCTGCCCCTGAATTCAACACTCTAAAATGTTCCTTATAAAATTATGTCAGATATTTCCCGTGCACAAAATTTCAGCTTGCTGGAGAAGGGACCGAAAAATCCAGGGACCGAAATGTCTCGGGACCGAAATGACCATGGATCGAAATGTCTCGGGACCGAAATGGCCAGGGACCGAAATGTCTTGGGACCGAAACGTCTCGGGACCGAAATGTCTCGGGACCGAAACGGCGGGACCGAAACGGCGGGACCGAAATGGCGGGACCGAAACGTCCTGCTTCCAAGTTATAAGCAGTATAAAGATTGACTGGTCTGCATCCGCATATTTTGGTACGATATGAATAAAAAGGAAACCGCAATTCTTCATCCTCGCACTACTATAGCATCATCGAATATCGGCATAAAAAGTTAATGCATGAAAGATATTGATTAGTAAAATAATCGATATCTATAAAATTTTAAAATTTCACGCCAAATCTCGGTGATTTTCTAGTACCGCCAGAATGGCGAATTCACGCCCCATTCTGCCATTATCGTATCATGACGCAGATAGAAATATTTATTTTCTAATCAAAATGTGCAATAGATTAAAATTTTATTCCGAAATTTAATGACCAAAAAATATCAACAAGATAAGAATTGCCCCTCGTTCTAATAATCTGTACCTATATTATAAAGAGATGAAGTTTGTTTATTTATAAAGGCTAATCTCTGGAAATACGGAACGGATTTTAAAAAAAGTCCTTCCGGCAGTGCCGGGAGGATGAGGTAGCTTTCATATACTTATTTATTTATTTTAAATGAAGTTATATTATTGAAACATACGAAGCTCAAATTAGAGGAACCCGATTTTATAAGATTGAATACTAGTTTTTGTCAATACTGAATATTAATAGAAATTTTTAGAAATTGGTCATTTTTTTCAACCTGGTTTTATTTTAAGTGATTTAGAGGGTTGCCAAATTCCACGATATCATGAAGTGTATGCCATTTTAAAGCAACATGGTGGATAAAACAAACCAATGAGTTTGGTCGAAATCTTGATTCATGTGTATATGCACACTCACATCGAAATCGATTAACATATACGAGTGCTCTCGCGGGCAAATTGACTTAAAAAAAAAAAAAAAAAATTGTCACCCACATTAGAAATTCAAACTGCTATATCTCAGGCGTTTTTTAAGGTAAAGACAAAGCAAAAAATACTCCGGAATTCATTAATAACCCATTAGTGCCAAAATTTTTTTCTTCATTAAAAATAAAATTTTGGGTTTCCCACCACTTTTAAAAGACGAATAACTTTTATCTTAACTTTTTGAAGAATTTGTCTCTTGAAAAATAGTGCTTATTTTTCTTTTTATTTACTGGTGTGAAAAGGGCTTTATTGCCTCTTTTATAATCGTCCCTAAAAAGGGACGCTAGGCACTAATGGGTTAAGATAAATACTTTAGGAATAACTTTTTTAGGTAGCTTTCATAACAAAAAGTAAAAAGCTACCTATTGCAACCGTCCGGAGGAAAGCACTTCCAGAAAATTTTGGTATATTTTCACCGATTATGACCCCCAGACCCCAAAACCACACTCCGTTCAAATGTTGACATATATATCTGATTTTTGTCATGACATAACTAACGAATTTATGAACCGATTTGAATGAAACTTGGTATGTACATACTACATACAAATATCTCGACCGAGTTCGTTGGCCAGCATCATCCGCCATCTTGTTTCAAAATGGCGGCCATTTAAATTTTTTTTAATGTAAAATTTAAAATTAGGTACAAAAATGTGAGAAATTGAAAAAGATTTTTCTTTTGTGTATTTGACCTTGATACAAAGATTCCAGGGCATTTTTTTTCATCTATGTCTTGAAAAATGGCTGAGTTATAGCACTTTCCATTTCCTGTGTGGTTGACATTTTGAAACGGTCTGAAATTTGTCACGCGATAATACGCATATTTATAAACTGATTTGGATATAAGTCCGTGTGTACATAGTACATATCAATGTCTTGACCGAGTTCACTAGCCAACTTTATCCGCCATCTTGTTTCAAAATACGGCTATTTAAGTTTGTCAAAAATCTTTTTTATGTATAATGATGCACAAATAAAAAATTAGAAATTGAAAAAAGATTCTTTCGAATGTATTTATCTTAATAATGAATTTCGGAATATTTTTTTGCTTTGTCTTTATCTTAAAAAACGCCTGAGATATAGCAGTTTGAATTTCTAATGTGGGTGACATTTTTAAAAAAATCAATTTGCCCGCGACAGCACTCGTATATATTAATCGATTTCGATATGAGAGTACATGTCCAAATGAATTAAGATTTCGACCAAACTCATTGGTTTGTATTATCCATCATGTTGCTTTAAAATGGCATACACTTCATGATATCGTGGAATTTGGCGACTCTCTAAATCGCTGAAAATAAGACCAGGTTGAATAAAATATGACTAATTTCTAAAAGATCCTATTAATAATCAGTATTGACAAAAACTAGCATTCAATCTTATAAAATCCGGTTTCACTAATTTGAGCTTCGTATGTTTGAATAATATAACTTAATTTAAAATAAATAATATACAAATAAGTATATGAAAGCTACCACTTCCTCCCGGCATTGCCGGAAGGACTTTTTCAAATTCTATTTTTTTATTTGTACATCATTATACATTTAAAAGATTTTTGACAAACTTAAATGGCTGCCATTTCGAAACAAGATGTCGGATGAAGTTGGCCAACGAACTCGTTCAAGACATTGGTATGTACTATGTACATACGGATTTATATCCAAATCAGTTTATAAATATGCATATTATAGCGTGACAAATTTCAGACTTTTTCAAAATATCAACCACACTGGAAATTGAAAGTGCTATAACTCAGCCATTTTTCAAGATATAGATGAAACAAAAAGTGCTCTGGAATCTTTGAATCAAGGTCCAACAGACAAAAGAAAAATCTTTTTCAATTTCTTACTTTCATGCACCTAATTTTAAAATTTAATTAAAAAAATTAAATTCCGCCATTTTGAAACAAGATGGCGAATGGAACTGGCCAACGAACTCGGTCCAGAGATCGGTATGTACTAAGTACGCGCCAAGTTTCATCTAATTCGGTTTATAAAACCGCGTGTTATCACGTGACGTAAATGAGATTATTTCAAAATGTGAGCAACACCAGAAATTAAAAGTGCTATAACTCAGCCATTTCTTAAAATACAGACGAAACAAAAAATGCCCCGGAATTTTTGTGTCAAGGTCAAATGCATAAAAGAAAAATCTTTTTCAATTTCTCACTTTTTTGTACCTAATTTTAAATTTTAAATTTAAAAACAAATTTTAAATGCCCGCCATTTTGAAACAAGACGGCAGATGGAACTGGCTAACAAACTCGGTCCAGGCCTCATTATGTACTATGTACACACCAAGTTACATGCAAATCTATTGATAAATACGAGTGTTATCACGGGACAAATATCAGATTGTTTCAAAATGTCAGCCATAAGAAAAAATCAAAGTGCTATAACTCAATCATTTTTTAAGATATAGACAAAATAAAAAGTGTTCTGGAATCGTTGTTTTAAGTTCTAACACATAAAAGAAATATATTTTATCTTTAATTTTTTTTTTTTTTTCGCGTTTAATTTAAAAATTTTAAAAAAATTAAAAATTTTAAATAGCCGCCATTTTGAATATATATATATATATATATATATTATCATTTGAACGGAGGGTGGTTTTGGGGTCTGGGGGTCATGATCGGTGAAAATATACCAAAATTTTCTGGAAGTGCTGTCCTCCGGACGGCTACAATAGGTAGCTTTTTACTTTTAGGTAGCTTTTTTTTACAAAACTGATTTTTAAACTAGTGGGTAAGTGTGATCATTTTTAAAGACAAAGGAAAACTTGTTTTTTCTATGATACTCATATTTAAAAATCTACTTTTTATTACACGGTTTCAAAAATTAGGATTTTTTTACTGTTTCCCTGTTTTGCCTGAACGTTGTACGGGCAGCGTGTTATTGCCAATCATTATTTGCCCGTACCACGTACGGGCATCCATACTCTAATCATAATTTATTATTCACACCAGTAAAATTTTATTGTAAATTTTGTATTATTTAATCCAAGCAATTTTCTGATTCTATTATTCAAAAATTTCCGTTTCGAAAAACCGGTGCTAAAAGATTAAAAATTCTGTAAAAGACATGAAAAAAATAGACAAACTTTGAAAGTTTTTTCAAAAATATTGATCAATTAATTGGTAAATCAACTTTTTTCAAAATTCTAAACTACAATATTTTTTTAATGAATCTTTTATTTGAATGTATAAACTCAAAATGTCCCAGCAATTATTAATGCTGCTATTGCACATTTTGTCGTGTAAATGTATAGTAATCTAAAGTATACTGTAAAATTATCCCATTTACACAAAATTATTTTATGTATGTTTTCACATATTTTTTTATGAGCTGGACTTGGCTGTAAACTACAAAATATAAACGGGTCAGGCTCGGGTGGAATTTTAATACCCACATCGGGCCGGGCTGGGCCCGTGTCTAGAATTCCCACCCATATAGACTTCTAGCATGTCCCACTGGAGGGAGTCACTAAAGAGGTGGTCACCACATGCACGAAATTTATCCTACTAGTCACGATTTTATTTTCTTATTTATTCATTTTTTGGCCGTCAATCATTTTCCGGGGAATTTATCTCTTTTTATTATGTCTTTCCCCTGTCTCAAAACATTATGAACGCTCTGTCAATATGTGCAAATTTCTGTATGTTAGTTAGTTGTTTTGGGTGTCTAAATTAAAATTAAATCTTTTAAAATTGCAAAATAAATGCGAAATATTTATTTAATAGAATTTATTTATGTTTGTTAATTTTATGACGCCTGCCACCGGGGGCGGGGCCGTCGCGAAACAACTTTCTTCTCTTACGGGCCTGATTCAAGATCCCAAGCAGGAGAAATGAGTCATACAAGAGATCTGACTTTTTCATCTCACTTACCACTTCACCCACAATGAAATTTTGCTTATGCTCGGGCTGCAGCAATCGCCATTAATATTGTGCGTATATTTTTAGATAATTTGAATCTATTACATATTCTCTTATACGGATATATTTTTTAATGAACATTTTAAAAGGATATTAACCCAAGTCAATGAGTATTTCCTTTTACCTCATTATTTAAAATGAATTAAATAAATCTATGCCATCCCCACGTGGTCTTGAATGGCGTGATGTCAATTGTAAAGTTTTATTTTCAAGTAGGGAAGTAAACATTTAGAATCATCTAATAGATAAAAGTAATAAGAAAGCCCTTCTTTTTTGGTCTATTTTATGTCATTTCTGTTCATTTTTGGAGAATTTCTGTTTACAATTCAGTTTGCATAAATCGAAAACAATTTTAAAACATAAATAGTACTGAGTTCTTATGCATAGTGATAGACGAAATAAAAATTATTTAATTAATATTTTTTACAAAATATATATATAAAAAATCAGATCGATAGTTTAGAAACCCGCGTTGGACATCATCAGATGAGTACAGGAAATTTATCCTGCCTTTAATCTTTTAGATGAGTGGAAAAATTCATTTACTATATAAAAGTAATAGAAGGAGAAAAAGAAAAATTAAAATTTTTAAGTTTAATTTTATCATTTTAATTTTATCATTTTCTAACAGCAAAATGAACAATTTCAATTAAAAAATTTTCATAATACAACTATTGATGAAATTGAAGAACTAAACATATTGGATTTCTTTTGCGGTGTGTTTAACAGCAGTGAAGATATTGAGATAAAAATGACATCATGTCTGTATTGACTTTTATAACTAGTTACATTAAATATAAAGTTTCACATAAATTAAAATGTTTTGAGTGCATTAACATATTGGTCGAAGACAAAAATTTTAGAATAAGATTGCCCGAATGAAATGTATAAGTATTTTACGTTGGGTGATAGAAGTCAATTAATACCCCCAGAAAATAATTGTAAGTGTTTTTCAAAATTCATGAATTATAATTATGAAAGTACTTTCCTGAAATTTCCAGAGCCTCAAAAATATTATTATGCAACACATTATTTAAAAAAAAAATTATATCGGTCTGCATTTCATAAATAAATGCAAATGTGGAAATTAACTTTTATATCTATTTAAATTTTATTCTTCTGCCAGGAATTACAAATATCTTACTAAATAACTGTACAAAAGTCTACAAAATTCACTTATAGTAATAATAAAAAAAAATATATGTATTATCAAAAGTGAAATTATTTTCTATGAGAGAATATTAAATGCAATATTTATTGTAAATTATATGAAAGTACATATTACTAGTGAAAAATGCTCTTTTAGTTGTAATATCTATTAATATAATGTGTATTTTAAGTTAATTATGCATTATAAAATTTGAAATTTTAATTGACAAAGAGAATTTTTATTTTAATTGTTTGAAAAAATTAATATTTTTATTTATGAGTTTATGCAATAATATTCCTAGTAATTACAATTTAAAATTAAGGCATTTTTATTTTTTAAAGAAACTTAAATTACTTGTTGCTAAAAGTGCTTACTTTTAATATAGGATTTCTCCTGTCATAAATTTATATTTCAAGTTAAACGCTATAAAAAATATTACAAATCTCAATTCTATATCTTTTCTTTTCTTAATTTATTTTTCTTTTATTTATTTATTTTGCTGCTAAAGTTGTGTAATTTTAATGTATGATTTTGTCTGTCACAAATGTATATTTCAAGTTAAAATCTTCGATAAAAACCATGAATCAAATGTATTTGAAATCAAAAAGTAAGTTTAGTTTTAAAATCAACTTTAAAAAAAAAAAAAAAAAAAAAAAAAAAAAAAAAAAAAAAAAAAGGGCCTTGTTTATTGTATTTTGGGTGTTTAATAGTGAATGTATAATTCAAACAGATCTAAAATAGGCCACAAATTGTTTGAAAATATATCATAAAACGGAAATTTATAGCTTTGTTTTTGATGCACACATACAGTCACTCTATATGTTCCGTGTGCTACTTAGATCTCTTGCGTGACGTCATCTCTTCTTGAATCAGGCCCGTAAGAGAAAAAAGGTGTTTCGCGACAGCCCCGCTACGACAAAGCGAAAGACTTTTTTTTTTTCTTTTTTTTTTTAGAGGGCGGGAGGCGCAAAATTGAAAATTCTCCAGGGGCACCATTTTTAAATCGCATGGATCTGGTGTCGCCCCCCCCCCCCCCCCCCGAAAAAAAAATGATCACGCTACACCTATGCCCATCATGGATATGCATACTATAGCATACGAAAATAAAACATGTGCAAACTATTTATAAATGCATTACAATTCCAGAACAAAAATTAAACATATGTTTAAATATTTTTAATATACATAGTAACGCTCTATTAATGGATTGCTGATGAAACAATTTCGACAAATTATATATAACGACAAACTACTCAAGTAGTACCGAATTGCATAAAAGAAACATCCTTACACCTTCATACACCTTCGTTTCATTCTTACATACTATGCACATACAAAATTTCAAGTCTCCATCTCAATTTGTTCTGGAGATAAAGCGTTTATAGACACACTGATACATAACACAGACGTACGGACGGCAAATTATTATTATTATTATTATTATTATTATTATTTTCTAAAAATACGTTTTTTGGAATCTCCAGTATCTGAAACGGGTAAGTCCGTCAATTTTTTTTTTTTTTTTTTTTTTTTCGATTTTTAAACGATTGCAAGACATATCCTATTCCTATACTACGTATGATGGGTAGGTAGAAATTTTGTTACTTTCAAATATTTATCTTATGAAATAATACTTCGCGAAACCAAACAAAACATGGCTTTTGCTAGTTTAAGTGCACCTTCGGCTCACCCTCCAACATCAATAAAGAGGTCGTAGTAAAACAAAAAGCGGCATCCTGCACGATCCCGTTTCAGCTGTTTTTATTATCCTCCCTTTACTATTTGTTACGGTTAGAGCCAACAAGGTCATCCTATAGCTTGTCACTGTCCATTAGTCGGCAATAACTGTCCATTGTTTTCGACTGCCGGGATCATTTGAATAAGCGGCGAATCACGGTGGGAAAACGGAAGTGATTCGAACCACTGTATCCTGGTTCTCGGCCGCTCATTGGATGAAACAATAGTAAAACATTGTAAAATTAAGCTATTATTTTCAACACTTGAAAATCATGAATCCAATCAATACAATCTCAGAGTAATCATTAAAATAGAATAGAGTAATCATCAGTCAATAAAACGTGGGAGACATAATAATTTAATATCTGATAACAACAAATCGAAATAACTTAATGTCGCAACTTCAGTAGTATAATATTAATTAACTTTGTTTTTAATATTCATTTGAAAGAAAATTATATTTCTTCCAAAGAAATGGTAGTTTCTCATTTATGTGAGTTTAATTGAGCTTTCATTATGCTTAATGCATGCAAGAATTTAATCGAACTTGTTTAGATTATAAACACATATCTACACTACTGAGTTTTATTTTACCTTAAAGGTAATAAAATTTTATCAAATCATAAAATATTATGAAAGTGTTATCAAATGTTATCAAAACTATTATTTTATCGATTGTTAAATTTGTTTTTTCAGAAAAAATTCACTTACATTCAATTATTTTAATTAAAAAATTCTGGAAATTTTCCAAAAAATAATTAAATAAAATTATTGCATAGAATTAGCTATGCCTTTTCTACTTCAATTCTACCCCCCCCCCCCCCCCCCACATACACACACACACACACACACAAAAAAAAAAAAAAAAAAAAAAAAAAATATCATTTTTAGAATTTTACAAGCTTCTTCCCTTTCCAAATGAAAATAAATTATACAATTCTCATTATTTCCAACAAGTATATTTTTATGTATGTTCAAACAAAAATTTTTTTCACATTGTTGTAGATCATATTTCAGATTCGCATTGGCCTACTTGAGACTACTTCAGTCTAGCGAAAAGACCTGTTCGCTTATGCTATTCCTACGGAAGAAATTTATAAAGATATCTCAGTTGCATTTCATTATTTTTAAATGATTTTTTATGCGTGTGTGTGCATTGATTAGCTGAGATCGATCTATACAAATACTTTTTTTTTACTTTTTCGACTTTAACTGCAGATTTTTTATGGGGATGATTCCACTTCTAAACTGGTTCCGAAAATGAAAGTGCTCTCACTAGAAATATCAGCAAATAAAATCGAAAAAGTAAATAAACAGCCTTCGCACAGATTGACCTCAGCTATTCAATGCAAAAGAAAAAGAAAATAAATATTTAAAAATACTGAAATGCAACCGAGGTATCAATATAAATTTCTTCCATAGGAATAGCATTAGTGAATGGGTCATTTCGCTTGACTGAAATAACTTCATAACATACACAATAGAATATTCTGACTTATTTCATCCTTAGCGTTATTCTTACTAATTAGCAAATCTTTTACTTATTTAAGTATCTGTACGTAATGTGTGTATGTTATGTAAGCATACCTTGATACCAATTTAGCATTAACTCTCTTTTATTAGTTACTTTTCATTTCAAAAATTATTATGTTTAAAATTGCTCATGCTTTGCTTGAAGGCTAGCAACATAAAATCTGATTATTGTATAATAAACTATAGAATATGCTTTATCTTCCCCATTTCAATCAATTGGTCAAGAAGAAATGACAGTATGGGCAAAACAATGACAGTGCTCATTATTGAAGCAATTGTATACACTGTCCTTGAGCATAATTAATTGCCTTTTTTTTCTTTCTTGGACTTAGAATGTTAGAATACTTTGTTTGCAAACACTGTTGTGTGACAAAATCACTATTCTTTAGTATGTAAGAGAATTCGGGACTTTTCAGCTCTGCTAATTAATTCATTGCGACTATTTAATGTAACCGTTTCAGTTATGCGTTTACGCCATCAGCAAATCCTACCTAGGCGTTGGCGTACCAATAAATGAAAATAAAAATTATCTTTTAGTAATTTGAGATTGACATATTTTTTCATCAATGTTTTTATTTTTTTTATATCAACTGTTTTTTTAATCAATATTTTTATTTTTAATTCTGTCCTTACATTTTCGGTTACACTGTTGTTGATATAATTATAATAATTATTATTACTTATATCAACTAGTTTCTTATATTTTTGCAGACATAATACCTTTTAGCAATCACATGCACACTTTACTAGAGGGAGATAACCATAAAATAATTAACCTCGAAACTAGTTGTTACTTCAGAATGTGTGGAATTTCAAGAAGTTTTTTTACAGTTAAGTAATTTTAGGGGATATGTTTTTTCAAGTGTATTAAAAGATTTTTATGTATTTTATTTTCTGTAAAAATAGTTTAGAACCATTTTTTCCGTTATTTTAATTAATTCAAGATTATTATCATTGTTATTATTACTATTATTATTATTATTTACATTCTTAACAAAATAATTGTGCCTACTATTTTGAAGTCTTTTTAACCGCTTCCCTTAACAATAAAAAAGGCAGGAAATCATCAAATTTTTTGCAATCGCATCAATACATTTCATACTTTGCATTTCATATCACAAAACTGGAAAAACTGCCAACCAAATATTACATATAAATTAATTGTATATAATAATTTATTATATTACATAAGAATATTGTCTTTCTTTTTAAAAGATTCAGGGCGAGTAAAAACGTGATAAAACAAATTGCAGTGACAAATTATACACCATCCTATTTTTCTTGGAATAACAATTAATTGTATTATATACAGACCCAAGATATCGCGAGATAATCAGTGAGCCAGTTAAACACTTTAAGTATTGTTCATTGTAATCCCTTAAACAAGTGAATATTCACTTTATTGTATTAGTAAAATCACTTTAAAGGGCTGTTTATAAATTTTTCTAATCCTTTTTTAAGGTGTTTTCATAAGGGACTTAAGGTAAATAATAATAATAATAATTATTATTATTATTATTAGCGATAAATACATGTGTTATTTTAAAGAATGATGTTTTATCGTATGTGTACACTCCCCACCCTAAAATCCATTTTATAACAAAATACTTTCAAACTTTGACTTTTAAAAACGACATTAAAATTTATTATTATTATTATTATTATTATTATTGTTATTATTATTATTATTATTATTATTATAAATAGTCTGTTACTGTCCTTGTGTTATAAATATTGACAACTGAAATAACAGGCCAATAACAAAAATAAAATAAATAAATAAAACCGTCGGCGCGCCATTAAAGTTGTGTGTCAAATCTAGTTTACGTTGTAAAACAGAGGGATTTTGTTAAACATCAGCGATTTTGACCATATTGCTATAGCATAGGTGCCTTCTGAAAGTACTCTTGACGGAGAGGAATTATAATTCTCGTACAAGGAAAACTCTTAAAACCTTGCATCGCCAGCGATCAAGACCCTGAACATCGGTCCAAGTTTTTTCATTTTGTGGTCGGCATGCTTTGAATAACAGTCCAGCTGCAAAACAGGATTTTCATTTCATGTAGTGATTTTAAAGAAAATTCTATTGGAACTATAATATAAAAAATTTGTTTGAAAAACTTTCATCCAATAAAATACGTTTCAAGTCTGATGGGTAAATTTTAATAAAACGAAAAATATTGCATCTGTGACCCTTTATTTATTTATTTTTATTTTTATTTTTTTTATTTTTTTTTTTTTTTTTTATCCCATTAAACTAATAGTTCTAAAACTTTCCATTCCTGGTATATTTTAGAATACATACATCCCATTGTACTATAATACAAAGCACCAGGGATCTAGTGGAAGATATACGGAAGTATACGTCATATAAGACCGTAGCCAATGGGGAGATGAACAGGGCTTGATCCCCCTACGAAAATTTCGTGGGGCTGACTATAAAGAAATATACTTAATTTTTTCGTTTAATTATATTAAATTGAATTACTTGAATTAATAAAAAAATTAATAAGACTGTTAACACTTGTCCCAATTCAATTAATAAAAAAAATAATCTAAAATGAGAACAATAAAAATTATGATCTCAAATCCCCCTCCGAAATATTTTTCTGACGTCACATACCTCTGGGATTTTTTAAAGAAACTCAGTATAACCCCTGTTTTTCAAAGTTTATAGCGTGCACTCAGACATGACGTCCATGGCTTTAGCGTATACCTCTTTCGGTTTTTTTTTTTTTTTTTTTTTTTTTTTTTTTTTTTACGACTACATTTTTATGCGCAGCACAATAACAATACACCAAATAAAAAAATTGCGGAGTTAACGAGCTGAAAATATGTTTTCTTCAAAAACAGCTTTAAGAGAATATTTTACTAAGCCCCAAATACTTTTTTTCAAGGCGCAATTGGAAAGTTGAATTAAATAACAAATAAATAACGTTAGCCGCATTAATAAAAGCAAAGAATTTTTTTTTTTTTTTTTTTTTTGGGGGGGGGGGGGTATTCATTTTACGAAATCCAATTCATCTCTGTCCTCTGTCCGTCATAGAATACATACACCAAAAACTACATAAGTCAGAGAGTTCAAATTTTGTGTACTTGAAGCTAAATACCTCTTGTGATACAAAAAATCATAAAAGTTTGAAAAAGACTATTATTTTAATTAAAATATTTTTTTTTAATATCATCGGTTCACTTTTTTTTCCTTCTAATTGTTGCACACAAGTTTAAATAGATATAAAAATTATTTTCCCTTTTCCCTTTACTTTTAATAGAATTGGTGTACTTCTGTTGTCACAATTATAAAAATTGTATTAAAAACTTCATAAAAATTACTATCTCAAAAACAAAATAAGATACAGTTTTCAAACACATTTCATTTAAAAGTGCATTTTTTTTTCTCTATACGACGATGTAAACATTAAAAATGTGCAATGTTTAGAAGTGTAAAAATTTGTAGTCGCAAAAAATGCAAAATTGAAATTTTATTTGAAATTTCTAAGTGTTGCCATTCGCAAAATGGCGTATGCGTTATGCGCAGATACATTTGGACTTTATTATATAGATAGATAATTTGATTTGAACATTTTTAATTTGATAAAAATAAATAACTTTCTTTTATGATTATTTTAAAATTAAATTTGTTGGTGCTACCATGTATGTGAGAATTTAATAATTATAAATTAACAATTTTGATTTATTAATTCAAGGATAAGTTGTTTTGAAAAAAATATTAAACGAAACCCTCAGAGCGATCTGCGATTACACTTACCCACTTGTTTCTTTTACGTTATCAGTTTGAACAGCATTTTATTGGAGCAGAATTAACGAAAGAGAATGGCACAAACAGCATTTTTCAATTAAAATAAAAACAGAATTTGAAATCGTTTAAAATTTGCAATATACTTTTTAAAGGGGTGAAAGTACCGTATACACTCGTGTATAGGTCGACCCCCTAACTTTCGAATGCAACTTCTATAAAAATCAAAAACCCGTGTATAAGTCGACTCCTAACTTTTTATTTCAATTTTACGCAAAATCAAATCAAAGGTGTCACTTGCTAATGCGAAAAAGCAAAGTAGTACGTAAACAAAAACAAATGATTGTTTTTTTTTTTTTTTTTTTTTTTTTTTTTTATAAGTTATCATTATTTGTACATTTTATATAATTACTTTACTGTACATACACATAAAAACCCCGAATTTTGTAGCAGTATTCGAAGTTTTTTTTTTCCCTTTTTAATTGACTTGTGTATAAGTCGACCCCTCCCCCATCCCAATTTTCTTGAAGAAAATTATCAGAAATCCCTCGACTTATACACGAGAATATACGGTAGATATAAAATCACATGTGAAATAACTGACTTTGCTGCACCTTTTTCTTGAAAGCAACTGAAGCCATTTCCTTTTTTGTTAGATTTTTTAACAACATTTAAATCTGATCCTTTGGCAAGAAATAAAAATTAAAAATACACAAATCACTCAATTTCGTAAACAGTTTTTTTTTTTTTTTCAATATTTAAATGTACATTTTTTATATTAATTTTTGTCGAAAGTTCATTTATAGTCTAACTACCACCAAATCTGTAAAAAACTAGAATTGAAATCATTTAAGTAGTTTCCGAGGCACTTCAATGTCATCTATTTTAATCTGATTTCCTAACTGTTGCGCTCCCTTTAAAAAGCAATTTGATATTTACTTTGCCCATTTTCCTTTATATATTACTGTCGCAAATACCAATAGTGCTAACATTAATGCAAAAATTAAACTGCAATAAATTAAGACAATTGAATCAGTTGAAACTGCGTTTAGTTTTAATAATTTGAATTGCATTACTGATAAATATTTCATACAAGTAACTGTATTATATATTTTACAAAAGCATCATAATTGTCGATTCATGCATTTTTTATTACTCACAGATTTATGTTATGCTTAATGAAACCAGAAAATTTACAATATAAATAATCTAGTTTCATAGTCATATAATAACTTTTTTAATTAAACTCTCATATAAGATATCATTAAGTGTTTTTATTTAAATGCTGCATATATTAAATATTATACATTTAAACGCAATATGATTCTGTCCAGTAAAAGGAGTACACAGAGGCACAGGTAAATTCCTGTCACATTTAAACCAATAATTTGTATTTAATATTAATATTAATTTGACTTTATTTTCTCTAATTTTTTATTTCGAAGAGGGGAAAAAAGTAATGGAATATAAGTAATAAAGTACCAGGTCTTTTGAAATTGAAATGATGGAGAAATAGTATACTTCATATAAGATTAATTTTAAACACGATTATTCAATCGGTAAATCAATTATAAACATATGTAAATTTTCCATTTTTCATTTTTGGGTGAAAAAAGTCCGGGTCAGGATTCGAACCAGGGATATATTGTCTGAAGCCGCCAATGCTCTACCAACTGAGCCATCCCGGAAAAAAATCAGGGCCCGGACCAGATAAAGTGATTGTTGAGGTTAATTGGGTGAAATAGTTCTCCAATGTTCGTGTCTGGGATGGCTCAGTTGGTAGAGCATTGACGGCTTCAGACAATGCATCCCTGGTTCGAATCCTGACCCAGATTCTTTTCACCCAAAAATGAAAAATGGAAAATTTACATCTATTAGTATACTTTATACTTTGTTTTTGGTACAAATACTCTTCCACAGGCTCAATTCAAAATAGATGCATATTGCATACAACATCTTTTATAATTTAAATATATTTTTTCAAAAATTGCATATCTATATATTATATTGAAGCCAATATAATATATAGGGTAAAAACACTGTTAAAAAAAAATGTAATTTTACTTCATAAAATTGGTGGCAGCTGCTTCCTCCAAGTTATGGAGTAATTTTTTTCACTTATATAATGGTGTACCTCAAACATATATTACTAGTGTAACATTAAAATGTTACACTGATTATATCGGTTAAAGTATTCCATAAAATTGGAGGCAGCAAGGCTGCCAACAGTATTATGGAGTAACGTTACATAAATGTTTTACAGTTGGTAACGCTGAAAATTTTGAAAAATACAAAATAATTTTACGCTAAAGAAAATTACAGTAAAAATTTGTTTCTTCAAAATGAAATTTAAAAAGGGGAAAAAAAGGTCATTTTATACTGAAATAAATATTACTATGCCCCTTTTTTATGAACGTGAACTTTACAAATAAAACTTTATTCTTCGGACATAAGCGAAAAAAAGATGAATATTGGAATTTAAAATTATTTTTTGAGAACCATTAAAAGTATTTTCAAGCAAAAAGAACCATAGAAAGTACGTTTTTAATAAACAGTAGTCAATGACACAATTTATTTTTCCTGCATTAAGTTAAATATAAAAAAAGGTCAATAAAATCATTTTAACAAGAACTTTGATCATAAATGGTTACTAAAATCAAACGAATGAAACAAAATCTACCAATATTATTCTATAGCAAATCTTTTTTAAATATACTGAATTTTTTTATTTTATTTTTGAAAATCTTGAAGATTTTGGATTCATAAATAAATATGAATTATATATTTTTCATAAATAATCACGGTTGATTTTTTAATTTCATGAACAAATGCTATATTCTTCAACAACTGAAATTAAAGAAAAGAAAGAAAAACACTGAGTTTAAATTGTATTTAATTACAAAATACTATTTATTGTTACAATAGCACCATTGTATCAATGAATAAAGAAAACTCCTTTAAATTCCTTTCATAAGAACATATTACCCGAAAATTTTTTATATAAATTTAAATATTTTTACATTAATTAAACATTTACTGTCAATCATTCATGTTTCTATTTTTTTAAATGTTAAGTCGATGAAGACGAGCTACATTTATTTATTTACTTATGTATTATTTAAAATTTTTAATATTGAAATCTAACTACAATTTAATATTACTTATAACATAGGTAATATAATCATAGTACTATCGATCTCCGCAACCAACATTAACAAACAAAGAATTAAGAAATATAGTTAAGAATATTTTTAAATAAATTCTGAGGATTACAAAAGTCTTACAGTTATATCTTGTAAAACTCAAAAAATAAAATAAAATAAATAAATAAACGCTTATAAATATGCCATATGATTACCTGTATTAGGCTCAGTAGGCATCTAAAATTCCAACATCCCTAGTTTGATTGCAAGAAAAACAATGTTTGAAATATTGAGTAATATATAATAGCATAGGTAAAAACTTCATTTTAACATACAACAGATGTCAAATATAGCAATAATCAGAGATGATAGTGAAACAGATGAAATTGTATCACAGTAGAGTAATAGTTATATCACACAATTAGTAAATCATTATAATTAAAGGGATTGTCATTCAAAATAGAGTTATTGAAAGATATTTTCCCTTTTTATTCTTTCTTTTTACTTACCCTCATTATTAATAGATTTTCGAACACAAATATTTGAAAGCATGTGAAATAATGTAATAAGAAGGCTGTTTCAGACAGAATGTTTGTTAGATACTCCAACGTTAAAGTTTTTTAAGCTATCGTTCAAAGAGGAAATATTTAGTTTAAGTAAACACAGAGTAATGTAAAAGTTCACGATGTTATTTACACAGTGAGTGTAGTTTTATGTATGTTATTGAAGAATTAGTTTCATAACATGTAAAAAAAAAAAAAAATTGATGCATTTTTACTTTGCTAAAAACGACCTCAATAAATTGAGAAAATAAGCTCTGTAAATTGTGCTTGAAAAATGCCGTTGTTATTTATCTTGTCTATTTATTTTAAATTCTTCTTCATAATTAAGCAGTCGAAGTTTCAGTGTTCTCGTGGTTAATAATGGGTTCTTTAAATTCTTTAACGAGATCATAAAGAAAATCCTTAAAATTAATCACTTCCATGTTTTTTGCCAGCAAAAATAAGACAAACCAATCACCGTAAGTAGTTTTTCTGATGATTGTACGCAAGTGATCTTTAGGCGTCAATCTTGATAATGAATGCAAAGCTAGGTAACGCACATTCCGTGAGGACAACAGCAAAAATTTGTACAAAATCGAGATTGCCGTGCAAATAGACAGAATTATAAACCAAAACCACAGCATTATATAAATCTTCTCATTGACAATATTCAAAGGCAGCAAACATAGAGCATCATACTTTTGTACATCACCAGAAGGACCATATCTGTGGAAAGTACATTTAGTAAGCCTCGGAAAAACAGTGACCATGGGATCTACCCTTTTCTCTTGAATACCTGTTGCAAAATGCAAAACTCTCCAACCATATGTAGTAAATTCGCCTCCCAGGAAATAATCGACAAAGTATATTTGACCAATAACGTTCACAAAATTCATGAACTCACAAATTAAATATTTAAATGCATACATGGAATGGTGACGCATGTTATTTCTGAAGTATCGCACAAGATGGTCGCAGCGTTTCTTTCTCTCACAACAAGCTAATACAGGGGAATTGAGTTCTTGAAGAATATTCTTGAGTCTACCTTTCTCCCAACTTCGCCACACAAGGCGAGGCACATAAAATAGTATTCCTTGAAAGAGGAGGACAAAACAAACCCATTGGTAATAGGCATGGTAAACAACATCGTCTCCGGGTTCTTTCTGGTCAACTCCAGGATAAACTACTTCTCTTCCAACTTCTTTATCAAAAGCTTTGGGTAAAGTAAAAGTACCCTCTACCCAACAATAAGTATCCAGGACTTTCTTCGGAACGTCATCGCTTTGTATGCACTGGATAGGATCACCATAAAATTGAGTAGCAGACACAAGAATGCTGCACACTGTCAGCAATAATCCTGTCAATCGATAATGTAAGCGAAATGTGGTGCCATCGGTGACAAATATTCGGGGCTTTATGAAATTCTTAAGAGTGCCCGATAGAAACAGTTTGTCCATCATGGTGAAATGCAAATTTTAGTCGAAATGCTCACTTGAATAAAAAACACTTTTAAACGAATAAGTCTGTAATTTCTAAAATTTAGTCTAAGTTAACTACTGATAACATATTTTAAGGTAATATCAGTACTTATGCTGAAAGTACAGATAAAGACCGATTAGTTCTGATGACGAAAGTACAGATAAAGACGGATTATTACTGATGATGAAAGTACTGATTAAGATACAGATAATCACTTTTAAGATAGAAATTATCTAATAAATCTTCAATCTGTAAATAGTCACATTTTTTTTTTTTTTTTTAATTTCAGAAGGACATCGTTGATTTATTTTTTAAATTCATATGCACTTAAAACATCTGACAGTCTTATTTCAAACCGCATGCACATACGTCAAGCATTGTTTCGGTTTTCGTTTCAAACTAATAGAGTACAATTTAATCCTCGTCTTTGATAATTGCTGGTCCGAAAAATGCAGATGGTCGCAGATATCATCAAAGCACGTACGGCACAAATCAAACCGGCATCAATCCATCAATTATATCTTGAGATACACAACGTACACAACCTGCACACTGCTTTCACTGTTCCATAATGTGTGAGAAAAAACAACTTCTTCGGCGAGCTTCAAAACGGATACCCGCCTACGTATGAGGCGGTCATCAAAATGCCTGGGCGATTACTTCACCTGTAGTACGGAACGTGTTCCATTCATTCTGAGGCAAAGGAGCTGGGACCAATCAGCATTCGGCTCCATTCTTATGTGGGTACTCGTCGGGCGTCATCACAAGGTCGCATAAAACAACAAAAACGGGACGGGCCCCTCTAATATTCCATCAAATAAAAACACAAAACAATAATAGGGTATAAAATAAAAACAGTCACGCATCTCCGCAAAATGACCTAAAGCAATATCCGAGTGTTTCGTGCTGTTCGCAGCCGGCCAGGTGGAACTGAGATGAATGCTCCTGCACTCCTCGGACAGATATGTGTTCTGAATCATACGTTACGGAAGTTTTAAATATTCCTTTTTAATAAAAAGCAAGATATGTATAAGCTGTTTTGGTATTACGCTTAGGAAACAATTATACAGTTCATCCATTTGAATTTCTTCGTCCATTTGAAATAATTAATTTCTGTGTGTGGTCTTTTTTTGAAAAAAATATTTAATTAACTAAAAGTTCTTTTCCTCTAATTATTAAAAAAATAAAAAAATTGTAAAATTTATTCTTCTTGAGTGATTTAAGATAATTAAGAACTAAGACAAAAAAAATAATAATTTAACTATTTTTAGTTATTTAACCAAAAATGTTTTGTAGGAGAGGGGAAATTTGTCCATCTGAACCCTCGGGAAATGACAATATTTAATTGCACTTTCCTTTATGGTCGTATATTTAAAAAATATTTTAAATAAGGGTTCAGAAGATTGAAACGCCCGGGCAAAAAGAAAAAAAAAACTTTTGATTTTTTAAAAGTAATAATAGGTTACTTTTGTAATATTTGTTATTTTTCATTTTTTACATTTCGGCATTGATTTTTAACATTGATATTTTTAAAAATTGTCTTACAAGGTGATTTGTTGAATAATATTAGTTCATTTTATTTCAAATTTATAGTTTTCATTTTAAAAAACGCGGCGTAGGTTGCAGACCTCAGGCATTTCTGTTGAAAGATCTTGTTCCGCTCTGGATTGCATTCTGCCAGCACCCATATTTTTCAGATATTTATTTTTTTGTTTAATGCAAAATGAATTATCATCATTTAACGTTCATTGTCTGTTTTATTAATTTGCTTCATTTACATAAACAAACAAAAGAGAACATTTCAAGCAAAAATTAGTCGTTATTAATCAAATCACACACACACACACACACACACACACACACACAAAAAAAAAAAAAAAAAAAAAAATGTAGTTTAACAAATCACAACGATTATTTGGAAAAGAGCCAAATTTTAAAGAATTATAAATAAATTCTATATTTAAATTAATAAAAATAATAAGCATCATTTTAGGATGATTATAACGAGTCATATATTACGTATGCCGTGCATTAAACATTAATATTCCTAGACCAATGATAAATAAACAGTAGATTAAAGATAGACAGCTTTAACTATTTAAAATATGCATTTTTTTTTTTTTTTTTTTTTTTTTTTTTTGGATGGAGATAATCAGACTGACTTCTGAACGCCTCATATTACGTACGACATGCATTAAACATTAATATTCTTGGAGTCATCACAAACAAATTTTAAATAAAATTTCAGTTTTACAATTTTCGAAACTGCAAATTTTTCAACTTCTAAATATCGCACATTTTAAAGTTTTACACCGTTGGCTAGAGAAAAAAGTGCATCTTTTAATGAAATTTGTTGGAAATTTCTATCACAATTTGTTTTTAAATTATTAATTTTTTAAAAAGTTTTTATTACTCTTTTTATCATTGTGGTAACAGGAGTATTCCATTTTTGGACATTAAACTTGGACCAATCAGAAAACGGATAAAATAAAAAACAGAAGTATTCCATTTTTGGATACTAAACTTGGACCAATCAGGAAACGAATAAAATTAAATAAGTTGCGGAATTCAACCAATAAAAAGATTCAGATGTACTTTAGATTTCCCAATTCTCTACCGAGAACAACAACTATTTTTTTCCAAATAGTTTAAAAAAATCTATTTGTTTCTTTTTTATTTTGTGACTCTTTGAAGTTACCATGACAATTTTTTTTTTAAATTTATTACAATTTTTTAATTTAAATTAGTTGTGATTAACTGGATCATAGAAAAAATTCGTTTTGTTTTTTATTTTTAATATTGTTATTCCTTGATATTATCATGATAATTTTTCCATTTATTATAAACATTTTTTTATTGCTTATTTCCAATAATTTATCATCATTCATGCAAAATTTTTCAAGATTAGTGTGACTAGATATTTTACTTATATATGAAGAAAAAGTAGCAATTCGGTTTTAGAAAAAATTAAATAGCAATAACAAAATTACAAGCGATTATTTAAATTATTAAATCCATTAAGTATGTTGTCAAGGAAGAAACTAAACAATTATCAAACATTCATCGCACGTTTACCAGTGAACCAAAATTAAAATTCTGAAGAACCATCAAAATTGCCCTTGGAATTCTAAAATAAGTCTTTCAGCCGTTTACGTCGCTTTTTTTTAATTAATAAAACTTTCCAGCAGCATAAATGTGTAGGTTTTCTTAAAGTGTGGGCATATAAAACAGAAGACTGTAAGCATCGAACTTAATCCAGAAAAAAAAATAAAGATAAAAATTCTTTATGAAGGTTTGGCAATGGAGAAAGTCAAAAGTAAGAAAACTATTTCAGCCTGTAACCTTAAAGTTATTTCAGAAGAGATAATAAAATTTAATTGAATAAATTGCTATAGAAATTATTTATATAAAAAAAATCACGTTGTCTTGTTTAACAACTAATTGAAAACAAATAAAAACGTTTTAGAAATAATCAAGAAAGAAAAATCACATATCAAGTATAGATTATGAAATATTTTTCAACATTTCAAAAATACTATAACGTAAGAAGAAGATAACTAAATAAACAATTTAGTAAACACATAATAAATTCGAAAACCCAATTACAGAAATTATCGACCATAGTCGTAAAGGTAGATGATTCTTTTTTTTTTTTTTTTTTTTTTTTTTTTTTTTTTTTTTTTCAGATTATGAACTGCAAATTTGTACATACATTGCATAATACGCTAAAATTTAGTTTGAAAACTCATAACACATGAAAATTCACTGTTAGCAATTTACGCCAATAGATGGAAATGCACTCGAATTCTTTTGTACAATTTTTTTATTATCTGAAGGCATTTTTAAACATTATATATTAAACTAATATTTAATTCAGGTTAAGAAATGAATAACACAGTTAAAAACGCATTCCCAGCAATTGCCGTCATAGTTGATAGTGTATTTAATTCTTTGCTTAGCCCTATTGTGAGGATTTTGCATTTCTATATACTGTTTAGTAATTATTTTGGTAGCGATGAAGTGATGCAAATCCTTTTCATCTTAAATAACTTTTATTCAAGATATGATAAAGTAAAATACAGTTGTAAGAACTCAGGGTTCTTTATGATAAAATAATCCACACGCCTTTTACAGCGAGCTGCGTCCTCGAGAGTCATCTCCAACTCCCTTCTCATCCTCATCAAGAGAGCTTCCTCTCCTTCGGGCTCCTCCCAGATCAAAGTTATTGGCTCAGCTGGGATACGCCTCGGCGCCAGGTTGCCATCGTCCGTCTGGACCTAGTGAAACTATTTCAACCGATTTTTAGTTCTCAGGGTGGTCTGGTGATTAGTCAACGGTAGCCGTAACTAATATGCTAACGTCACATAAAAAAGGCCGCGCTAGACTTGCTGTCTACAGGGAAAAAAGGACCTTAATCCTTTTAAGTGCATACACAATTCACGTTTTCACAATCGCCAGACTTCGATGTAGCAGTCCATTGTCTAGCATTAATTAGCCAGATTGTTAAATCCTTACAACCATCCCCTCCTGTGACAGAGATTTTTCACATGTGGAAAATCTTACGTCGAGGTACAGTTACTCTTAACTTAGTTCACTACAGAGGTTAGCACCAGTTAGTTTTATTAATTTAACTTGTAAGATAAAACACACAATTTATTACAATACAACATTTTTATAATCCAGATACACATTTTAATTAATAATATAATATAGAAATAATTTGAATGCAAGCTAATTAAGAATTTTTATACAAATATTATCTACAGCTCACATTCATCCTTCTCTACTCAAACATTAATGTGTAACTTTCCCTTTACAACCTTTTTCCTGAAAGAGTGATGATAAGCTCGAATTATTTTCGAATTTCTTCGCGTAATTCGGCATCTCCCAGATCGGATTTTCGTTCACCTCTTTCGATGCGAGGAAGGTTTCCTCCCTTTCTGGATTCCAATTAAGTTTAGTTTTCCGATTTTTTTCCTCAAAATCGGGCGTCTCAGATTTTATTGCCGAAGCATAATTTTGGATAAGATCGGGCATCAATTTCGAACGACTAAATTTTGCCTTACATTCCGGCGAGGAGAATTCCGTTTTATTTCGGGTTTTAACTCCCGTTGAGTTATGACCTCTGTCACCTAGCCTTCGTCTCAACTCATTAATCTTATGCAGTGCTGATTTTCCCTTCGTAACCTTAACTTTCAAATTTTCCTTACGCCTCTGCGAATTCCGACTCGGGCGGAGCCTCACCACTTTGTTATCATTTGATTCTCTTTTTTCCGAGTCAACTTCTTTCGGGATACGGATTAAAGATCTAGTAGCGAAATCATCCCTCGTTACATCAGATTTCGATGCCTTTTTACCCAAGAAGTGAACTTCTGACTCTCTTGGAACACGCATTTTAAGAAAATTTTCCTTATTGTTTTGGGAAAGCTCTCTGCGGTTCGACCGACTAGTGACATTATCCGTCTCGGTTAATTTTTCCTCCACCGTACCTACATCATTTTGCTCCGTCTTATCCTCAGACGCCTTTGTCATCGTTTTCCCTACTAATCCCTGATGACCTTTCATGCGGTTCATCAAATCAAAGGCACATTCGATTACCGTATTTTCGGAAATCTCACCTTTCTTCCATCGTTCGTATAATTCTTTCCGCTCTTTTTCGGCATTTGGCCAAAAATAATTATCCCCTATTTCTCCCTTTTCTCCAATGAGCGACATTTTCTCGTCAGGTTCAAGGTTAGTACATTTTACTTTCGCTTTCGGTTTAAAAACACTAGCGGCGCTCTGATTGCCCCAGGCCATCATTCCTCCTAAACCTTCTCTTTCGCTCTGCGAGAAAATTCCCTCCTTCGGACTGACCATCTTGGCGCTCTGGTGTATCGTTCCTCCCGACACAGGGGGGTCGAAATGGGGGGACGCTCTTCCTCCCTCAGCGCTGACAATTCCCTCTACTGCGGAGATCTTGAAACCGGTTCGCTCGTCCAACGATTGAGATTTTCTCTTCTCACGTTCGTTGCTAGTTTCGGTATTCGAAAATACGCGTGATTTCGGAATGATATGTCCCTCTAATTTCGCGCTTGCCCTCTGTTTATCAATTAACGCTTGGGTTTTGTTTCCTAATAAATAATGGATCATATCCGTTTCTTTATCAACTGCAGCCGCTTTAGTGCGTATGAAGCTGCCGTCACTTAGCCTAATTTCAACATTTACCACTGGTAAACAACGAAGTTTGTTGTCCAAGGCTTGTTTTAGCCAAACCCTTTCTTTAGTAAATTGGTCCTTATTTACATCGTGAGCAGAAATTAGGTCAAAAGTAGATCCTGTATCGCGTAAAATTTTCATCTCTTTCCTATTAATTTTCCCTCGACTGACATAGGGACTAAAATCTTCTTCCAAATTTCGTAGACCCGCGATATGATAAACTGTTTCAGTATTTTCAGTTTTAGATTCCGTACAATTAATTTTATAGTGACCTGATTTCTTACAATTAAAGCAAGTAATTTCTTTTCTCTTATCGAATATCCCATTTCGATTTTTAGAGTTTTCTTTATCCCTCCAATTTATTTTGGTCTCATCCGTTCTAGTTTCGGTTTTAGACTTATTACGCTCAAAAGGTTTAGCGGCGCTATGAATTTTAGGGGATCCTTCCCGCCTAATATTTTTCCTCGCCACCTCGTACGCGTCTAACTTTTTAGCTAACTCAAATGGTGTAATTATCGCGCTCCAAACATCAATAAAATGTTGCTTCGCTTCCGGGTTAATTTTCCGTTTCATTTGATCAGTGATTATCAAATCTCTGAGTTGTTCGAACGTCGTTATTTCTAAACCACTTAACCATTGGTCAAAGAAATTGGAAGCTTCGTACACGAAATCTTTCCATGTTTTGTTCTCGGGCTTTTTAGAATTTACGAATTTTAGCCGAAAGTCTTCTGCTGAAAGTTGAAATCTTTCGAGAAGCATTTTTTTAATGTGGTCGAAATCATCTGAATCAGAGGGAGATTCGCGTAGTATCAATTCCCCTAAATCGGTAGGCAATAGTCCTAACAAATGAGTAACCCACTGATTTTTATCAATTTGAGCTTTGCGTGCTTGTCTTTCAAACAAATTTAAATAAATGGAAATCTCGGAGTTCTCTGAATCAAATTTTGGTAGAACAGACTTTAAAGATATTTTTGGTTCTCTCTCGCTCTGATTAGAGGCCAAACTAATTGTATCCGTCTCCCGTTCTAACCTTAGTTTCGCTAATTCATGCTCCCTTTCCAACGCTTTAGTCTTTTGTTCCCTCTCATAAACTTTCAGTAATTCTCTCTCAGCCCTTTCTTCATTTTCCCTGTCTAGCCTATCCTTTTCAATAATTTTTAGCTGGGCTAATGCCAAAGTCTCATCATAATCAGGTGCTTCAATTAGTTTTTTTATGATTTTAGGAATATTATCCGAATCCTCTACATTTGCGCCAAATTCAACAGCTAATACCTTTAAATCACATTTTCTCTTTCCTGACCACGTCATTCTGAACGGTGCGTGATTATGAAAAAAAAAACAATCTATACTAGGTTCACTCCGTAAATGGATGCCTCTCAATTATTTCCCGTAATGTAAATATTCACAATCATAATACGCGACATGTCAATCACAATACAAAATACACTATGAAAATACAATACAAATACTCAACAATATGCTAAATAGCACTTATCATTACTCAAACAGGAAAATATTTCTAAAGCACTTTACCGAACCCAATGTTAAACAATCAACTGATTCTTAAAAAATATTAATTTTGATTAATATGCAAATAAGAGATAGAAATTTCTTTAGTTAATCGCAAAACTCTAGTATAATATTTAAACTTTTACTACACATAAAGATTTAAATCCTAAATCACAGAATTATATTTATTCAAAATTATTAAAATGCATTTCCTATAAATAATTAGTTATTCAAATTACTGCATGCCAATTTGTACCCTATTTAAACTTTTTAATTTTAAACTTTGCAAATTTAATTTAATTCAATTTTGAATAATCATAGATAACTGCCGATGATTTTTTTTTTGAACGAACACACAACCTACAGTGAAAACCTCTGCAATGAACAATTAAAGAGCACTGACCTGTATTCCTTTTTCGGATGTCCACAGCTTCCACACTTAGGGTAATCCACTGTCCACTTTCCCCGGGCGTCCTTTTCTGGATTATCTCGGGCTCCAAGCTACGTCTGTTGATTCTTTTTCGTCTCAGGTCTCCGGCTGCACGTCCGACCTCTCCTCGGCTCTGGGTCACGTCGCTTGCGTCTGGGCTAATTTCCTTCAAGTCCCCGCTGCACGTCTGGAGTCCTCGGCTCTGAGTTACGTCACTTGCGTCTGGGCTAATTTCCTTCAAGTCCCCGCTGCACGTCTGGAGTCCTCCGCTCTGAGTCACGTCGCTTGCGTCTGGGCTAATTTCCTTCAAGTCCCCGCTGCACGTCTGGAGTCCTCGGCTCTGAGTTACGTCACTTGCGTCTGGGCTAATTTCCTTCAAGTCCCCGCTGCACGTCTGGAGTCCTCGGCTCTGAGTAACGTCACTTGCGTCTGGGCTAATTTCCTTCAAGTCCCCGCTGCACGTCTGGAGTCCTCGGCTCTGAGTCACGTCGCTTGCGTCTGGGCTAATTTCCTTCAAGTCCCCGCTGCACGTCTGGAGTCCTCGGCTCTGAGTCACGTCACTTGCGTCTGGGCTCTTTCGTTCCGGTGCCCGCTGTACGTCTGACTCTCCTAACTCTCAGTCACGTCGCCTGCGTCCGGGCTCCACTAGCGATTTTCATCATCGTCCGCTGCGTCTGGGCTTCAGTGGCTATTTTTCATAATCTTCCGCTGCCACCACTGTGAGGATTTTGCATTTCTATATACTGTTTAGTAATTATTTTGGTAGCGATGAAGTGATGCAAATCCTTTTCATCTTAAATAACTTTTATTCAAGATATGATAAAGTAAAATACAGTTGTAAGAACTCAGGGTTCTTTATGATAAAATAATCCACACGCCTTTTACAGCGAGCTGCGTCCTCGAGAGTCATCTCCAACTCCATCCTCATCAAGAGAGCTTCCTCTCCTTCGGGCTCCTCCCAGATCAAAGTTATTGGCTCAGCTGGGATACGCCTCGGCGCCAGGTTGCCATCGTCCGTCTGGACCTAGTGAAACTATTTCAACCGATTTTTAGTTCTCAGGGTGGTCTGGTGATTAGTCAACGGTAGCCGTAACTAATATGCTAACGTCACATAAAAAAGGCCGCGCTAGACTTGCTGTCTACAGGGAAAAAAGGACCTTAATCCTTTTAAGTGCATACACAATTCACGTTTTCACAATCGCCAGACTTCGATGTAGCAGTCTATTGTCTAGCATTAATTAGCCAGATTGTTAAATCCTTACACTATGTATATACATATATATGTATTTATATACCGGGTGATCCAAAATTCAGGACGAACTTTAAAATTGAAATGAATAATTCAAAAACGAATCTAGATATGGTTTGCGCCGAACGGATGGAGAAGAAACCGGGTTTTGTGTAACAACGAGAGAAAAAAAATTAGTTCTGTTGGCGACCAACAAATGGCGTTATAATATTTTATAGCACCAAAAGATGATTCACATATGAAAAAATTTCGAAAACTTGCAAGTCAGCTTAATTACAGTTAATTAGTACTACAATAAATGCTCAATGTACTGTCTATCATTCATAAGTGGAGCTGTGAGACTAGGCACCACACCATTCACAGCATTTAGTAGCATTTCTTGCTTTATGGCAGACACATTTTGGAGGATGGCATCTTTCAGTGCTGCTAGTGATGGCGTTGGTCACCAACAGAACTATATTTTTTTGTTGCCACAGAAAACCCGGTTTCTTTTCCATCCGTTTGGTGCAAATCGTATCTTTCTATCTTGATTCGTTTTCGAATTATTCATTTTTAAAATTCGTCCTGACTTTTGGATCACCCAGTATACTCAAACTCTTTGTAAACTAAATACAATTCAGCTGGAAAATATATAACAGAATTAAAAATCACTTTTAAAAAATTCGTGCCCATAGACAGTAATGCTTCCGAAGGCTTTCGTAGATTCCTGTCTATGATCTATAGAATATACATACGCCGCGTTATATGCCAAAAATCTCTATAAATAAAAGGAATTCTGAGGATAATCTCTATAAATAAAAGGAATTCTGAGGATAATTAATTAATTGAGGCACAGGGGAAAGCAAATCTTGGCAATGCGCCAACTCGGTCCAGAGGAAGCAAATCTTGGCAATGCGCCAACTCGGTCCAGAGGTATAAAAGCAAGATAGAAAAAAACGCGCAGGTCTGTGCATTCAAGTACAACCACCCATATGTATATGCTGAAAGTTTGTTCTGACGCTCACCCGACGCACGTGGAGTGCCGATGGTCCGGGGAGAGTCACCGGGGGATCCGTCGCCAGCTGAGAGAGAAGCGTAGAGTCACCGGGGGATCCGTCGCCAGCTGAGAGAGAAGCGTACCATACACATAAATTATTAAATAAACTTTCAAATTAAGCCCGGCGAAGCGGGCTGCGTATGCTAGTTTAGTTAAACTGAAAAACGCGCTCCTCATCGGAAAATGTACTTGCATCAATTAATGCTCATATACATAGCAATTTGACCGAATTATTTTATGTATTCCTCTAAAGGAAGGCTAAATGCTACGCTCACCTTACAATACACCTATATAACACCATTTTATACAACAGTAAGTATCTTGTACCTCAGTGACGTAAATAAATTTCTTTGTTTGAAATTATGTAACACCATTAAAATATACTTCAAACAGTTTTTCCCTATATATCATAATGTAGCGGAATTTTTTTGAATATCCTCGTAAACGAGCTATATATCCTACACCCTTCATTTTCAACGGCGAACATGTTGAATAGTAAATCTTAATAACACACACAATTTACATGACAATCCGAGTATTTTTACAAGAGTTAATACGCGGACGGACGGACACTCAAACCAAAATCGTTAAAAAGGGGGGGGGGGTAAGAGATATATTCTATACTAATATTATAAAGAGGAAAGATTTGTTTGTTTGTTTGAATTGAATTGGCTCCGAAACTACTTGACGGTTTTGAAAAATTCTTTCACCGTTGGAAAGCTACACTAATTCCGGTGAACATAGGCTAATTTTTAATTGATTTATTTAAATATTTTCCTTAATAATTCAAAATTTCATTATTTTTCATACAGAATCAATTAAAAATTTTCCGATATAAAATAACCATTTTCTTTCCCGTTGCCAAGAAAATCAAATTATGGAACAATAATTTCTCCTCGGCAATTAATTTTCAGTTTAACAGTATCCACGTGAAAAATTAAAATAAAAAAATTCAAAGGAAAATAAATATGCTGCCATTTATTATATTATCGGAAGTTTTGTTTGCACAGATATCATATACACACCAAGGTAACTAACGGACACTAAATAATTTTTATTCCTCGTGAGGGCTTGAATGGGATGAACCAAGTTGGAATTTCTTTTGATCCATGGTCTATTTTTAATTTAATTTTTTACAATAGCGCGCGTGTTTTTCGATATTTTTTATATCTCTTTGTCGCGTGTCATTTGTATTGACCTTGAAATAGTTTGAAATTTTTATTTTTAGTTAAGTTTTAGATCATGGTCTATATTTTAATTTAATTCTTTGCAATAGAGCGCGTGTTTTTTGTTATTTATATCTCATTGTCGCGTGTCATTTGTATTGTCCGAGAAATATTTTGAAATTTTGTTTTATTTATATTATGAATATGGAACTTATTTGACGGTTCCGAAACATGTCAATGTATTTTATTTTTACTATAACACCTTTCTTAAGAAAAATTAAAATTGTTATTAAAATCCTTACTAATATTATAAATCGGAAAGTGAGTTTGTTTGTTTGTTTGTTTGTTTGTTCCGCTTTCACGCCGTAACTACTGAACCGATTGCTTTGAAATTTTGCAGACGTAAAGTTAGAAGTCCGGATTAAATAATAGGGTAATTTTTATTTATTTTATTCAAATATTTTCCTTAATAATTCAAAATTTAATTATTTTTCATACAAAATCAATAGGCATTTTTCAGATAAAATTAACCATTTTCCTTTCCTGTTGCCAAGAAAATAAAAAATTGGAATAATAATTTTTCAGCGGCAATGAATTTTTAATAGAAAACTTCCACGTGAAAAACTATAATAAAATAACTTAAAAGAAAATAAATATGACGTCATGTTTGAAATAAAAATAAAAGGTGTATTTTTTATAATACATTTAACAAGGATATTTATTTACTTAATGGGAATTTTTGTGTAAAATATGGTGACATAAATTAAAAGTAAAAAGAATGAAAAAGAATTATATTTTTAATAAAATGGTTCACTCATGAAAATGTGACGTCATAGTTGAAATAAAACAGGTACTTTATAGCAGTCGTTAAAAATACAAGGGTTATGAATATCAGTAGCTAATGGAGCGAGATAAATAATGACGTCATATTTAAAATGAATCAGAAATATTTTTTACTTATACTAATTAATAAGTTATAAGTTACATACAAATGAATATTTTTATTCAAAACTCATAATTATCAATGGAAGAAATTTTTTGTGGGGAAAAGGTGGAAAATAAAATCACTGATTAATATATTTTGGCTCGATTTTTTAACACTTTCGAACAAAGTTGAAAAGTTATTATGCTTTCGGTTTGTCTGTCTGTCTGGTCGCTTTCCAACTTTCGTAAATATACTCCGATTTCCATGAAATTTTTGGACATTATTAACGTTTACCTAGCACGAATACCTATTGAAAATGAAGTTTCTACCATGATTAGTTTATTTACAGGGATAGTCAAAAAATTTCCTTATATTACGGCATTATGGGGAAAAATCGTTTTAATTAAATTTAACAATGTTACAGCCTGTAGAACATAATCAAATTTATATGCATTTACAAAGTGCACTAAAATATGCATTTTGTAAAGTATGTAGTGAAAAGGGCACTTACTATTCATTTACAGGGTCAGACAGAAGAATTCCATTGCATAGGAATAAAGGGAGGAACAGTTTCTGACATATTTTAATTATGGTAAACGATTTCATGTATAATCAAATTGATATATGTTGCTGAGGCTTAATGTAAGTTATTTCATGCATAATACGAAGTGCATAGCATTTACAGGGACACACAAAAGATTTCAAATATTATATATTCTATCCGAAGTACTGTATATCATGGATGATGACTGTTGCATGGATGAAATGCATTTTGAATTATGATATGTGCTTTTAAGTTTCGCTAAATGTATGCATATATAATGGAGAGTATAAATGGTAATAGTATAAATAGTTAAATTTAGATATACAGGGTTACACAAAAGATCTCGGAAAGGTTACTGAATATGAGCGTAATTTACTTAAAGGTGGTTTTTAAATAAAATATGCATTTTTATTTTGAACTGCATTTAGTAAACTAAGAAATGTTTGTAGTACATATATATAATGATAAACAGGGTCCCGCAAAGAACTGGATACAAGGTTGTCTTCGGATGATAATTTCTGAAAATGTAATTTAGGTAGTAATAAGAAATATATTTTTTTTAATAAATTTTAGAAAGATACTTTCGTGTATTAAAGGCACTTGGAAAACTACAGGGCTGAACAAAAGAATTCAAGAATGTTTCTATCTATTAGTATTAATCGCTGAAAGGAAAATTTTGACCAGCAAACAAATTAGCAACTAGGGATTATCAGAAGTTTTTTTACCATAAATTCGCGATAAAAAGTTAATTACACATGCTTTTTCATCATCGAAATTTTTTGCTTGATTGATCAATTATTTCTTCTTTAAATGTTATGTGAACGAAGTCACGGGTAACTGCTAGTGTTTATATAAAAGGTGAATATTTTAAAATCTGATGATTTAAAAAATCAATTGGATTTAATTATCTTTTTATCATTATTGCAAACATTTTTCCACGCATCCCCTTCACGTGATTTTTTTTATGATGCCAATTTGGAGAACACTGCGTTCTCAAATACCAATTACATTTTTATTACTTTTATTTATTTTCTATTATTTTAAAAAGGAAATAATAATAATAAACTAAGTCAATAAATAATTATGGAACAAAACAATTTATATAATTTTAAAAGAGAAAAGAAAAATAAGGAAACAGTTTACTCAAAAATAATCAACTAATTACCGGATTACCACGTGAGGCATAAAATCGCAATTTGTTGCAATCGCGCACCGTAGATGACACCTGCACCTAAATATTCTGGGCAATATTATTGTTTATACAATTTATTTATATTATTTGGTAATACTTGATAATCCCATCGACCAAAAAACTGTCGCCAAAGTATAAGGTTAAATGTTAATGGATTATCGTAAATGTCACATTCATTTTACATTAAATTTGTTATACGTAATTGTTACGTCATCAACTAATTCTAATTTGATGTTTATTTGTATTTCTATTAACATTTTAGTAATTTATTGATTCTTTGCTTATTTAAAATAAAAATTATGTCCATTTGTATAATTTGGCGAAATTGATCGACGGAATAATCAAGTTGTACCCATTATTTGTTTACATTCTATAAGGATATTTAAATTGTTAGAATTAGCTTACTTATCGGGCCCCCGCCAAGTCATACGCCAAACAGTCGTTAAATCTGTGTTTTAGTCTTACTATTATATCTTTTTCATCTGCAGTTATTTCACTATCACCAAAAAAGCAATATTTTCAATGTGTCGGAAAAATTATTATAATGAAAAAATGCAATTAAATTGCAATTAATTTATCATTCATTACAATTTAAAAAAATTGTAATAAAAATAAATATACTTTAAGATTGGTTAAGAAAAAAATATACATGAAATCTCGACAACTGAAAATTTCGGTTTTCATAATTACGTAGCAGTTTTAATTAACGATAAAACCTATCAACAGAACTTCGTCAAATATTAAACTATTAGACACTATTTCATTACCCCGTTGAACAAAAAACTATCGTCAAGCTATTTGATTAAATGCCAATTATGGATGATTGTAAATTTCACATTTATATGAGGACAAACATGAAATAAGTCTGGTACATTTGTGACAATATAGTTTCTAGCACTTCTAATGTTTGACACTAAAAATCATAATGGAATCGATTATAGAAGGTAGAAAGATTTTATTAGATACAAACTAAAGATTTATTTTTCTACAAAATTTAGTCATCAAGATTATTCCCGATTTAACGGCTACATGTTTGCAACTGTTTTATAAAAGGAAGAGCTTTTTATGCATCATTGTTCTAATAAATATATAAGTGAAACACCCTTCTTCGTCTGTCACCCCCACGGAGGGCACCCCTTTTCTTAGGGCCTATATCCCACGTGTAGATAATGGACGTCATAAATACAAACAAACAAAAACTCTTCTTTATCTGTCAATACTTTTTTACATTTTTTACTCTGTGTATTCTTGCTGGAACAGATCAAGGTAGATAGGAAACTACAGTAGACCTGCTAGAAGAGGACGTTTATTAAAAAATGTAACATGAAATAACATTGTATGTAGGCTACCAGAACTGCACATAGTACGAGTTCAGATGTCGGGATTTTAAGAACTAAGCAATGACAATGTACAATCCGAAAGTTAATAGAATTTGATAATCAATCTCACTAATCATTGCAATGCCCTCAAATGTAATAGTGTAATGACTCGAGAACATTTTGATTCCTGTTGTCATAACGGTCTCATGCTCATACGAAACTCTACTACAGTGAAACCTCCAAATAAGGGACACTCCGAATAAGGGACACCTCTATTTAAGGGACAAAACTTCTGGTCCCAGTCCCTTGATATAGGACGTGTAATGTATTTACCTCTGAATAAGGGACACTCGATTTAAGGGACACTTGAAAATGAGATTAAAGGGACAGTTTTTTGCATTTTATGCAATGAAGTAATCTGTGGTGAAAATTAAAATACATATTTTTGTGAACTTATCAAATAGATAGACAGTCATGTTGATACAGAAAATATGCGACACAGTTAACAGCAATTTATTTACCTACAATTGTGAAATTGTGATTCGACATCAGTGCGTTTATTCGCATTGAAAGTATTGCTGAAAATTGTGAGGATTATTCTGAAAGTGGAGAATAAAAATTTGTGAAACAAAAACGATACAGATGCTTTAAGGCTGTTCTCAAATCCAAAAAAAGCAACTTTTAAGATATAAGTTTTAATTTATTTTTATTCAGAAATACCTGAAACTAGGTAGTGTTGTTGTTCAGAAAATATGTAATCGACCAGTTTTTTCTTTTTTGCAAATGTGATAGATTTTTCAGAAAATATAATCAAAATGGGCGTTTTGAACCGAATTTCCACACGAAAGAAGAATAACGCTTCAAGAAAGGGTAAAAAATGTCTTTGTCACGTGATCAAAATCGTTTATAACTCGATAGATAATTTACTTAACGAAAAATTGAAAACACAGTTCAATTTCAAATCGCTTCCAGAGTCAAGCGTTCCAGTTTTAACTGTGTCAAAACATTTTCCACTTGCTGAGCAGATCAGTTGAGATTTGTTGCCTTAAAATCCACAAAACAATTGAATACTTTTTTTTTTTTTTTTTTTTTTTTTTTTTTTTTTGGTAAATACTGCTGGTAATGAAGAACTAAAATTTAGAAGTATGATAAATGAACACTTGAAAGGTTTGTACTGAAAAATTGAAATTTGCTCTTGGCTGATTACTTCAAATAAAATTTTTTCAAATTTTTTATACTTTTTGTGTGTACACAATTTGCAAAACAACAAATCATTCATTCTACAAATCATTTAATGATTTAGTAATTAATTGAAAAATTTTAATTGGTTAATTCTCTGTCTAATTAATGTAATTTATACATTTAGGGTACATTTAAATTTCACCTTTAATGCTTTGTTATTTTTATATCCTTCTTAACGATTAATTAAAAATAATACAAAAAACTCCGAATAAGGGACACCTCTATTTAAGGGACAAAAGTTCCGGTCCCATAGGTGTCCCTTATTTGGAGGTTTCACTGTATAAATGATAAAATAAAAGAGATGATGCTTAATTGCCCAAATTTTCGCCAAGACTTACAATAGTACAATATTGCAATGGCGTTGGCAAGACTTTCAACAATACGGAAGGACATTCCAGGGTGGTCTATACTGCTTTAAAATGAAATTTTTAAATCACCAATTTGTTTGAGTCAAGGTTCGTTTGGAAATACGGACCAGCGAAGCGGGCATAGCCTGCTAGTAGCATAATAAAATTAGCTGCAATACATTTGTAATTCTTTGTCAAAATGACACATAATGTTCTTTTGAATGGAAGAAGCACCACTTTGTGCTAATAGACCGGGAGGCGGTTGCACAAATTATCTAGTTGACAGCCAGAAATTCCGGGATTAATTAAAACTTGACTCGCATGCTGAAATGCACTTGGTATGACAAATCATGTTGTGGTTAAAATACCTGCAAAGCAGTTTTTAGTGGTTGACTGGTAGGTTTACCATTGTGTTTTTCTGCTCCCAGCTTTTCATGTTTTCAATTTTGGGAGCAGGAAATTAGAATGAATCAGAATAGTGGTAATAACTAAAATGGGTTCCCGTGTGATTTCTACCAAGATATGACTTGGGAAGACAGTCGCATTTTAGCATGCGAATAATATTGTCTAATGTTTAGCACTATCTAATCTTAGAATTTCAGCCTTCAATTTGATGAGTTGATGATCTGTGTTAGAGGACTGCACGGGCCGATTTCCATTAACGGCAAACAGGCCGAGCCGGGCTTTACTTCGGAAGACTCCGGCCGGGCCGGGTCGGGCCTAGTTACTAATGTTTTCGGGCCGGGCCGGACTCGGGCCTTAATTTTTTTTCGTGGTCGGGCCTAACGTATTTTTTCCGTACGAAGTCGAGACTGATTTCATTCTTCCTAGTCTTCACGGACCAAAATAATCAGTTCCTGTTGAATCTTCCCGTATGAAAATCCTTTTCTCAACGTGGTCAAGTCTGTTCATAAATCAGTAAAATTTGGCTTGGTCCAAAAATCTTTGAAAAAAATTGCATATATTTTTAAGTTATTCTACAATTAAACATTAGAATTTATTCTTTTTAAAGATAGTCCGTTTTCTAATTAAATCCCGTGTGCAATTTTATGATTAAGTATAGTGTGTGGTCTCATTTTGTTCCTTATGTCTTGTAGACTAAGAAAAGCGATGGTGGACATCCAGGACCCGCGACTGGGGAGGGGGAGGGGAAGGGTTGAAAAATGGAAGGGGAAAAAATCCATTTCATAAATAATAAAGAAATTTATCAATAAATATTAATGTTTAAAACATTTATAGATTAGGAAAAACATTTGTGGCCATCCGGGACCCGCGACTGGAGAGGGGGAGAGAGAGGGGAAGGGTTGAAAAGTGCAAGGAAAAAAAATAAGTAATAAAGGTAATTGGAAAGGAACTGAGTGATGATAAATACTAACTGATACAAATTTTGTAACGCTAAATATTATTGGTTATCTTTGTATTGTTATTCTATATTATACATCATATACCTAAATAGTAAAAACTTTCAAATTTTAAACTGCAAGTAAAAGTTTAACTTCATAACAAAGTAGGATCATCGGTATCACTGTCATCATAATTTACATCACCAAGGCCTCCAAAATTATCACATTTATCAGTCTCACCCGAGCATGAACACATTTCAGTTACAAGGTAATCCATTTTGTGAACATTTGCAGGATGCTACACATCTTGACTTGACACACAAACAACGCACCGATTAAGCTAGTTCTTGAGGAGCACATGGCATGTTACACATGACAGGTAGGCATTATGTTTCCTTTATTATTCAACCAAAATTAGTTGGGGATGGAATATTAGTTTTTAAAATGTGTGCTCTTTGCCATATTATTGCTTGGTAATGAACTCTTCTTATGGCTGGGTAAAGGGCGGCTTGAGTTGGAGGCATATTTGTTCCTTCAACTTGCTTTTTTGTAAATAACCACCAGCTTAGCTCCCTCAGTGTTTTAATGTTTAATTTTGGCATGTACACTGAGCATATGTATTCTTCAAGTGTAATATATGTTTCACTCTCAAGGATATCTGTTTAACGTTATGCGGCAAGTGCTTTCAGAATTCTGTTGTCAGCATTTATGAAGCTCTTCCAAAAACTGTTTTTTGATTTACCACTGAATGAACCAGTGGTGTCAGATCCAGACAGATAATGCAGTCCCACTAAAGCTTCAGATCTTTTTTCTTGCCCTTTTCAACCTTTTCCCCTTCCCTCCCCCTAGCCTAGTTGTGGATCCCGGATGCCCACTATTGCTTTTCTTATTCTATAAAAGATTTAAATACTAATATATATATATATATATATATATATATATAATTAAATGGCATTTTTTTCTTGTTTCTTTCAACACTTTCCACTCCCCTCCCCTCCCCTCTTCTTCCCTTACCTCCGTCTTCCTAATCACAAATCCCGAGTATCCTTCAATGTCCTTCTCATTTTATAAACGTTTTAAACTTTGATATTTATGCATAATTTTTTTTTAAACAGAATTTTTTTATTGCCCCTTTCAAATTCCTCTCCTCCTCCCCAGTCGCGAGTCCCGGATGTTTACAAATGTTTTTTCCTAATTTATAAATGTTTTAAACATTCATATTTATACATAATTTTCTTTATTTTTTATGAAATGGAATTTTTGTCCCTTGCATTTTTCAACCCTTCCCCTCCCCCTCTCCAGTCGCTTGTCCCGGATGTCCACAAATGTTTTTCCTAATCTATAATTGTTTCAAACATTAATATTTATACATAATTTTCTTTATTTTTTATGAAATGGAATTTTTTTTTGCCATGCACTTTCCAACCCCTCCTCTTCCCCTCCCCCTGCCCCGTCGCGGGTCCTGGATGTCCACAAATGTTTTTCCTAATCTATAAATGTTTTAAATATTAATATTTATGCATAATTTTCTTTATTTTTTATGAAATGGAATTTTGTTCCCCTGCATTTTTCAACCCTTCCCCTCCCCCTCCCCCAGTCGCGGCTCCTGGATGTCCACAAATGTTTTTCCTAATCTATAAATGTTTTAAACATTAATATTTTTGCATAATTTTCTTTATTTTTTATGAAATGGATTTTTTTTTTTTTTTTTTTTTTTTGCCATGCACTTTTCAACCCCTCCTCTTCCCCTCCCCCTCCCCAGTCGCGGATCCCGGATGTCCACAAATGTTTTTCCTAATCTATAAATGTTTTAAACATTAATATTTATGGATAGTTTTCTTTATTTTTTATGAAATGGAATTTTTTCCCTTGCACTTTTCAACCCTTCCCCTCCCCCTCCCCCTCCCCCTCCCCCTCCCCAGTCGCGGGTCCCCGATGTCCACCATCGCTTTTCTTAGTCTACAATACATAAGGAACAAAATGAGACCATTCACGATACTTAATCATAAAATTGCACACGGACCTATGAAAAGCTGTAATTAGAAAACGGACTAAGACTCGTAGATTACTAGGCGTTTCAAAATAGAATTAAACACATAAAAATATCATGATTCTGACGGAATTTTCTTTTAGACTGAAAACAACAAAATTTCTTTTAAACTGTTCATCCATGCAAAATTAAAATACAACAATACGCGAGAAAAAATTTATTAAACATTTACATCTGCTAAGAAGGGAACATATTTTTTTTCTTTCCAATGCGATTCCGTCTTAGAAGATTACCAAGACCATATACCATTTTTTAGAATTTTTTTTTTTTTTTCGTCTTCATTACATGGAATATGGATTAATAATACTAATGATAACTGAAACATTTACATACAATAAACAAAGGTTCATTAAAAGCGTAAATATCGCAGACTACGGCGCTTCTGCATAAATAGAGATTATAAACATGGGGGGGGGGGGGAGACTAAGATAAGTTTTTTGGTCTGAACCTCTGAACTCTTCCGTAACAGTAAAGATCAATGTTCTGTAGAAATTCACTCGAGCCGGGCGGGTTCGGGCAGAATTTTTAACTTTTTCCGGGCCGGACCGGGCCAAAATTTCTTTAGTTCAGGCCGAAGTTTTAACTTTCGGACCGGGCTCTTAACTTATCGGACCGGGCTCATCCCCAGCCTTGGGGATGAGCGACACGTACGTGTGCTGCAAAAAGGGTTAAGAATCCTTGTTTATTCCCACGAGTAAAACTTTACTGTAAAAATTTTCTTATTTAATCAGAGCATATTCTCGATTTAATAAAACACAATTTTCTGTTTTTTAAAACCAGTGGCAAAACATTAAAAATTTCGTATAAGCAGGACCGTAGTTTAGAAGTGAACAGTAGGAGGGGGATCAAGAAAATGTAGGGGGAGAGCTCATAATTTTTTTTTTTCTCTCTCTCTCTGACGCAGAAAGATAAAGTAGTGTATATTCACATTGTAGGTTCTATGTTTCTTATTAAACTGTTGTAGTAACTTAATTGTATGCTAAGAACAGTATATGATGAGGATAATTTCCAATGAATAGTTGGTGCAAAATTAAACATCATGTTAGCTTCATATGTACAAATAGGATGAGGGAGTGTTGAAACACTTATTTTAGATACAATTTAGTAATTCTGCAAAACTGTGAGAGGGTCTCAAAACTAAATTAGATTCTTTAACAGAATTTCATTTGAATTTTCACAACAGAAATTCATTTAATCACCTTGGAATCTTTTCCGGGGGGGGAGGGGGGACTCAAAATATTTTAGGGGGACTGAGCCACCCATAGTGCCCCCTTAACTACGGTTCTGCGTATAAGGCTCTCGTCGTGAAGGGGTTATGAGGATTGAAAATTTAATTGCACACTTGGAATAGCTGAAAGAGAAAAAAAAAAAAAAAAAAAAAAAAAAAAAAAAAAAGAGCTACGAAAGAAACAAAAGGAGCTAAAAAGGAAAGAAAAAGATACATTCTAAAAGTGTAATTTGATTCGTCAATTTCGTTCAGTAGAATAGTCTTTATTCATTTTTTAAACAATGTTCTTTAGTTCAAGTTACGAAGGTCATAAATCAATGATATTCCCAATCGAACATTTCACGACTAATCAACCAGTCATAACATATTACTGTATACAATTTTAAAATATTAAAACGCAGTTAAAAAAAGGAAATAAAATGTAAGTATTATATATTTAAAAAAAAAATTCTCTACATTCATAAGTATTATGTTATCATAATATTTTAGTAAAATTTTGCTTTAATGATAAAAGCTTCAATTAAGGATTTCAAAAAATCTAAAAAATTCGTTTGTGAATTCCGGTGACTGTCGATAATTTCTCATTTTACTTACAGATTTGCCCGTGCCGGAAAGGGTTAAAAAAGCACAAAATTTTCTTGAACAATTTTCGCAAAATAATAATAATAACAACAAGAAAAAGGTAAAAATATCACGATTCGTTTCAGTTCGTAATATTATGTAGAAGTTGTATCAACTACAGTTTAGCCCTTTTGCTTCTTTTTTCATTAGATGGCTAATTCCGTGAAAACCTAGTGTTTATCACATACAACGATTTTTGGCTACCAGTATTTTAGAACAGAAAAATGTGACTCATTTTATCGGAGATATCTCACCAGTTCAATAAGGTGAAGGAAACTTTTCGAAAATAACGGTGGCGAACAAGCATAGCAATTTTTAGCTGTGTGACAGACACGACAAGTTTTCGTGGAATTAACCAGATAATAAGATTTTTGGGGAATTTTTGCTAGTTTCTCCTTATTTTTATATTATCTCGTGGTACTGAGAATTATGAGAATAAATTAACGACAATTACTTTTATTAATGTCGATCTCTATTTCCAAGCATGGTAATATAACATAACATGTTTGTATAATTTGTTAGGAAACATCGTATTTTGCCAAACTAATGAACTTAAAGACCAGCAGGAGATCGAAATCCCGCTGAAACGAAGGTCATATATCAAAGTATAGTAGGAGTATAAAGTGCGCTAAACATTCAAGTAGAAATTTAAAAGCTCTTTACTTACAAAATCGGCTGCCTGATATATGTGAGAAGCAAATTTAACAATCTGATTTCGTCAAAATAAATAAATAAATAAATAAATAATAATAATGATAATAATATATATATATATATATATCAAAATCACTTCGATTAATCGGTATTTCTATTGCGTATTTCAAATCACCAAATATTTTAAAATATATAGTAGACTATCATTTGCATTTTTACCTCCTGAATAAAGAATTTTTTTAAACAAAATTGTTTTAAAAATTGTGTTTTCCCCCTCTACTTATGTTTTCTCCATAGAATTTGTGACATACACAGTCAGAATGTTAATACATTTAACTTTTATTTGTCGCTATCTATTGCCTTCCCATTTTTCAGGGTATGGAAGCATTCTTATATAATGTTAAAGTGTTTCTTCATTATGCTATTCATTGCAAAATATCTTTTTGCAGGTCGCTTTAAAAATTCCTTAAGTGGCCGTGCCTCATATCTAAGTTTTAATGACACATATTAAATGTTTCTGAAAACGAATTTGCTCGTAATATGGAAAAAATAATCATTTTCTCTTTTAAGTACACTATACAAAATACATTGCCAACTGCCATCATTTGATTACGTCTATTTTACTTCTTTTATAAGACTTTTCTTTTGTGCGGCTTTTTCTATCGTCCCCTTTAGAAACACATCGTTATTCTCACGAAAAGTGACGCATCTCGACAAAAGTAAATTTTACCATCATAATGATAGGAGAGGCAAAAGAAAATTTGCATGATTTTACTCTAACATGAAATTATAGCACTCAACAGTGCATGCAGGAATATAAATATGCATAAAAGAGCAAAACCCTTAAGAATGAAGACATCGGATGAGGTTTAGAGGATTTTTAATTGCACTGCACTTGTCCACAATCCACGCCTCTTCTGTGGTCACAAATGGACATATAGCGTAATAAAGGGATTTTCGTCTAGTTACACTAATAAAATTTTCGAGTAGGAAGTCGTTACCTATCACAGACCTTTTAAGTAGTATAAAACGCAAAATGAATTGATACGAGATGTATCACTTTTCTTGCGGGTCATGTGCGATATAAAAAATGCTTTGCTGTTAATGGGACATTTAAAAGAAATGCATTAGAGATAAACGACATTATGAAAATACGATATAAAGTCAGAGCTCGATCAAACTGAAGTTGGGCCCAGGACTTGGTAAAAAGTTGCCCCCCCCCCCCCCCTACCTACCCTTTTTCGGCGAAACTTTCAGAAAAAAAGGCTTATTTGATGAGTTGACAAAGTTGTTTGGGTGAAAAGTGCCTATATTAAAAGCTTCTAAAAATTTTATTGGGGCATTCAGAATATTTAAATTTTACATTTCATATTTTATAAAACAATATTATTTGAAAAGTATTTGATTAAGGGGAAAAAATCAGCCACATAAAATGTGGTCCCCTGAAATTGGTGGGCCCAGGGCCAAGGCCCCGGAGGCCCGTGCATTGATCAGGCCCTGTATAAAGTCATAGAGCAGATGATTCAATACAAGTAGCCGTTTTCACTGAAGTTCCTCAATAGTATCACTATCGACCAAGCAGTTAGTTTTAATAAAAAGAATATTGCCCAGTTAAACTGATGGCATTGAGCTCACAGGCTATGCATACTAATTGTACATTACAGCCTTGTATTTTCGTTAATTCCGTTCAAAAAAAAAAAAAAAAAATTAAGAAGGGGAAACAGCTCTCCCCTTTCTCCTTTTTTATACTTAATCATTGAACCTCCTAAACTATCAAGTACATGCTTTATCATATTAAAAAATCTATATCCAAAATTCAGAGCAAATCGGATAATTCTTAATAAAAACCCATTTAGCATTTATGTAATTTAAGAGGAGTTATTCCCCTCTTTTATACTTAACCTCTTCAGACCCGAGGTGCACATTTGTGTACCTCTGATTTCAACTGCATATCTCAGTTAATATTTGAAATTTTGCTATTGCGAGGAGAGGATGTTATTCGTGTACGTTCGCCTTTTCTAGTTTCAGCAAGAAATGGCGCTAGCAGTCTTAATTCATATGATTTTGGAGAAAATAAACGAGCAATAGCGAAAAATATAAAACTTCGAAAAAGTAAGTACATTTTTATAATTAGAAAATTAATATTTATTCATAATAATTTTTAAGAATGCTTATAAACTCTTCAGTATAGCATAAATCATTTAAAGTTTTTAGCTAGATCATAATATCTATTTAAATTAGATGTAATTTGTAAGGTACACGTATGTGCACCTCCGGTTTCAATTCTGTGTTTTTGGAAAGAAGTCATCTCACACAAAAAATTTGCACTGAATGATATCTAATTGGTGCAGTGCTTAAGTTGTGGAATTATTAAAAAATTATACTTAATTACAAATAAGAATTCATTTTGTTGATGTTTTAAATTAAACATTAATTTTTAAAAATTATAATTATTATATCTTTGTAAGCGTAAATAAACTGATGAGGCCAATGGTGATGGCGAGTCTTTTGGCAATGAAAATTTAGATGACACAGATATAACCAATGACGATATTGCTCAATACCTACCCCGAATTCATGTAACAATAAAGTGTAACCTAAAAGGCCTTTGTTATGGAAATCTAAAAATAAGTAATTTTTTAAAACTTGTGTTACAGCACACTAGAATAATAATGCTGAGAATGAAACCTTATCTTTTCGCAAATATTTATTTAATCTTTTTTTTCTTCTAATAGTATTCCAAGGATCACTGATTGATGGGATTATCTAAAAGCAGATTTTACAGCATCGTAAATCCTTTTGAATCATTTCTAGATTAGTTAAATGAAGATTTTTGGGAAAAAGTTTTATATGAAACCAATTCTGTTCAAACAATTCCAATTCCGTTATATTCCGTTCAAACACGAAACCGTCGCTCAATAAATGCATCTAAATATGAAATTCTAAAAGTTGCAGGCGTACACATACTCATGGAAACTTTAAAATATCTCCAAGCAAACTTCTACTGGCAAATAACCTTGTCAGTAATTAGAATTGCAGCTACTATGTCACGTGATCGATTTTTTGAAATTAGAAAATTTCTTCATTTTGCAGATAAATCAAACGATCTTTAAGTAGATGAAAAATTATAGAAATCTTATCTTGTATGCAGTAAGAATTAAATGTTTGTCCCTGGCCCGGCCAAAACCTTTATTGCTAGATGAACAGAGATCACTAGATCCCATTTGCTGGACGTTGTGGATCTAGACAGTATGTGCCAATTAAAACCTAATCTGTTGGGATTAAAAAAATTTGTTTTATCCGCCAGGGATGGTCATGCCCTTGACTGCCAAATATATCATGGAAAAGAAATTGTACCAGCTGATGATTTAAAATAATTATGATTAGGTCTAGGTGGAGGCATTATCAAATTGTTTTTTAAATTTATACCAAAAGACAACACACGTTTGATTTACTAGGACAGTTTTTTTACTAGTGTAAAATGTGTCGATTTTTTATTGAGGAACAATATCTAACAAACTGGAATGATTATGAACAAAAGACTTGGAGAAGACGATAAAAAATCAAATATACTAAACTGGAAAGATAACAAATGTGTAACTTTGCTTTCGATTTGCATCGATAGCAATCCCAAGAGCAGTTGTGTTAGGGGGTCTAAAGATCAAAATTGTTAAACTAATGTAACACAACCTGCAATTGTAAATATAAAACGTGTATGGGTGGTACAGATTTAAAGGATAGGTGTTTAGGTTACTGCCGTTGTTCTATTCACACAAAAAAGTAGCCAACAAGAGTTTTTATACATTTTATAGATTTGGTTATTTCCATTTGTTGGATAATGTATATCGGAAACTGCAAAACAGGAGAAGTTCCTCGAAAAGACAGATTGTCTCTCTTGCGGTATTTTTAGAGATTGCATATGTACTGATGCAATATAAGAGCAAAGTAAGTGAAGAACGACGACCATGGAGACCACGCAAAATTTATTCATCTGAAAATGATTTTGAAGATGGTTCCGCAAATAAACCACAGCAAAAAACAACTTAAGGGTATTTAGAAACCAATTAACTATATTAGATACGACAAAATCGGACAGTTTCCTCATTCAACAAATAATAACTTTGCTTCAAAATGTAAATATGAAGGCTTGCAAATCAAGAACAAGAGTTATTTGTACAAAATGCAATATATATCTCTCTATAAAAAAATATTTTTTTTTTCGAAAATAGCACGTAAAATAAGTTTACATGTATCAATTGTCCACCAAATTCCTCGTTTAAATAAATTTTTGAAAAATGAAGTGTTTTTTTTGCAGTATGAACCCGAGGTGCACATATGTGTACCTGCTAGTAAATAGAAACTAATAATAATTATTTTACTTTTTATTACAAAATTATGTTTCTATACCCATAAATAGATGGAACAAACTATGAAATAATTTTTACGATGGCTTAAAATGTGTCAGGTCTGAAGAGGTTAACCATTAAACTTCCAAAACTATTCAGAGATTTGAACGAAATCTGACAATTCTGATTGAAAAATCCATTTATACAAGTTAAGGGGAGGAGCATTAGAACCCCCGTTTCCCCTGTTTATACTTATTCAATGAACACCTAATAACAGCCACGGACTCGCCTCATCAGAATTATCTATATCTAAATTTTGAACGAAAACTGTTAATTCTGCATGAAAATCCGTTTATATCCATTAAGGGGAGGGGCATGAGCCCCCCGTTCTCCCTGTTTATACTTATTCAATGAACACCCAATAACAGCCACGGTATCGCCTCATCAGAATGATCCTATATCTAAATTTTGAACGAAAACTGTTAATTCTGCATGAAAATCCCGTTTATATCAATTAAGGTGGGGGCATGAGCTCCCGTTCCCCCTGTTTATACTTATTCAATGAACACCTGATAACAGTCACGGAATCGCCTCATCAGAATGATCCTATATCTAAATTTTGAACGAAAACTGTTAATTCTGCATGAAAATCTCGTTTATATCAATTAAGGGGAGGGGCATGAGCCCCCCATTCTCCCTCTTATACATATCGAATGAACTCCAAAAACTAATCAGGGAAGCGCCTTATCAGGATATACGTATATACAAAATTTCAAGTGGATCCGATATTTTTATCATGAGTTATCGCGTTACGCACGTACGAACGTACATACAGAACGGACGGGCACATAAGCTCTCAGGCTATGATAGCCTGTGAGCTAAAAACTCAGGAATGTAAGTCTGAGTAGGATCGAATACTCTAGCAGAACAGCGAAACCTACTTAATGTTGTACAATATTTAACAAACATGCGTTGGAAAGCACATGCCTTGTTTAGAGCAGATTTTTGCAGATTTAAGAACCATCCTGGGAAATATTTTCTGATTTTTTAATCAACCTTTCACAGACTGAACTCAGATCCAGGTATATTTTAAATTATTGATTTGCACATTATGCCTTTTAATGGTTTAGTTATTAATGTGATGAAAAACATTTTTTATACAAGATTTTCAGAATGTTCCCAATTGGGAATATTGATCGCTTTCCATAGGTCAATTTTAGGTGGTCATTGATCATTTTTATCGCTTTTCTGTACATTTTCTCATTAATGATAGGAATGTAACTTTTATTTTAAAAAAAACTAGGTCATCTCTTTGCTATTTTTGCTAATTTTTTCAAGTCAATTTTGATGAAATTTAACTTTTACAAACTTTTTAATTTTATGTTCCCAAATGGGAACATTGGCCTGTAAAAGGTTAATACAGTTATATTTAATTAATTATCAATCTGTTGTACATAGTCAATTTGTAGTGAATGGCCTGCTAATTTTTAATGCAAATCGCTTGATTTGAAAGCACATTTACTTTCCTGTAGTCGAATATTACATAAACAACTAGTATAACCAATGTACAAGATATGTTTAAATATTTGAATATGATTTGCTGCATTTATAAAAAATATTTTTTTACATTACCTTTCTACCACTATTGGATAGAGCTTCTCAATAATTAAAAATTATTCTAAACTTTTTAGTTCGACCTGCTATAAAAGCGTGTTTTTTGATTTTTTAATTATTATTTATTTTCTAAATTTTTAGTGCCGGATTTTCTAAATCAGTTTTATTTAGAATTCAATGTTCAGTTAGACTAAAAAAATAGTTGGACTATTAAAAAAATATATTGAATTTTAAATGTTATAGTCACTTATAGGACTCAAATTTTTGGTACATCATACGTGGAAACGGATGATTATCAGGCTGTTTTATGAATTTTCTCATAACTTGATCATTTTATCTAATGCATCACCGTTACATGGAACTCTCTCTCTTCCTGTTAACTTTGAGCAAACAAGTTCTTCGATTTGGATACCTTCCAGAGATCTTCCACGACTGAGTACTACATAAGCTTGTCTAGAAGCAAACCAGCCGAGAACCCAGTTAAATGACTGCATGATCAACCGTAAAGCCTTGCATTTTATGTACTGTCGATGCCCAACTCAGGATCAATGGCAGCATTCTTATTTGAGCACTACCATAGCTGTATTTTGAGGGAAATTGTATCGAAATTGGTTTTATTGCATGCCTGCCATCTGAAATGAAATCGACAAGGACTGACAGATTGTCAATAACATATACAGTTGAGTCTCTCTATAACGAAACTCCATACATCGAATTTCTCTATGTAACGAATTTTTAGTAAGAACGGTCCCCTTTTCGCATGATTACATTAAAAATAGTCTCTATATAGCGAAATATCTATCTCCATATAACGAATTTTTTCATAAATTGGTCCTAATTTATTCAGTTTTAAAAAAGCTTCGAAATCATATGGAATCAATTTTCCATCACTTATTTTTGATTTATCGTTCAGTGCTGAGTTTTTTTTTTTTTTTTTTTATAAATATTACTTCTCTCTTTGTTCTTTAAATCCAACGAGTTCATCCCACCTCTCACACACCTTCAACATCCTTCTCAAAACAGAGTCAATTGGATTGTCACACATATAAGAGAGGAATCAATGAGAGGAACATAAGAAAAGCCTTCAAATGGAGGAAAATGTTAACTACAATTTTTTATTCCTTGTTAAAATTTGAGCTTTTTTTTTTTTTTTTTTTAAGAGCGTAACAATTAAGTAATCAAAACAACAAAAAATTACAGATTTCTTCCTCTGAAATTAATGCAATTCTTCCTTTGTTGATTCTCATTAAGCTTTCAAATAAATGTCTGTTCTCTTTTTTGAAACTACTTAAATAATTAAGAAATAAAATGCTAGGTTAATATATACTTTTAAACATTTAAAATTCTTAATTAAAAAGATCAAAAATAATATTTGTTCAAAATTTACACATTAAATACGATTTTTAACATCATTCTCTATACATCGAATTTCTCTATATAACGAATTTTTTGCTGGAACGATGGATTTCGTTATATAGAGACTCGACTGTACTTGATTCCGTAAAAAATGTGGCCAGATAAAACCCATATTGCCATATACTAAACCTTTTGCCAAGTCAATATTCGATCTTAACATCACTTTTACTCCCACGAAAATTTTTAATCCCTCATATAAAAGCACTTTTACGGTTTTCATATGTGTTTCCCTGATTGTCATGTATCTGATGTGTCAGGTGACTGTTAATTTCTCAAATTGCTTTTGATCTGTTTATGCGGTGTTTTTTATTTTGATCCTTTTAAGCGGCGACTTTTCAAATTGTTGAATTGTCATCGGTTTTTCAATAAGTGTGCAAAGTTTCAATTTAATACGATGTCGTGAGTGAAAATAACGTTCAAAGATTCCATTACATACATTCATATTCACACAGGTGAAGCTAATAAAAGCGTGTTAAAAAGAACTCGTACTTACAAATTTCGTACAATGGGGAAGCGTGTTCCATTGTTGTTGAAGGCATCACAATCAGAAATACTCCCTTGATACATCCCTGCCAAATGAAAAGGAAATAACTCAACTAAGAAAATGTGGTACTCTATTAATGTCGTACATGTTTTTGAACATCGAATTATTTTATAAACTATATGTAAATATTAAAAATTGGCTTTAAATGAATATGATTAATTCAAACTCGACATTGTTTTTCCTTTTTAATAAGAAAAAAAATAACCAATGAATAAAAATATTATGTTTGTAAACATAACTTATGTTCATATCGCTGCTTATTAAAATAATAATAATAATAATAATAATGATAATAATAATAATAGCAATAATAATAATAATAATAATAATAATAATAATAATAATAATAATAATAATAATAATAAATTGTTGTATTTCAATAATTAAAAATATATAAAAATTGAAATAGAATAGAATAAAAATAGTACAATTGTTTTGTAAAATACTGAAAGTTATAAAAATTTAATAACTTCATAACTTATTTAAACTATGCCTTTTCACATAGAGATCAACATATTTTTACCACTAACAGACTAATGTAATACCACTTCAATAAGTATATACAGTAAAGATCTGCACGGGCCGGGCCTCGGCCCGAAGCCCGAGCCCTTACCGGCCTGATTTCCATTAACGGCATTCGGGCCGGGCCAGGCTCGGGCCTTAATTATTTTCCTGGAGTATCGGGCCGGGCTCAACGTATTTTTTCCGTACGAAGCCGAGACTGATTTCATTCTTCTTAGTCTTTACGCACCAAAATAATCAGTTCCTGTTGAATCATTCAGTATAAAAATCCTTTTCTCGACGTGGCCAAGTCTGTTCATAAATCAGTAAAATTTAGCTTGATCCAAAAAATTTTGCAAAAAAGGCATATACTTTTAAGTCGTCATTATTCTACAATTAAAAATTAGAATGTATTCTTTTTAAAGAATCGTAGATTACTACGCATTTTAAAATAAAATTAAACACGTGAAAAAAAAGAATGATTATGACGGAATTTTCTTTTAAATTGAAAACTGCAAATTTCTTTTAAACTAAACATATACTGGACAATTGCACCATAAGATTTAACTACTAAGAATGTATTTATTAAAAATACAACTAATTGCTCAATGTATTGTATTCAATGCAAATTGAATACAACAATATGCGAGAAAAAATATATATTAAACATTTACACCTGCTAAAAATGACCATATTTTTTATCTTTCCAATGCGATTCCGTCTTAGAAGATTTTACTTTTTCCATATACCATTTTTTAGATTTTTATGTCTCCATTACATTGAAAATGGATTAATAATACTAATGATAACTGAAATATTTACATACAACAAACAAAGGTTGATTAAAAGCATAAATATCGCAGCCTACGGCACTTCTGCATAAAAGGTAATTATAAACATGAAAAAAAAAAAAATAAATAAAGACTAAGATAAGTTTTTTGGTCTGAATTCTTTCGTAAGAGTAAAGATCAATGCTCTGTAGAAATTCACTCGGGCCGAGCTGGGTTCGAGCCAAATTTTTAACTTTTTTCCGAGCCGGGCCAAGCTCGGGCCGAAATTTTAACTCTCGGGCCGGTCCGGGTCGGGCCACTATTTTTTTAGTAAGCTGGGTTCGGGCTGAAATTTTAATTTTCGGGCTGGGTTCGGGCCTGGAAATTTCGGCCCGTGCAGACCTCTAATATACAGTATCGGATTTGTTATAAAACAAGTGTTAAATTTAAAAAAAAAAAAAAAAAAAAAAAAAAAAAAGTTTAACCTTTTCTAATGCACAAATTCCGATTTTAAAAATGTTCACTCAAATTCAGCATATATATATATATATATATATATATATATATATATATATATATATATATATAAAAGACGCTACGTTATTTAAGTTAAATTTTAAATTTTTATTCTAATTATTTTTGTCTTTTTGAATTTCCAGAATTAATTGAAATGCTATCCAAAAAAACAATTTATTTTTAATTGATAAAGTGTATAAATCATGAGATTTAGTATTTTTAGTGAAAAATTAATGCTCCTTTCACGCAGGCCCTAATTAGCACTCATTCAAAAAACAATTTATTTTTAATTGATAAAGTGTATAAATCATGAGATTTAGTATTTTTAGTGAAAAATTAATGCTCCTTTCACGCAGGCCCTAATTAGCACTCATTCACACGGACCCACACCCTGGTTAGGAAATTTTGGGAACAAGAAACACAATTGTAAACCTACCAGTCAACCATTAAAATCGGATTTGAAAGTGTTTTCCACCAAGATATTACTTAACAGACCAGTTGCATTTTAATATGCGAATTGAGTTTTATCAAATCCTGGAATTTTAGCCGTCAACTCATGAGGTAGTGGTCTGTGCACTTGCCTCTCGGCCTTTATTGAGTTTCATTTCCCACTTTAATTTTCCTGTTACCGTGGATATGACTACTATTAATCTTCGATGTACATTTAAGTTTCTTCCTTTGTGTTATTACTTTTAAAATTACAGTAATTTCATATATGTAGTTTCTCGCAATAATAATACTGTATATAATTCGTGAAATAATTCTTCTTTTAAAATAACTTTAGGTTCATATTAGGTAAAAATTACAAACTGATCTAGCAAGGAAGGTCTCCATAGCGCACACGAAAATTCTGAAAAAATTACATAATGTTCTTCTCATGTGCCGAGATAAGTTTAAAGAAAACGGCAAAACCCCGATAAATTTTTTCGGCAAAACCCCGATAGAACGTTCGCAAAAAAAATAAATAATAATAATAATGAATATTTAGTTTGTTACGCTATTTATCATCAGTTGGCGACGAAATGAAATTTCAAAAAATGCATTTTTATGTCAAATACTTTTTTTAACAAAAAATGTTTTATGTTGAACTTGAAATAACTTTTAGTGTTGTCAGTTTTAGTTTGTTTTAACTATAGTTTTGTCACATATTGTATGTATGTTTACAATGAAAGTTAAGCATCAAACTTTTTGAATTAAAACAAAATTTAAATTAATTAAAAGTGTTTCAATCTGAAAATTCAATTCAATTGAGCACTATCGATCCAACTTTGTTGCTGTGGAAACAAAAATGTCTTCGATATTGAAATATGTTACTGCAGCATTCTTAATCTGGTCTTCATTTTGGAATATGCTTAAATGTATAAAAATATTTTCCATATATGAAATTATTTTTACAGTGATAAAATTAAATAACTGCAGCAACAATCAATATAAATATGTAATTCAAAAAATATATGTATTAAGCTCTCTTATTGTTTAAATTTAAATTTATTCAATACTATTTAAACGCATTCTAAAAATTAGTTATTAACAAGCAATTTTCGTTTGCATTAAAATCGTTTGCTTTTGGCGAGGTAATGTGCTGCTCGCCGAATCGCGAGACGCTTTCGTCTTTTCGTGCCAAATAATCGAAAATATTTTATTATTTTACAGATTTTCTACTGTAATTCCGCCGTTAAATTTGACTGATCCTTTATTACATACATTTTTTTTTTTCAAAACATCCTGAGTATGCCCAATAAGGTGACCTTCCTTGTAAGATAGGTAATTGATGCAGCTTGAATATGTACAATCGCATGAAAAATGACGTTGATGTTACCTACTGTTATAAGGTGCTACCAAAAAGCAGAATTCTAAATTAGCCAGAATTACCGAAGAAATATTTTTTTATTTAATTTTTTTTATTATTATTATAAATTAGGTTTTAAGACAAAGATTGAAACATTGTGAAATTTTTTTTTAAATATATTATATATTATGAAATTTTTGAAAAGCACAGTTATAAAAAGTATAATTTTATAACTTCTTTAACATAACGCAAAATATCAACATAAATACTCAAACTTATTTACTTCCGTCTCTTATAGTGATTTCCAGTTCGACAACTTGGCCTAAACGCACAGTGTCAACAAACACATCATTTTCAAAATCATAAATCCGAAGTAAAACCTCTGGTTCAGGCGCTGGAGATGTCATTGTAGGTCCTTTTATTTGCGACCCCCTGTAAAAAGAAATAACGTAAAGTGACATTTTATGTATTCCTCTAATATATATTCATGATCATATACATGTAAATAAATATATAAAACCATTAATTGTAAAACAATACATAAACCATTTAATTTAACACAAAATCCCTACATTGAAACGTGGGAGAAATAAATCAAGACGAATACAATCGAAATTTGTAGAACCAAAGTAGAACCATCTGGCCCACAAATACTTTGGAACTACAAATAAAGTGTACGGTTTTATCTTCATATTAGCCATGAAAAAGCAAAATAATACGAATTCGGGGCTACCAATATACATAATGGGGCCATGATGTGCAAAGAAGTAACTAATGCTTCCAGAACTCGCCTTATTTTTATCTAAAAATAATCCTAATAGACATACGCGGTAATGCAAATGATGTTTCATATTTTCAATATATACAAATAAGTACCATTTGTACAACACCATTTATCAGTAAATTTTCATTTTTCTTTCTTTTTTAATAGAACATATTCTATAGGCCTCTGCAGTGTAAACTTAGTACTTGCTAATCTTGTATTCCTGTATTTTTAACTTCGTGTGTTTTTAATTTTGGAAACCATTTGTATATTTTATTACATCTATTTTACAATGCATTTTAATGAAGTTTTTTTTAAATGTTTTCATATTTTTATAGTCTAAATATTTATTTCTAATTTTCGTGTGTTTTTTTTTTCTCCTTTTTGAGCAAAAAGTTTTATTTTTGAATCTTTTTAACTTTAGTTTAATTCTTGGATTAAAGCGGCTTCTAATAAGCGGTTTAAAGTAAAAATTTTAAATCTTGTGTAAGATAGACTTATTTAAATATTCACATGTATACATTCCCGTAAAATAATGATGTTTGTACAACAAACTTCTTAAGAAAATAAGATACGAAGTATTCTTGTAAATAAAATGGTAAACACCAAAATTTTTATTAATAATTTATCATTAAAATCATAATTTTTTCAAATGTATTGTCATGCTTTTCTTACCCGATTTCTACTCTATTTCCAGTGTCTATCCGAAGATCTCCGTGAAATAGTTTACAGCCAACTTCGTATTCTCCATCTCCAGCACTCACGATCATCGGATGCTGTTGGACAGTCACGTGACTCATGAAGAGCCCAGTCTCTTTCTGAAACAAAAACGGAAAATTAGGCATTACGCATAGATTATGAGATACTTTTCAGCACTATTAGAATATGAGATTTTTTTTCTTCATTTTTCTTCATACAATGGAAGAAAATATCGAAATAAAATCTAAATAAATAATAGATGAAATACATACCACAAATAAAAACCCATACAAGAATTTATATTTAACTCACATCCTCTACTTATATAGAATTCAAGTGTAGGAAAGTGTAGGGAACCATTCATAAGCGAATCCTGCCTTCTATATTGCATTTTTAAAAATCATCTGCTCCTGAGCATTTTACAAAACCGATTTTTTTTTCTTTAATGAAAGTTATTCAATTGTAGATGGTATGTTCTAACTATTTTTGACAATATTTTTTATATCTATTTTAAAAAATATTTTTTTATATTCTATCCATTTTTTATATTCTAATTTTAAAATTAAAATATAAAATTAGTTTTTATGAAATTTCTTAAAAATGGTGGCAATCGGATTACTTCATTTGTTTCAGATTAAAAAAAAAAAAAAAAAAAAAAAAAAAAAAAAAAAAATCAAACATTTGGCATTTTGGACGAGTTTTTTCCCCATTTCTAAGTTACTTTCAGTTAAAATAGTCGTGCAGTTGTACATTATTTTTAAAAGTAAATAAAAATTCATATTTATTGCACTAACACGAGAATATTGTCTATTGGGTTTATTTTATCTTTATGCATTTATAATTTTATTAATTCTTTTCCATTACAATTAACTAAAAAAATATTTTTATTTCAATATACTGCGATGAATCATTAAAGTACGCATATATAAAGTATGTTTGAAAAGTTTGTGCCGAGGAAATTATGCTTAGCTTGAAATATATTTTTACATTAATAAAACCAAGGAGAAAAATTGATATATAATTGTGTCAACATGACATAATTTTCGCTGTTTTGTTCATTTCTAAAGATAAAAATTGGGCCCTTTATTGATCGTTGAAGTACTTCAAAAATTGAATATTGAGTTAATATAAATATCCTCTTTATTTGTATTTTTGAAGATCATTTGTATTTTTTTTTAAATATACTTTTCTAAAAAACAAATCTTTCAGTAATGAAATCTTCAATCTGTCTGTTTGAATGAAATCCTATGAAGGTGAAATGCTGACCACAATTCCGCCATTTTTGACCAGGGTTTATATACAGTATAATATAGTCAGATTAAAATTACTTGAAAATCGAGCAAAACGGTTGAAAATTCACATTTAGGAAATTTCTTTCATGTAAATTAATTAGTTTGAATTCTTTTGGCTATCCCTATATACACTATATGGCCCAAGGTGACTGGCCGCTTACGATTTTAGACATTTTGTTAAATATCTAGAAAAATACATAAGGGATTATTCTGAAAATCCAGGTGTGTAAACAAAACCGTACATGTCATATATTTCCGTGAAGATTTTCCCCCCGAAATTCCATAGGGGACCGTCAATAAATTGAAAAAGAACGAACATCTTTTGGATAACCCTGCCAAAACTAATATAGAAAAACAGTTCGAACTGTAGATTATGATTAAGTGGCTCATTGTAATAAACTGATTTCATTTTTATGCGGAAAGCATGTATACTCGTCGAGAAATTAAGGTTTTAATAAAAACAGTTTCAAATTTTTCCAAGTTTTTTTTGCTTATAATTTGCAGAGTTCTTAATATAAAATAATGTTCTTTTCCGAAAATATCACAAACAACATTCTACATAATACCCTGTAATCAAAATTTAAAAAGTAATAAAAATTGTATGAAAAATGAGCAGCTTTACTAAATAATTTTTCATTGCGCATGCGTGAACGCTATCAAAATTTCATTTACATATTGTGTTAGTTTCAGGTATAGAGCGGGTATAGAGAACTTTTGTGAAAGTCGCAAAACATAGCTTGAAAATTCTGAAAGGGATCGTCGATAGAATAAGCTCAAAATCCGTTATTATCAAAATGAAGCAAAAAGATAAAAAGCTGTATCCATTTATCCATTGATTAGTGTCAATATATAATATACAATAAGCACGTACTACTACATTTGGATACAACCCCTCATTTTTTGCTTAATTTAGGGAACAATGGATTTTAAGCTTATTCTATCGACGATCACCTTCCATAATTTTCAAGTTATATTTTTTTAGACTTTCACTAAAATTGCTCTATACATTTAGCTAACATAATATGTAAATGAAATTTTGATAGCGTTCACGCATGCACAGTGAAAAATCATTTAGTAAACCTGGTCAATTTTTATTATTTTTTTTTTATTCTGATTACAGGGTATTGTGTACAATGTTGTTTGTCATATTTTCGGAATAGAACATTATTTTATATTAAGAACTCTGCAAATTATAAGCAAAAAAAAAAAAAAAAAAAAAAAAAACTTAGATAAATTTGGCACTGATTTTATAAAAACCTTAATTTCTCTATGAATATACACGCTATCAGTATAAAAATTAACTCAATTTATAATAATAAGCCACTTAATCATAATCTACAGTTTGAACGCTTTTGCTACATTAGTTTTGACAGGGTTATCCAAAAGATATTCATTCTTTTTTAATTTGTTGACGGTCCCCTATGAAGTTTCGGGGGAAAAATCTTCACGGAAATGTATGACCTGTACTATTATGTTTACACTCTTAGAGTTTCAGGATAATTCCTCATGTATTGTTCTAGATATTTAAATAATGTCTAAGATCGCAAGTGACCGGTCACCTTTGGCTATATGTGTTTGTTCTACAGAATTGTAAAATTTTATTTATGTGATAGTGTATGATAGTAAATGATAGTGTATGTTCTGTAGAATTTAGATATTTCCATATAACTCCTAAGATTTAGTTAAACTCGCAAACGCGTAACACTATTGAAAACATGTATGAGTAATAAGTGTAAGAGCTTCATAAGCGATTATAAATATGCATTGTGTCACTGTGTGGCACTGTAAAAGAGCATTTGACATTACATGTCTTGTTTAGACTTGCTAGTTATTAACTTCTGGGAGGTGTTATCATGCAACTCAATGTATAATATATGCCGATTTCATAAATTGCGCTTGAAACAATCTCTGTCTACTGAGAATAATACAATCGAATTCTTTTGTATATCACTGTAAATGAACAATAAATGCTACGCACACCATTTTCTGTAAAAAAAAATATTTTGTAATAGGAAAGATGTTGCAGCACGTCGATTTCCTTATGTTTGAAGTAGTGTAACATAATTAAAATTACAATTTACAATATTTTAATTTACAGTTGTAGTTTTTGTCAATTTTCGTCCATAGACCATAATATATTGAAATTAAATTGAGGGTTTCTATAAACATAAACGAATAATTCGAGCTATATGCACTTCATTTACAATAGGGAATATTCTATGATAATCCTCAATAATGTAGAAATCAAAGCACATTTAAAGGAGTTAGCGTGCAGAAAGACAGACAGAAGAACCGAAGTCATAATCACTTTTGAAATATGTTAGAAGTTGTTACAAAATAATGGTATAATTCCAATCAAGATGTGAACTGCATCAATCTTGAACATAATGATAACAGAAAAACATACAAGCTTAAATTCTTAAAAGCAACTGAAATTTTATACTAAATAAATTTGTGGGAAAAAAATTAGACATTGTGCGCCATTGTATATACAGGGTGTTCACTCTCAACGGTGTCCAATGGTTAATTCCTAAACCGTTAATCATAGACATGTAATTCTAGTTAAAAAATGTTACTAAATGAGGCAACGAAATATTTTAAAAGCAATTTGGGTCAATAAAAACATTTCTTAAAAATTACGAAATTTGAATTTTTATATAGTTCTTTGGTTATATAAGTTATATTCCGTAAAATTTTCCTGTTACACTGACAAGTAGGATAAAAACAAATTCCTATTCGTATAACAATAAAATTCACCAAGTTATAAAACTTATGCATGACTTATTCCACTTTATGGATCTAAACACAAAGGAATTTGGCCATGCTGTGAGGGGTCATATACCATGTGTTTAAAGTATTCGAAGAACTTATTTCATGTGTATTTGCGCTTTGAAAAAAATCGTACAGGTATTAATATTGAGTTAACTTTTATTGAGTTTCAGATTGGCTAAAATATCTGTATTACGTCTGTTTTATTTTGCACTGAATTGAGTTTGTTTCTTTTCATGATTTATTTGAACAAAAATTATGTTATTTTTATAAATATTTATTCAATTTCAAAGGTCGTATGTATGTTTTTCCTGTTCAAAACTTGTACTCCAACTTTAACTCACTTTTAAATATCCGATCGATATTTAATTTTGCATACTGACGCAAGCCTGATGACAATATAATATTATAATGATTTTCGGTGTTTACCATTTATACTTATTTTACAGAATAACTCAAAAAGTTTAGGGTAGAATAACGCCAAGAAGTTTAAGAAAAAGTTAAGGTTAGATAACACAAGACTGCGATGATTGTGTTTTTTACTTTTATGTAATTTTTATCACAAAATCCGAAAATTACCTTAACTTTTAACCATTATGTCTTGATTTTTCGAAAATCACAAATTTTCAAAGTAAATAAATAAATAAATAAATAATTAAATAAATAAATCGTATATTATAAAATAGAGAAGATGGCTGTTTTTTAACATTTCGTAATTGATTTTTATGTACTTTTTACCACTGAATCTGAAAATGACCTTCGTTTTTAACCATAGCGTAAGAATTTTTTTGCATATCGTAGGTGTCAAAATTAAAATATAACGAAAATGAAACTATAAATCGAAAACAAAACTTTTTTTAATTTAATTTAATTTTACTAAATCAGTAATTTTTTTTTTTTTTTTTTTTTTTTTTTTTTTTTTTTTTTACGTTTGAAATTTACAATTTGCGAAAAATCCTGACTTGATGGTGAAAAATGAAGGTCATTTTCGGATGCAGCGGTAAAAATACTTAATAATTAATTATCAAAAGTTAAAAACATAATAGTTACATCTATATTATAATATGAAATTTTTGCTATTTTTTATTAAACTTAATTTGCGTGTTGCAAAAAATCTTTACGTAATGATTAAAAAAAACGCCAATTTTGGATTCAACGGTACAGAATACATAAGAATCAATTATCAAAATCTAGAAAACATAATATATGATTAATATTTATGTATTTTAAGTTAATTAGGCATGAAGTAATTTAATATATATATATATACATTTTTTTTTTTCAAAATGTCATTAGTTAGAAAAAATATATATTTAATAAAATATCAAAATCTAAAGAAAGGAATAAAATCCAAGGCCAATGACGTTTATATGACCCTTTCTCCTTGTCGGCCTAAGGCGAGAAATACCATTTTCTGCCATTTAAATTATAGTTGCTAAAGCAAATAATTCTTCTCATTCTTTTTTCTTTTTGGTATGTTCCGGTTTTTTAAAAGAATTCCCATTATCTTTCGGGAAAAGTAAAGAAATATCGAATAATGATGGGAAAATTTTTAATGATCAACGCGTTAAAGAAAAATCACAATAGAAACGCTGGTATTTTTCCATTGTGCTATTTTCTAAACTGTTATTATTGCCCCCTCACCCGCAAAAAAGTGGTTGAATGACATTAAGAATAAATTTTTATTAAAAATAACAGGTAGCAGGCGGCGGCGTCCGGTTCCCAGATAAATCCTCAAAAAAAATAAAGTTGAATCAAATGCAATGATTCAAAGGATGGAAATTTTGATTGCCTGATTTTACCTCGAATATTTGCGGCAAGTGACGTAGTAGATGAAAATAAAAAGCTTGTCTTAAAACGCCTACACGTTTTGTCGAAGCTATATTCACATCACACTACTTTGAAGGGTTCAAGTTCAAGTAATGCAGATGCCTCATCGAGCTAATGGCATTGCTTGATGGCCAGATCATTCTCTTTCTCTTCATCGTTATATGAAGCATGACGTGATTAAAAAAACAACCTGAGCAACAAGTCAACATTATTATAAAAAAAAAAAAAAAAAAAAAAATAGCAGCATTATCATACTTACAGGATGTCTTTTAAAGTTCCATCTTAAACAGATTAATAGTTTTTATAGGATACTTTTTAAAGTTACTTTAAACAAGTTAATAGTTATTTTAAATTAATTAATATGTTTGCCTTTTTCTAGGCAATTTTTTTTATTAACTATTTTGGGATCATGACATGTATGCATAGGGAATATAATATACTGATAATATAAGTAAATATAACTTTAAATAAACCCAATCTAATATAATTCATATCTAAATGGACACTTGTCCCAAAGTGGTTAAAGGATAACATGCGATAAAAAAGTCGTTAAAACTTTAGGAATATTTATAGATTTTGAAGGGTTTTTTTTTTTTTAATTATTTCAACAGTATTTTTATTTAATTACCAATAAAACGTAATATTTCGTTTTGATTTAATATAAATTCTTTTGATTTTTTTCAAAGAAAAATTTAATAGACCCTCAAAATTAAAAATTAAATCATAAATTTTAAAAGTTACAAATTCATCCTATCTGTAATAAGCTACATAATGTTTTGTAATTTTATTCTTTCTTTGAAGCTTGTTCTTTGACGGTTCTCTTAGCATTTTTTCATTTGATTATATTATTTCTTTAGTTAAGTGTTTTACAGTGAGAATATCTCAATTATCTCGAAAATTTAGTCAAGTTGTATTAGTATATTAAAAAAAATAAATAAATAAATAACGTTTTAAATCATGCGATTTTCTTTGTGATGAGATTTAGTGTAATATACAAAGTACGCACATTCCTTAGAATTTCCAAGGTGTATAACACCAGAATTTAAGTTTAGAAATACTTACCCAATATTAGGTATTTTCCATTATAAAATTTAAGAAGCTATCTACTGAAGCTGTCTGGAGGAAAACAATTCCGGAAATTTTCGGTATATTTTCATTGATCATGAGTTCCATATTCCAAAACCACTACACCCTTTCAAATGTGGATATATATATATACATGCCAAATTTTAGTGAACGTGGTTTCTCGCAAATTTTCGTCCATTGTTACAAGCCTCACGCACTTAAAACTATATATCCATATCACTATTGTATAATTCTGGCTCAACTTGTAAATATTTGATGAAATATTGCGAAATTTCGCGAATTAAAAGTAAATCGCCATAAATGAAGCAAATTTAGCTGTAGCTGGATAATTTAATGAAATTCTGATTCAGATTTATTATTGATGAAAAATCGGAATGAATCTTTTATAATCGGATTCCTCGCATTATAATATTAACTAAGAAATAGGGAAACTACCTTTTCTCTCCAACACAGGTCTGAAGAATTGTTTTTCCTCATTAGATTAACAATTTTGTCTGCTATTAAGTGAAATCTAATTAAGTGAACATCTACCTAACATAGACGTTTCCATCGACTACTGAAAAAGTATAGGTTTTTCGAGCACTTACATTTTCTACGTGACTGTAGACGCAAAAAAAGTTATTTCTAAGTTCATTTCAATACGTCGTAATTTATTTAATTCAAATAGGATAGAAAAGAATCCAAATCAAATGTTACTGATTAAAAAAAAAAAAAAAAAAAAAAAAAAAAAAAAAAAAAAAACTATACTTTAAAATGGATTTTTAATTTAAAAAATAGCTAGAAAGAGGAAATGGGCGCCCAGAAAAACCTTCAAAAGGCGACATAACAATAGCAACGTCCGCAAGAGATGCATTGGAAATCTCTGAATTAGAGATCGAAATTTCTATGCCAGGATCCAGCTCTTTTATATTTTTGGTGTTCACGATTCTGGTTTGTGCAAAAATCAGTGAAAACCGGTTTTATGCAACCTGTTTAAAAGTAATTAAATCAAATCCTGCTGGAATCAAATTCTACACATTTTTGATTTTTCTTAAAGGTGTTCTTAAATCAAAAAGGGCAACTTTATGACATATGCTTTAATTTATTTTTGTTCGGAAATGCATAAAATAGCAGGTGTTGTTATTCAGAAACTGTCTAATTGCACTCAATTTTCTGTATAAAAAAAAAAAAAAAAAAAGCAATAGATTTTTTATAACAAACCTTCAAAGTTGACGTTTTTGAGCACATTTCCCGACGAAATCAGAAAAAACGGTCGAAAAACGGGTGATCACGTGATCGAAATAGCTTAGAACTGGGCAGGTAATTTAATGATCATAAAATGGAAAAATAAGTTCTGTTCGAAATCGCTTTCATAGTCAGGCCTTCCAATTTTATATCTTTCTGTTAAAAAATGAATTTTTTAATGTGTCAAAACGTTTTGCGCTTGTTGAGCGGAGCAGTTGAGAACACTGTTAATATACAATTAAAATCTTTTAAAAGAATACTGCATACATATTCATGAAGAAATGTTAGATTATTTCGAGTTCCCAAGACAGACTAGTATCTATACTTTAATGATTACTCAGACTCTTAGACGTTTCAATATGCAAATAAAGATTTATTTTTAAAAAATGAGGTATTTTAGATTTAAATAAAAAACAGAGGGTGAAAAGCATCGAAACTTTTGAAGCTATATAATGAAAAGTAGATTTCGGAAAATATTTTTCTGTAATTTATTAAGATAAATTTTCAATGATTCCGTTAACAGAAAGTCATGATCGCTATTACTAATTTACAAAACATATTGCCTGCCCGACACGTCTTGTGAATAAGCAAGTCTAATTCCGGCCCCGCTCGACTATGCAGAAAAACAAATGTAAACCTCATTCATTCTCGACCCGAGTCTGCTGAAAAAATTCAGCCCGGGCTCAGGCATGATCTAGCTATCCGATGCCGATCTCTTCTATGCTGAATATATCTTCGGCCGATATGACATATTTCCGTATTGATGTTGTCAAACATCGGCTCATGCAGCATTTTTATACTTATTCATAATCATATATATAGAAAAAAATCATATTTTACCGGCTACGTTTAAATTTTTATATCGGCCCGGCCATTAAAAAAACGGTCATTCTGCCGGCTCGGCCCGACTCGTTTGAAAGTTTACCTTCATTTTTCCGTGCTGGGAACGGAGGAACGGACATGCACAGGCATCCACCTTGAATCCATAATATAGAAACAACGTAAAACCAGAAATTGTAATGAGTGTGCTGTTCAATGTAGAGATTTTAATTTGGAGGGACAGACGTCAGCTATGAAACAAATTGCAATTGGTAAGCATCGATCGTGTGACAGTTTTTGCATTCTGTGTCGTAGGTCTAACACAAGGCGATCGAAGCAATAATTTTTTCCGCGCTTTTACAAATGATCATTCTGTAGAAATTATTATGTATCGGGCCAAACAGTATATGTCTTTTCGACCCATATACCTCTGAACAGAACAAATACTTCTTATTAATACTATCTTGTACTCTGGACATCATTTTGTTATGAGGAAGGGGATGATAAAAAAGAATAAACCGAAATTTGGCCATAAATTCTTACTTTTTCAAATATTGAAAGGGACGATCTTTCCTTACACTCCCTTTGTACACCCGTGTCTAATCATATACTGAACAAATAATACTGTGATGATTAAACAAGATTTGTTCATTTTAATACAGAACTTAAAATTCAAAGTATTGAAATATGAGCTCTTATTAGCTTTTACATATAATCTTAGACGCCTGTGAGACTAGAATGGCAAAATGTTCAATTTAGACATAAATAATTTAGCAGTTACAGTGGTCGCTGTATAACGAATGAAAAAATATAGATTTATGAAAACAGAGTTTTAAATTTCCGTGATATGCCCTACTACCCGACCTGCCCGGCATTTCAAACAATAATATCCTTAATCTTAAACTGATATAAAACTTTACTTAACTGGTCTGGTATAAAACTCGAGCAGAGGATGGCATTCATGCATTTATAGCTACTCATTTATATATATATATATATATATATATATATAGTTTATTTCGAATGGGGGGGGGGGGGCAGGGCCTGATTACCGCACAGGCCAACTAGGCCGTGGCCTTAGGCCCATTGCTGATAGGGGGGGGGGGGTAAAATGAGTAAAATAATTTTGAAACTAATTCTTATAAATGTATTTTTTTTTTTAATTTGCTCAAAAACGAAAAGGAAAAAGAAATTAGATAACTTGGAAATTGCATCGCTTTATCAAATAAAATTTATCAAATATTCCTCTTCTGAAAAAAACCTTGCTACTGTTTTGACTTTGAGGGGCCTTTGAAAAGATCATGGGCCTTGGGCCCCAGACATCTATAATCGGGCTCTGGGGGGGGGTGGGGGGGGTACAGGGCGCCAATTGAAATTTTGCACACAGGCGCTGGATAATGCTGGCGCGCCCCTGTCAATCAGCAAATTGCTAAAATTTTAAAAAGGTTCGATTTCAGAGTTTTTTTTCTCCTGTTAATAAAATTGCTTTTTCAAATCTTAATCACCCCATTGATCGTTTGGATAACTGAGGTATTTACCAAATTTCTTGCCAATGTGATCTTTCTTATATTAGTCAGACTAAATGTGCTCTCAGATTTCGTATAAAGGAGCATAAAAGGTATGTCAAAAATCAAGAGCTTAAACGCTCTTCTATTGCTTAACATTAATGACCTTCACAACATAATTTCAACTTTTCTTCAGCCACCGTTATTCATAAGTGTCCTTCTATTCTTGATCTTAATTTTTGGGAAGGTTACCACATCATTAAAAATTCTCACTCATTAGTCAATGACTTATCAAGTACTCCTTATTTTCCACGCATTTGTAAAGCTTTAATTTAAAACTTTTTTTCTCGTCTTTTAGTTTTTGTTTTGTTCTTTCTTCGGTAGATGTCGCTACTTGTTCACCCAGTTGTTCAGGCTGCTTTCTTCTCATTGGTTGCTTGTCTTTAGGCGGAATCGTTCCCGCAGCGGGTATATAAGCCTGCGTTTTTTTTGTCTCTTTGGTCAGTTTTCTTTTTCTAGCTCGCTGAGTTTTGCACTGATGAAGAATTTCGATAGTAAATTCGAAACAGCTGTTTGCTACCTTTTCATACATTATTTGTGCATTTATAATCATTGGTTTTCTATCTTTAAACATTTTTGCACAAAGGCTTTATTTGCTATTTTAATTTTCGACGTTATCTCTGAAAATATAATATCTAAAAATTAAAAAAAAGTATTTTTGAGGTCAGCATTTCGAAATCTTGCAAGCGATATACTTCACACGATATACAAAAAAAAGATTTTTTTTTTTTTTTTTTTTTTTTTCCGAGTAACTTCATTATATCCTTTACATTTGTCCTAAATATATTTATGAATGTTTAATAATCTGTAAATATATGAGTCAATAGTCTTTATTAGTTCCCACAATTTGAATTTTTCATGTTCCATAATATACGAGTAGAATGGTTGTGACAGACAGACGAAGGAGTAATCTTAGAAAGGTTCCGTTTTTACTTTTTAAGTACGGAACTCTAAAAATGACATAAATGCCGAATTTCAGATATTTATTTTAAAATATGCCTTAGTTTTCTTAGAAAACTCTGTCCGAATTTCGGAACAATCTAATTAATAATAAAGGAGATATACTTAATTTCCCTAATCCTTCCCGTTTAAAGTCCCTGTAAGTGGAATGTTTTAACACATTTTCCTCGATTGACATTTTTTTATCTTTCCATTTTAATCGAAATGCTAAGGCTTCTGCAATAATCAAGCAAACTGTCTGAAATTTTTAAAAAAGTATATCTTTAGACGATGAGTGTAATAGCTAAAAATCGGATTCTTGATAACTCAGAAGAAGAAGAAAACAAGAGCTTAAAAGCATGCTATTTTTTCACTTTTTCTTATAGAATTCATTAGTTGTTATTATTTTTTCTGCTGATATAATAGACTAATCAAAAATCCAATTCTTAGATTTATAGAAAAAAGTATTCTGAATAAAGGGGAAAAATTATTTCCAAATATAAAAAATTGAAAAGAAGAAATAATTTAAAAATTTTTAAATTAAAAAAAAAGTCAATTTAAAAAAAAAAGTTATTGCTACATTGAATTAACACTTTTTATAATCTATTATGGCTCTGCTTTATAGAAACATGAATCTAAAAATATAATAAGGGTTATAATTACAAAAAAAGAAGAATTTAAAAGCATACTATTTTTTTCACGGTTTTTTTTTTTTTTTTTTTTTTCTACATACATTTATTATTACTCTTTTTTTTTCTGCTGATCTAAAGGACTAATCAAAAATCCGATGTTTTGATTTATAGAAAACCGTACTCTGAATAAAGGGTAAAAAAATATATTTCCAAATATAAAAAAATATATAAAAAGAAAAAATTCCAAAATTTTTAAATTAAAAAAAAAAAAAGTCATTAAAAAAAAAAGTTATTATTATATTGAGAATTAACACATTTTATGATCTATTATGACTATGCTTTATTGAAACATGAATCTAAAAATATAATATAGATTACAGTTACCCCCCCCCCCCCAAAAAAAAAAAAAAAAAAAAAAAAACATGTACTGAGTAGTTTTAAATGAGATAAAATATGTCATTATGACTGAAACAAAATTTAAACATACTTCATGAGTATTACACCCACGGAGAGGCAGCCTTAATGTGGTTGTGGTATTTCTTCTACCGTAGGCCATGCAATCAAGGTCTCCATATTTTCCCGATGCGTACACCATTCCTTCGAACGGTACGTCCGTGACTACATTCACCACGATATTCTGTGGGTCACTGTGACAGTCCACAGTAACTGCAGAAAGAAAGAGAAATATATTAGTAATTTCAACTGGATTAATCTTTTGATCTCAGAGCATTTACTTTCAGGTAAAATACCCCGAACAAAATCCCCCCCCCCCGCAAAAAATTATTATTATTATTATTATTATTATTATTTTCTTTTTTTTTATTGGCATTTATTCTCATTTTAAAATCAATTATATAAAAAAATTGTAATTTAACAAATTACAACGATTATTTGGAAAATTATATTTTTAAAGACTGGAATTTTAGACTTATAAATAAATTCGATATTTATAATAATAATAATAATAATAATTATAATAATAATAATAATAATAATAATAATAAACATCCGTTTTAGTAATAATAATAATAATAAACATCCTTTTTAGGATGATCAAAATGTAGTTTACGTAATAAACAGAGTCCTATATTACGTACGCCATGGATTAAAAATTAATATTCCTGTACCAATCAAATACAAATTTTAAATTAAATTTTAGTTTTACAATTTTCAGGAGAGCAAATTTTTAAACCTCTAAACATCACACATTTTCAATTTTTACATCGTTGTATAGAGGAAAGAATGTACTTTTAAATGCAATTCGTTTGAAAGCTGCATCTCAATTTGTTTTTAAGTTATCAATTTTTTGTAGTTTTTTTAATACTTGTGTGTGTGTGTGTCATCGTGGCGGCAGAAGTATTTAATTTCTGTGGACATTAAACACGAATCAATCAGAAAACGAATAAAATATAAAACAGAATTATTCCATTTTTGAACATTAAACATGGACCAATAAGAAAACGAAAAAAAAAAAAAAGTTGTGGAATTCAACCAATAAAAAGATTCAGATATACTTCAGATTTCCCAGTTCTTTGCCGGGGACAGCAACTATTTTCCAGATAGTTAAAAAATAAAATTCTCAATTAGTATTGCCAAGTTCAGGGCGACAAAAAACGGGATAGGGAGAAAAAGAAAAAAAAAAAAAAAGCAGGACAACGGTTTTTATTTAAGTGCATAAAAATACAGTAAACTCTATTATAAAGAAGCCTGTCTATAACACTGTAAATAAAATGAGCAACATTACTCCATTTAAAATTCTACCACTAATTTTATGGAATAATTTAATTGATATAACTAGTGTAATTTAAACTGATATAAATGCTGTAATATTACTGCGGAATAATGCGAAAAGCAATTTAAGAGAACACTATCAAAGTTAGCGTTTTAAATCGAGTTTGCGGAATCGACTGCATGGAAAGGGAAAAAAATTGTAACCAAGTGACAAGAATCTCTTATATCTCAAGAAGTATATAGAAATATGTTATTTACCAAAAACGAAAAACGCCATTCGATTTCAAATCCCGTCAATTTTATACTTTTGCAGTTAAAAATTCGTCAGAAAATGTGTCAAACTTTCAAGTTGATGAGAAGTAAATTTAAGAGCCACCAAGAAATATATTTCCAAAGATTAAGTTAACATAAATTCTTTATCGCTATTAATACTTTTATAAATCAAGGTGTCTATACTATACATCTTGAGAACAATTAAATCTTGTTCGGACTCGGCCCGACTATATGTAGAAAATCAAAGCAAACCTGATTTCGGCCCGGTACGAGTCTGCTTAAGAAATATTAAGCCCGGGTCAAACACAAAGTAACTGTGCGATGTCGATCTCTACATTGTACAAGTTACTTTTCTGCACTGATGTTGTCAAACTAGTATCGGCTCGTGACGCACATTTTTTCTTATTCTCGTTAAACCCATATTCAATAAAAATAGGTCATATTTTATCGTTTGTGCTAAAATCTTTATAACAAGCCGGTAGTCCTGCTGATTTTTTTTTTATCGGCTCGCGACGGCCCATATCACCTGTACAATTTTTTCCGTCCCGGCCGGTCCGTTTATTTTGTTTTTTGTCCCGGAGCGTTGAAAAAAATATTCTAATTCTGCTAGCACGGTCCGTTAGAAAATTCGGGACCATTCGACCGGCCCGGCCAAGCCCTGCCCCGTGCTGATGTGTAAACTGTATACAGGGTGTCACTCCCAACCATGGCCAATGACTAATTCCTTAACCGTTAGTCATATATACATAATTCCAGTTACAAAAATATTTTAAATGACGTAACGAAATATTTTAAAAGTGATTTGTTTCAACAAAAACATTTCTTAAAACTTTTCGAAATTTAAATTTTATTTTATTTTTCGGTTCTATATGTTATATTCAGTAAAATTTTCCTGTTACACTAACAAATAAGACAAAAAAGTCCCGTTATTCTACCATTAAAATTGACCGATTAATAGTTGTTCAAAAATGGTGCATATTTTTCTGCTGTAAATTAGGGATCATTTACAAGTTCAGTAGAAATATAATTTTGTCAGAAATAGCAAAAAGATGGCTGAAAGTCAAAATAAAGTAGCAATATAAATTTGAAATATTTAATCCCGCTAAAATATTAATGCAAGATATATAATTTGTAATAAACATATCAGAAGAAAAAAAACATAATTTTGTTAAATAAAATGATGAAATTTAACAGCTTCAATCTTTACAAAATAATACGTATTTTAAAATGTTATTTAGATTGTTCTAGCTTTCAAAAGATGAGTTAGGTCATGTTTTTTAACTTTTGATAATTGGTTCTTATGTATTCTGTATTACTGCATCTGAAATTGACTTACATTTTTTACCATCACGTAAAGTCTTTCTGCAAATCGTAAATTTTAAAATTAAAAAAAAAATGCTTGTGTTATATTGCAAAATAAGTATAAATGCTTCCGAAAACCATAAAAATGTTAGATTGCCATCGTATTTACTTAATTATGTAAAATTTAATCTCGATCAGATGTTTGAAAATGAGTTAAATTTCGATATAAAAATTTGACTGCAAAAACATACATACGATTATTGAAGCTAAATAAAAATGTATTAAAAAAATTATTTTTGCTAAAAGAAATCATGAAAAAAAGGTCCCAAATCCTTGCAAAATAAAGAAGATGCTAAAATACAATTACTTTAGCCAATCTAAAACTTAATAAAAGTAACTCAATCGTAAAACTTGTACGATTTTTTTAAGGTAGATTTCGTAAGAAATACTACCTATTGCAATCGCACCAGTTTATATCTATCTATTAAGGTAGATTTCGTAAGAAATACTACCTATTGCAATCGCACCAGTTTATATCTATCTGTTAAGGTAGATTTCGTAAGAAATACTACCTATTGCAATCGCAGCAGTTTATATCTATATATATATATATATATATATATCTCACTTTTTTATGGACACGATAACTTCTATAATTTTTCACCAATCTCCACCAAACTTGTACATAAAATCAAAGGGGATAAAATCTTGGCTAAGTTCGTTAATGGGCAAAATCGGACCAAGGGGGTCGGAATAGGGGGCGTTTTTGTGAAAACCGAAAAAACGCCATAACTTCTTAATTAAAGTAGATATCGAATCGGTTTAAAGTTTATGTTACTTCTTAAAAATGGGCCAAAAGTATATGCATGACAGAATTTCGATAAATTTAGAAGTGGGCTCAAGGGGCGAAAAAAACAAGGATTTTGAGAGAAAAAAATTCATAACTTCATCAATTTTCAAGATATCAAGTCCAACTAAATTTTTTGTAAATGTTCTTAAAATTATCTAAAACTTTTGTATTTACAAGTTTTTGATAGGACCAACTTTTACCGACGAAAAAAATTAAAAACGAAAAGAAAAAGGGCGCTTAAAAAAGAGAAAAATCCATAACTCCGTCAATTTTTAAGATATCAAATCTGATTAAATTTATTTTACATCTTCTCAAAAATATCTACAACTTTTATATTGACAAGTTTTTTACAGGATCAATTCGTATAGCAAAAAGAAATTAAACAAAAATAGGAGTTGGAGAAAAAACCTCAAATCCAAACTGCTTATATTTTGACTCATTTTTAAATTCATTTTTGATTCTAAACGCATCCAAATGGTAGAATCTCTTATTTAGAAACTGTATAAAGTGACGCATTGGTCAATTTTCTGATAAAGACAGAATATATTTCAAAAAAGTCTACCAAAAAGGGTATTTTGAACAGAATTTCCGAAAGTCATCGGGACTGAAAATTGAAGGAAGTATTCAAATAAGAAATTGCGTTATTTTCTGACTCGTTTTTAAATCCATTTTTGCTCTCAAACGCATCCAATTTACAGATCCTCTTATTTAGGAACTATATAATGTGATGCATTGGTCAGTTTTTTGATAAAGACGGAATGTATTTCAAAAAAGGCTACCAAAAAGGGTATTTTAAAAGGAATTTTCCGAAATCATCGTGACTGGTAATTTAAGGAAGTGTTCAAATAAGAAATTGGTTTTTTTTTCTGACTCGTTTTTAAATCCATTTTTGCTCTCAAATGCATCCAATTTACAGATACTCTTATTTAGGAACTATATAATGTGATGCATTGATCGGTTTTTTGATAAAGACAGAATATATTTTGAAAAAGGCTACCAAAAAGGGTATTTTGAACAGAATTTCCCGAAGTCTTTGTGATTTGAAAATTTAAGGAAGTTTTCACATAGCAAATTGCGTTTTTTATGACTCGTTTTAAAATCCATTTTCGCTCTCAAACGCATCCAATTTACAGATCCTCTTATTTAGGAACTATATACTGTGACGCATTGGCCAGTTTTTCGACAAAGATAGCATATATTTTTTAAAATGCTGTCAAAGTGAATATTTCGCACAAAATTTTCCGAAGCAATCATGATTAAAGAATTAAGGATGTATTCAAACAACAAATCGTTTATTTTATGACTCATTTTTAAATTCAATTTTTTTCTCAAATGCATTCAACTGACAGTTTTTAGGAGCTGTATAATGTACTGTTTTGGTCGATTTTTTTAATAAATTCAGAATCTATTTCAAAATTTGTTGTCAAAACGGGCATTTGAGCTGAATTTTTCTTAAGATGATTCTGATAAAACCAGTTTTTGCAGAAAAATGAAATTAAAAATTTTTCATAAACGGCCAAATGAAGTTATTAAACTGGTTTTATCTCTAATCATATATTTTTTGTTGTTAAAATGAGCACTCTTCGAAATCTACCTCCGCCTATAGGCCCAGCCGACAGGGATTTTTTCAAAGTGCAAATACACATGAAATAAGTTTTTTTGAATACTTTAAGTACTTGGCATATGACCCCTCAAAGCAGGCCGAACTAATTTGTGTTCATATGCAGAAAAGTAATATGCATTTTTAAAAGTCATGCATTTTTAAAATTTCATAACTCGGTCAATTTTAGTGTTATATGAACGGAACTTTCTTTGCCTTACTTGTCAGTGTAATAAGAAAATTTTACTAACTTATAAAACCTAAGTACCGTATAAATTTTTAAATTTAGTAATTTCTTCAAAATTTATTGTCCCAAATTGCTTTTTAAATATTTCTTTACCTCATTTAAATCATTTTTGTAATTGGAACTATATGTCTATGACTAACCGTTAAGGAATTAGTTATTGGCCACCGCTGAGAGTGGAACCCTGTATTTTATAAAATCAAACTAATAATTTCATCGCCACTATTGATAAATATCGATACGTGTATTTTTACTTAGGGATTTAAAATCTACGTGAAATGTGTATCATTTACAACTTTCTCATAAAAAGATAGCTCTCATTCATGTTAGCCTATTTTGAGCTTTTAATAAGCTCACAGCTCCATTTTAAAAAAGGAAGAAAGTCGAAGCAGAAAAGTAGGATAAAAAATTAAATAAAACAATGGCAGGTCAAGATACGATCTGTCCTTAGCATGCTATGTAAAGATAAATGATAATTTTCTGTATGCAACAATGCTGGATTGCAATTCCAAAAGGATAATAATAATAAATATACTTATTTTCAATTGTTAATAAACTATGACTCATAAATGTTTCAAAAATTCGCGATCAGAATAACTATACAAACAATAATCTTCGAAAAATATATTACATCAGGAGAATATTCGAGCATTTTTTATATTTAAATCGTAATAAATTTAGCTTACTATTGTTTCTTGTAGTCCGAATCAATTTATTCTACCTTCCTGCAATACTTAAACCGTTATCTAATAAAGACATTAACCTAAAGTAAAATAAATTGACTATTCTGTCCAAAATTTATAAGATAAATGATATTAATTAAAAAAAATTACAGTTTAAAATTTTTATTGATTTTGTATTCAATAGCAAGAACAACTTTTGAAACAAAAAATTTTTACATTAACATATAAGATTCGGGTAATAAATGAGAAATAACAAACAGAATAGTCTAAACCAAACTGATGTAAAACATAAATTTAACTATTTTTAACACAAATTAAAGTGCAAATAAAAGCTTTTTACTTTTTATCATTTTAAAGGGGAAAAAAATCACATCTTTATTTTCCGTTACTTTCGTGTATATTAATTATGACAATGTATACAGTGGGTTCTAATATATTGCAAAATATTATACAAAAAATATATATTAAACAAGAATGATTGTCTTCATTTTAAAATGAAAAAAAGTGAATCAAAACTGTTGATTAACCCCTTGACTGGTTTTCCCGAACACCGTTCGGGCAAGACGAATTTGCTTATTGCATCATTTAAAGCTTTTTGACACTACTATTATTTTTAAGATAATTTTCATACTATTGAAAGGCGGAAATGTTTAGACTAAATTTTACGAATATTTTATTTAAATAATAGCGGTGTGAGACCGCTGTTTTCAATTTATTCAACGGAAAAGAATTAACCAGTTAAAGGGTTGAAGATGGTATTGACGTAATTTAAAATAGGACTGATCTAAGAATCTTTTCATTTCTGAAATAATCAAATCTGTTTTCATTTCTGATGACGAATCCAGATCTTTTCCAAATTTACGGTTTTAGGCTCATTTATATCTCATATAATAGAAAATCTGCTGTACTAAGGTTACAGTATTGCCGGGATGCAAGTGCTGAGCAAAAAATGGCCGATTGCTCCCACTAAATTTTAATAGTATTTCTTAACTTATTTTATGACAGAATTTCTGATATTTAATAAGTCGAAAATTCTACTAAATTTTAGTGGTGGAAAACAGCCATTTCTGGCACAGCGCTTGCATTCCTGAGTAATGCCTTTAAAATGATTACTTCAGAAAGACATCTATATAGATGAATTTTTCCATTTTTTTTTCCCACCCACAAATGAAAATGAAAAAATTACATCTGTTATAATTAATTTACCGATTGAATAATCGTGTTTCAAAATTAATCTAATCTATATAGGTATTATCTTTTTAACTGAATACGTCAAATAATAAGTAAATGTATCAAACACCCTCAGGTCTCAGGTCTGTGCTTAAATCCTTGCTAGTATTATGACATCACGAACAACATTTTGGTAGATAATTAAAGCGTAATATTTTCTTATCGTAAATTAGCGATAAATTCAACAGAAGCCCCGTCAAATTGTCCCTTCCGAGAAAGTTTTGAAATTAGTTTTTTTTTATTATTATTATTTGTTTAAAAACGCGAGTTCTCCCTTCACCACTGGAACCTCAGAAATTTCTCCCGGCGAGAAATGTCGGAATTCAATACAGCCGTAAACGAACTTTTCCCGAAACTTGATAAATTCAAATATGAAGCCGAACTTCTGATTAAACACTAATTCACATCAAACACTAATTCACAGGCATAAAAATAACATTTTTTTTTTTTTTTTTTTTTGGTCATTGTTGTTGTTGTTTTGGGTAATTTTAATGTATTTTGATACGCTGATTTAAAAAGATACCGAATTTTTCTTCTTATCAAATGCGATTTTTCTACAAAGTGAAAATGAAGTTTTTTGATGATAACTGCTTACGAAAATTGCATATGCAACAATCAGCATTAGTCTGTTTTGATTTTTAATGGTATGTGGTGCATGTATAATTAAATTTATATCATAATTACATTACAATTAATCATGTTATTTTATTTATTTATCAATTTATAGTATAACAACATTTTTCTGTTAGATATTAAAAGGTCTTTAGGACTAAGTTTTTTATTTACAAACCAATTCGAAATTCTCAAGTTTTGGCAAAATAACAAGTGATAGAATTGACAGAGTATTTATGTCTAAACCAGTACAAAACATTTTATTCCAAAACACCTTTTACTTTATATATGTATGTATGTGTGTGTGTGTATGTGTGTGTGTGTTGTGTGTAAAGTAGTATATAAAAAAGCTAGTCTATGATGCGTTAAATGAGGTCTAAAAAAATTCATATATTCTTTAATATATAATTAGTAATGACATGATCCTAACAATATTTAACTTACTGCGTGAAAAAAAGTATAAAAAATTATTAAATCTAACTAAATTGTATGCTTTTCTTGAATTTTAATTTTTTTGCAATTTCGATAGTTATCAAGTTTTATGTTATTAAGTATTTAAAAGAAACAATCGTGTGAGAATATAATTCAGGGTTAGCATAGCTCTACGACTAAATTTTAAGAATATTTTCAAAGTATTTCACAGACGGAAATTGCGGTAAAACCTGCGGGTGAAGGTGGCGTTTGTGAATTCTGTGCTCGAAAAATTAAATGTAAATTTTCTTATTTTTAATAGTGGTGCCAGAGTCCTTAAAAAATATAAGGAGTGTGCGAACCTTGTAATTTAATTAAATTACTCATGAAATTATAATTTAAATTTTGCTTAGAAATAGCATAATTAAACTTCAAATTATCATCTTTAATACGTTAAGTGCCACGTCAGTCACAGGTGACTGACATTGAACTTTCCATTAAGGTTGCGTCAGTCATCGGTGATTTTGCCCTTTCTATAGTTAGCAATTATAGTGTTATTTAAAATAAATATTAATGTATTTATAAGTAAAAAACTTATATAATTTAGTAAAATTATAATTAACCTATAACAGTTTAAAAAAAATTCCTTAGAAAAAACATAATTTTGTTTCTTATTATCATCCTTAGCCATTCGCTCCTTCCCTCCCTCTGTCTCTACACACACTTTCTCTCACACACATGGGGGAAAGTATGTGTGCTATTTTACTCAAAGATTCTTTTTTTAACTCACCCAATATTTTTGAAAAGTTGGCGGTACTGATCCTGATAATGTCAAAATTGTCGTTACCGCAAATTCTGCACTAAATGACTTTTTTCTTTTGTTGTATTCCATCTTTTTATTCCTTCAAATGTCTACTTACAAAATGTAGTTTCATTCGTCTCATTAATTTCAACTGTAGATATTTTCAAACAAAAAAAAGTATTTTTAAACCACATTGAATGTAAAATATAAAAAATTTAAAAGTAATTAAATCCCCCCCCCCCTATATTTTATTATTGTTTTTATTATGCGAGTGTGTTAAATTGGAAGAAAGAAAATATTCTTCCGACATTTCTAACATTGAAACTGGATAAATCTGAAAGCTACGTTAATGGTCGTCTTAAAAAAAAAAAAAAAAAAAAAAAAAAAATCCTATATTCTATTCTGAAGACCCACCAGCTCGCTATAATTTTCATCTAAATTTAATGACCTACTGCAAAATATGTTTAAATATTTCTTATGTTATGTGGCCTATAAGAGAAAAAATAGTTTTCCTTGTCTCTCTGTGTTTTACTTTATATAAAATAAATCTTTTAAATATTTGTCTGGGTCATATCCTGGTTTATATTACATGTGATCTTATGTTTTCTTCAAGTATTATTTCCAATTTTCTCTGCAGTTCTTTCTTAAAATTTATATTTTGAAATCTATTTCTTTCTTCACATGTCACTTGCTGAATGACTTGGTGGATGGAACCATTTACCGCTAATCGATAAACAACTATTGAGGTATATATATTCAGTGGCGCCAATTTATATGAGCCCGTGGGGCACGAGCCCACCCAATAATTTTGAATCGTAGTGTTCCCAAATTTCATTGCTCTATTTCGTTATTTATTTCATTATTATTTAATTATTCATTTTTTTCCCAAGAACAAAATTTATTTTGCCAAAGACCATGTGTTTTAGTTCTCCAACTGGCCCCCATAAATCTCAAATGACTGAAATGTTTTGTTCCATGTTTAACTTTGTGCTATTTCAATTTGTAATCATGTTCATGATATAATGATATTGCAATAAATATTTGTGTCTTCATAAGAAAAAACGCATGATAATATAATTTTAATAAAATTGCAGCTTTATTAAAACATGATAGCTTGACTTAAAATTATCATCTTTCACCATCTGTCAACCCTTCAAAGGAAAACAAACTAATTGTACCATTTTACCAAAATATATTTGAGCCCACTCAATATATTTGAGCCCACCCAATATATTTAAGCCCACCCAATATTTTTGAGCCAACCCAACATTTTTCAAAAGTTGGCGCCACTCTCTATATATATATAATATTTCTATTGTACTGTTTCCTTACAGACAAATTCATATTACATTCTTAGAATCAAATCCTTTTTTCCATGAAACGTTTGCGTGCGCGTGGATATGTACTTTCTAATAAACAATCTACATGTCTCGAATTTGCATTTTAGATTGAATGCATCGACTGATGAGCATCCTATAATTCGGTGATCAGACATTTCTATAATTAGGAGAGGTGAGGAGGCCAACTCGGATGCAGAAACTATCTCTTATCGGTACGCGATGGATTCTCGAAGCGAAACGCTTATTTGTTCTTTTGCATGCTTTCAGGAAGAGGAAGCCTTCTCTCTTTTATTGGCTTTTTGCCACGCCACTGCTTTTCCATTGCGAGGGACAGTTCAAACGAAAGAGAGAACAAAAGGGATGTACGGGCTTCGCTGATTGTTGATTTCCTCACGCGAAGACAACGAAATGAAATGATATCGTGTAGATATGCAAAACAGTTGATCGGTAGAGTCAGTTATTAAAAAGAAAACAAAAATAGAGACAATATTTCTAGTGGGCTTTTCGTATGCAATATATTACAGCTGGAAATTTTTGTCTACAAGTTCATGCGTCTTGAACATGCTAAGAATAAAAAAATATTCATTAAAAAGTACCATAGTAAGTAATTCTTTGTTATTCACATGTTATACTTTATAGACCGGGAGGCAGCAGCACAGGCAATGACTTCATCAAATTCACGGATGAAATTCTCAGATTAGTTTGGTCTTGATTCGCATATTAAAACGCAATCGGTCTATCAAGTCATATCTTGGTGGGGGGGGGGGGGGGGGACCTGAAAACACGATTTTAGTAATTCACTCGTAGATTTATCGTTGTATTTTCCTACTACCAGTCCTCTATGCTTTCATACTTTCGGGTGCAGAGAAACAAAATGGTACACCTACGAGGCAACTGCTAAAATCGGATTTTTCAGGAGTTTTGTGGGAAGAGTAAAACTGACTTATTTCTGTGCAGCCCATGTTTTGAACTTTCTTTTATCTAATTTTTTCGTACTTTTTTATTTTAATATCAATTATTTGTTTTCTTCTGATTACTTTTATTTCTTCATAACTACTCTTTTGAACATTTTTGGTTACCTATCTTAGGCTAGTTATCTCATGTTAGGAAATTTTTTATGTGATTTTTTTAGAGGTCTGCACGGGCCCGGGCTTGGCCGGGCCGGCGGTATCGTTTCTAATTTTTTAACGGGCCGGGCCAGGCCGGCAGATTTAGAATGGTTTTTTCAACGGGCCGGGCCGACAAACAACATAAATGGGCCGGGCTGGCAAAAAAAATTGAACGGGCCAGACGGGTCGGGCCGATAAAAAAAAATTTCGGGCCTACCGGCCCGTTCTGGAGATTTAAGCAGAAGCGATAAAATATGAGCTGTTTTCAACGAAAATGGTTTTAACGAGAATAAGTATAAATGTGGCCATACTAGTTTGACAGCATCAATATAAAAATGCGCAGTGTATCGGCATCGGAGAATTACATTATGTGTAACCCGTTTTAATATTTTTTTAGCTGACTCATGCCGGTCCGAGATCACGCTTGCATTATTTTCTACATACAGACTGGCCGGACCGGTACTAGACTTAATTATTGGCAGAAAACATGATTTGTAAAATTATTAACAGCGATAAAGAACTTGTGTTAGCTTAGTCTTCGGATATATACTTCTTGATGATTTTTAAATTAATTTCTCAATAATGCGAAAGTTTGACACATTTTCTGTTTAATCTTTAATTGTAAATGTATAAAAGTGATAAGCCTAACTATTGAAGGGATTTGGAATCGAATAGCGTTTTTCATTTTTGGTAAATAAAATACTTGTTGAGATATAATAGTTTCTCAAATGATTGCAGGTTTTTCTCCCTTCCCTTGCTATTGATTCCGGAAATTCTATTCAAAACGCTAATTATGACAGTGTTTTATTATTTGCAGTATTCTTAAATTGCTTGTATCAAAAAATGGATAACGCCATTCGATTATATAGTTTCTGAATAAAGATATCTGCTAATCTTATGCGTTTCTGAGAGAAAAAAATGAATTTAGAAATGTATCCAAAAGGAGCTTCTTTGAATTTAAGAATGAATTTGAATTTGAAACCTATAATAAAATGATATAGAAATATATTTATAAATCTTCTTTTATGAAACAGCTTCAAAATTAACGATGTTTTTAGCTTTCTTTCTTTTTTCTTTTATTCTAAGTCATATTGATTTTTTAATGAATCTTTATTCGAATGTTGAACGCCTAAGAATCTAAGTAATCATTAATGTTGTTAATGTGTGTTTGCTGTAAAATATACTGTAAAATCATTCCATAGATATGTATGCAGTATTCTTTAAAGGAATCTTAGTTATATGATAAAAATCTGAATTTTTTAGAAATCGTAGAAATTGTAACGGGCCAAAACGGGCCGGGCCCGGGCCTGGAAATTCCGGCCCGTGCAGACCTCTAGATTGTTTGCACCAGCTTTATTTTATATTTTAGAAAAATACCTTTCTTGATTAAATACTCTAGTCTAATAAATTTTTTTATGTGAAAGATGTGTCGTTTTATTTTAATACTCTAAAATCTTGATTTTCTTTTGCATTTTTGGCGTGACTGATGAATATGGTACTGGGGGGGGGGGGGGGCATATTAGGTACCCAGTGTATGCTATATTAAGAGCCCCTTTCGCCGAAATATACAAATGATACACCACATTTTTTTTTTTTTTTTTTTTTTTTTTTTTTTTTTTTTCTCAAGCTGAATTAGTTTTTAGCAAACTTAACTTTAGAGTCTTATTGGGAGGAAATGGATCTACAACTGATAATTTTTTGGTCAAGGAAGAGCATTTGAAAATAATAATAAAAAAAAAAACTGTATAAAAAAAAAGTGGTTCATATTTCGGCATTTTCCCCTAACTCCCTAAGACATATAGATACGATTACTATCTCGAGCAAAAAACGCTGCTATATGACGTGTAAAAACCACCATAAAGAAAATCACACACACAAAAATAAAACAGATTGAATTTAATTTACAACTATTTCAAACTAATTTAAACTAAAAAGAGCTTTAGCTTTTTTCTTCAGTGAAAAATGAAAGCGAGTTAAAAATAGTAGCTACCCCACAGAAATTGCAGTTTTTGCACATTATAATTATTATGAAAAAAAATGGTTTCCCAAAGAAAAAGAAAAAAAAAAGGTTTGTAGAATATTAATATGAATTTAAAATTGTACTTACTATGAGTTTCTAATGATGAGACAAATTTAACAACTACCTGAAAAATAAAATTATCATTATTAATTGAAATTCTTCTTATTGGTATTTTCTCTCTGTAAAATTTATTGACTATCACAAAATATACTTTATGATGAAACATTAATAAGAATAAAGAATATAAATTATCCACTGTTCATTCAGATCAGCTATACTCAACCTGCTGCCGCGGACCGCATTTTGGCGAACTTTTTGCGCTGCCCGAGACACATAATCAGTAATCCATACATAAATTAATTGAAATGTGTGAAAAGAGTACTTAAAACCGTCACTGTTGCGTTATGTATTTTTAAGAGAAGAAAAAATCTTCTCTGTCTTTTATATTTAATTCAAAATAGTTTTTAAAGATGTTAAATACTGTTTTCTTTAATCAAAAATTCTTTTTATGTGTAATTGTATTTGTGCGCATATTGTGCAGATTTTTAAATCTACAATACTTAAAATTAATACAATTTCATTTATATATTCCCATAATTAACGAAATTAAAATTTTTGCATTGAGCAAGAAACTAATTTACTAGGGGAAATCTAAAGTTTTTTTTTTCTTTAGAACTTGGAAATTGTATGTTGTTATATTTGTTCCATGTAGGCAGACGATATCGTGCTACCTATAATTAAAATCTCAGTGTCTAGAAAGTGAAAAGAAGTGAAGTGTTTTTTATATTATTATTCCAAAGTTGTGTTTGAGAAATGTGCAGACGATAATGCAGCAGTGAGCTGCTAGTGAGTGTTATTCTTTTAATAAAGTGTTTTTTAATATAATCAGTGCCTGTGGAATAATTTGTGTAGTGTGTGCATTAATTTTACATGGTCCGTCTCGCAAGGAGGTAAAAATAATTATTAATGTGAGTAAATAATGTTCGAATTAACTATGTGCTGATGGGATATTAAGAATTCTATAAAGGTGTTTTCTGAAACTTTTATTGTGAGATTCGTCGAATAATATTCTGCTTAAATTAGTGAAGTGTTGTGCTCAAATAATGGAAGTGTTGTGTTTAAGAAGATATTGTTTTAAGAGTTAATGAATATTTTGACAAAAAATTTTTTGATATCGATCTCTGGAAATGTTTTTTTGGAACTATGCTTTTTGGAAGCAGTCAGAAGTTTAGATGCTGCTCTTCATATTTCGTGAAAATTTTCTTTGAAACGACTTTGCCAATTAAAATTAAAGAAGTCATGTGTTGGTTAAATCTGAAGATGAACTGTTTAAATTATTGTGTGATTAAGATATGGACAAATAAGTTGGCTTTTTGTATATTCAGTGGACTTTTTGGATATTGAGAGAATAAAGTTTTCAGTCTGTTTTCGTGGGATATGATAAGAGAAACTGTGCTGATTTTTTTTAAAGTTTATCGCTTCCAGAGAGACAGTGCTGGTTTTATTTTATTAGTGTGAAGAACGACGATAAGACCTGAGTATGGTCTGCGTCCCAAACATTGGAGTTTATGCATTTTTGTCGTGAATGTCATGGTGCAGCAAGTGAAGTGTGTGGGCAATATGAAAGTTCGATTGCCCTGAATGCTCACAAGAACCTTTCAGCTTTGTTTTTCTTGAACTGTGCTCTACATAGCCTATTACGACTTTGCCCAGTTGGACTTTTTGCTGTGATGCCTTATGGTGCCTGAAAGGACTTCATCCTGATGAGTTTTTGTTTCGATCATGAACTGTGATCTTCAGTGCTTGAAATTAGTTTATGAATGAGCTTTTGTTCCAAGGAATCATGGACTTAGTTGTGACAGACTGTATCCTGCACAGTGGCGCAGCCAAGGGGGTGGTTTTGGTGTTAAAACCCCTCCCAGAGCTAAGAATCATCGCCATAATTGCTGCTTAAATAAATCAAAACCAAACTTAATATTTAAATGTTTTGGCGCATTTCGGAATCCGACGCTTTATTGAATCAGATTTCACTGAATAAAGTGATTCAATTAATTGGTGAAAATTCTACTTAAAATTGTGAAAGTGCATATTACATGAATCAGTTAAGTAAAAATTGGTTATTTGAACTAAGTCACTTTTCTTAGACGCATTATGCCAAAAAAAAATTATTTCCTGCACACACAGATGCTCTTTAAGTATTATACAGTGAATATTCTAATTAATACTGATTCTATTAACTGGTGATTCAAATAACCGGTAAACACCTTTATCAGAAACTCAATCCTCCCCCCCCCCCCCCTAGAACCGAATTCTGGCTGCGCCACTGATCCTGCATACCTTCAAGAGCTCTGCTAAACTGGGAATCTACTTGGCCATGACGTTTTTGCATATTTTCTCGACAGAACTACCGGTTCTGGTACTTTGTGTGATGGAGGACTTCTGTAGTAAAAGTGAAATTTTTAAAATTCTTTTTATTGTAAACGAAATGATTTTCTTTAGTTTAATAGAAAATAATTAAATGGATGAATTTTTAAGTAGTTTATGTGAAAAATATTATATAGAGATATTTATTAAAAATGAAGTGTTAAAACCTTAATAGTTTTGCTATATTTTTAAATTTAAACTGTTAAATTTAATTTTGAAGTTTAAGTATAATGAAGTTAAAAATTGTTACATCTATCTATCTATCTATCTATCTATCTATCTATATATATATATATATATATATATATATATATATGTGTGTGTATTTTAATTAACAGGCCTGCATTTTGAGGATTTTTGAAAAATATAAGATTTGAGAGTATATTTGAACTTTGAATAAAGTATGTAATGTTTTAATAAACTCTTTTATATATTTAAAATTTTTAATAAATTTAAAGTTTTTAAAAAACTTATAAGGTGCTTAAATGGTAGGAAATCAGTTTTTGGTGCTGTCTACGGGCGGAGATTTATGAATTATTAATGAAAGTTTATAGATATTTTTGAGTAATTTAATATTTTAAATTTTGTTTTGTGACATGGCTCCAGAGGTTTACTTGATCTTGCTGATTTCCTGGAGTTTATGTCCTATTCTTTTTAGTTTAAAAGTTTGGTATTTTTTTTATATATAATCTTAAAGTTTAGCATATTATGTTTTAAAAAATCAAGTATATCTTTTTTTTCAGTATGGGAGGTTTTTTTATTATTAGTGTTAGATTTAGGGAAACATGATCTCACGAAAATTTTGGCATATTAAGTACAGAATATTCTAAATAAATTTGAATTTTTATTTACTCGATGAATTTTATTATTTACTTTACACCAGTCATTGATTTAGTGCTTATAATCTATAATCGGAGATAAATATTTCTTTTCTTTTTCTGAGTTCTCATAAAAATATTAATTTTTGCAATATGTTTTACAGATTCTTTTTTTTTTTAGAGTTTTAGAGGTTATTTAGAGTTTTATGGTTTATTTAGAGTTTACGAGTTGATTTAGAGTTTTAGAGTTGATTAAGAGTTTTAGAGTTGATTTACTGTTTTAGAGTTGATTTAGAGTTTTAGAGTTGATTTAGAGTTTTAGAGCCATGGAAGAGATCCACCATTTTAAGTGTTACGATTTTCGAGTTTGGTCTGGTACATTTATTTTTGTCCTGTTAAATGTGTATGCAAATGTTCAATGAAATATGTATTAAATATGATTTATTTTTACAGATAAAATGAATAATTAATGTTTGTTTATTGCTGTTTTAAGTATAGTTGATTTAGTATGTAGTTTTTCTGTAATTGTACAATATTTTTTGAATATAAATCACAAAAATAGCAATAGATACTTTCTATTTTGGGAAATGTGAAAGGCATGATCCCGAAACTTGGTGCTACACAGATACCCAAATTGGAAAGATTAAATTAGAATAAGTATTGAATATATACATTAAGTTCTCTGTGGATAGCTTGCTGTTGTTGTTATAGGTTTTCCGTTGTGGGCAGTACAATTGTCATGTCTTTTGAGAATAGCATATTCTAGGGATCAGTATATTTAAAGATTTAAATTGTTTACTTACCCTCTCTGGTGAACAAAAATGTAGAATCTTCTGCGTTGGATATCTTAAGTGAATAGTGTATGACCACCCCACGAAAGCTTGAAGATCCGCTGAAGTTTTTCTGTTGATTGAGAGGTAGTTGTCATAGTGGAGTATGGTTTAAGCAAGTTGGTGTAATCAGAATTTGGTAACTTTTGCTATGGAGTTTTGGTTAAAAGATTTTTTGCAGTTGTTTAGTGTCATGCCTGCTCAGTGCTAATTTGAGAAATAATTTTTAAAGTTGACTTTTGTTAATTGGAAGTTGAAAGTTGATCACGTGTAAGGCTAAAAATTCAACTCTTTTGATGAAGGAGTCTTTGAAGATCTGATCCATTTTTTGATCGAGTTGATGAATCTTTTTGCGGATATTTTTTTTTTTTTTTTTTTTTTTTTTTTTTTTTTTTTTTTGGTATTGAGTTTAAGCAATTGTGAAATGTTGAAATGGATATAAAAATAAATTAATAAAGTTTTTGTTATATTAATGTAATAGAACAGATTTAAATATTTTGTGTTAGATTCAACTGTAGGATTGCATTTTTTTTTTAAGTTGTTAGAATTGTCTCCTGAATGTGGAAGGAACATCTTTCAGCTGGCTTGTCAAGTTTTCTAAATGTGTTAGACTTGGTCAGATAAAATTCAATTTCCAATGAATATAAGAGCAATAGTTTGGGGGAACCATGTTGTAGTGTAAGAGCGAATGAACCCTATGGGCTAAACTTGGTTTAGGTGAGGTGTTTAGTATGTGATGGACTCTCATGGAATTGCTTGTTTTCAATTCTTGGGCTGAATTTTTGGATATTTAATGGAGATTTTTCGGAATGAAAATTTTTTGGTTTGAAAACTGATGTTAAATTTGCTAAATGTTTCTGTTTTAGTTGAGGGGGATTGATTTTCAGATGTTAACTTTGCCCCTCGCTGAGTGACAGAAACAATCATGTGATAGCATATTCAGTCAGCTGTGTAAGTTTTAGGGCTTGTGAGGAGAGTCTAATTTTTGTGAAAGTGTTTTTGTACTGGTGGACTATTTCTCGGCAATAAAGAGTTTCTATGGTCTTGGTGTCAACATTGGTTGATCAGTCCTAATATGTTAAGTATGGAAACAATACTTTATTATTTGAGGTTTATTTGTGATTGTCTGAATTCAAGTAATCTGTATCCGTGCTACAACTATTGCCTATGTGATTTTGTGTTTTTCGAGAGAGTGAGGTATGAAGACCTAGGGCCCCAGGCAAATTGGGAGAGAGTGAAAGGGTAGCCGGGTGTACACGGCGCTGAAAGTTGTATGAATGTTATGTACCAATTGAATTATATGTGTCTCCCGGATTCTTAGGAGATGTTGTAGCTGAAACTTTGTTTTTATTGGAAATTGGCTGCTGTGAAGGATAGGATTATTTTTAAGAGTGGAGTCATGTGTTGATGCCAGACCGGGAAGTTTGTATGTTGTAAAAATGAGATTTGGTTACCTTTGAATTTAATCATGGGGTTCCACTATTCTTAAGTTTTATAATTGAATATTAAAGATTTTTGATCTATTTATTCAATATGTGAGAATAATATTTTTATATTCCTTAAAATAGTCAATTGTGTAAGATATATTATTAATGTATATGATAATTGAAATTTCTTCCTATTATGGACTTTGAAGATTGTTTAATGAATATTACAATATTGAAAAAGTTTAATAAGTGTAAGATATTGACATGCTGTGTTTTTGTTGAAATATATGTAGGGTTTTTTCAAGTGTGTATAAGGTATATAAAAGCAGTATATATCAATATTTTTGAATATGTTTTAAAACCTAGGAGCCAGATCGAGTGGATCTTGTTGGTATGAGAGTAATTTTAAGTGACTACCTACCTGGTAAAAGTTGTTTTTTGATGTGTGTAAATATTATATAAATGTTTTTATTTTGTGTATAAATATGTTTGAATATTTTGGGTGTTGGGCTGAGCTGGAACTTTGGCTAATTTTTATTGTTTATTCCTGGTTATTGTGTCTTCTTTAAAGATTTATTAATATATTTGGAGTTAGTGTACAGGTGATTAAGTTCTGTTAAGATAATGGTCCTTTTTAAGATGTTATCCTTTTTTGTTCTAAATATGGACATCGTCAGGATGCACTGGTGTGTTAGGCTATCCTTAAGAGGATTAAAACTATAGTGGTGTATTTTAATATTCTTGTAGTCGCCTCTCCTTTTTAAATAAAAGTGTTAAGAGGGGGGTTTTGATAGGATTTAACATCAGTAGGATACTAGCAGTTCTTATCACTTTTATCTCCTTTCTAATATTTCTGTTTAGCACTAAAGTTTAAATGATATTTAAAGCAAAGGCTAAAAAGTTTATTTATCAATTGTTAAAACATTAAATTTAAAGTTAAAGTTCTATTTAATTTAATCAATAATTGAAATTAATTGTAAGATTAGGTAAGTGGAGAATTAAAAAGGATAATGTAAAAATAGGAGATCTAGTGTTGTTAGTAGAGGAAAATACACCAAACAATAAGTGGCCATTAGGCAAAATTATTGAAGTATATTACGGTAATGATGAGAAATTTCGCGTAGTTCAGGTAAAAACTCAGAATGGAATTTTTAAAAGATCGATTAGTAAATTATGTATTTTCCTATGCTTGAAAACCATAGTACTTCAAAAAAAAAAAAAAAAAAAAAAAAAAAGATATATATATATATATATATATATATATAAATACTTTTATAAATACATCCAAAGTTATTCAGACAATACCAATAAAAGAACCAATGAAACCAGTATTGTTATATATACGTGTGTGTGAGAGTGTTATATTGTTTTTTCTTTCAATTTTTATATTTGAGTAAACATATATAGTGACCTTTTGTATTTATTTGTGTAATTAGTGTACTTGGTAAAAAAAGAGTTATTATTGAATGTGAAACATGTCAATGGGGGCCGGTATGTTCCATGTAGGCAGACGATACCGTGCTACCTATAATTAAAATCTCAGTGTCCAGAAAGTGAAAAGAAGTGAAGTGTTTTTTATATTATTTATTATTCCAAAGTTGTGTTTGAGAAATGTGCAGACGATAATGCAGCAGAGAGCTGCTAGTGAGTGTCATTCTTTTAATAAAGTGTTTTTTAATATAATCAGTGCCTATGCAATAATTTGTGTAGTGTGTTCATTAATTTTACAATATTATAGCGCTTTATATTTATTATATAGCTAATACTGCTTTTTGGGTTGAAGGTTTGTTGCGGAAAAATTGGTACCAAAAAATTTTATACTATTATTTCCGTATAACAAACTTCGCGACTAATTTCTACAATATTTACAATAGTAATTTCCATGAAGTTTTGTTTGGAAATAGCAGTGTGGAAATTTTTTGGTAATAAATCTTCCTGGCAAATCTTCAATCCTACTGATAATATTAATTTTATTAAACTACGTTTACTATTTTACTATTTTAATTACCCGTTTTCATATTTTTTAAAGTACGTTGCGGCCCGCCAAACGCCATAAATTTGTACCTGCGCTCGCAAGAAAAAAAAGATTGAGTACGGCTGATTTAGATGGTAAAAAGCACCTTTACAGCGAGGAATTTCAAGCTCTCTGTTTAAAGAACGATGGCAAAAAGTGCAGCCTTTATCACAGAGGGTCCCACCGGAAACATTTTTAAAAGCAATTTTTCAATAAAGGTCAAAGATTTTGTTTACTTAATTCATTTTATATTAGCTTGTTTAAATGTTTAATTGATCTTATTTAATGAAACAAGAAAACAGCCATCATATGTCTTAACGGCAGATGTTTCGGCCTTAAAATTTCCCAATCAAAGAAAAGTTAATGGGAAACCATTTACAGGGAGATTTCCATTGGATTTTTTAATCTTAATTAAATTTTCTACGATCTTTTTAAAGCCGATCAAATTAGCGGTGTCTGTGGTGTCTGAATAGGGGTTGGCAAGCGTAGCTCATACGGTTCAAACCTCCAAGTACTAAATTAAACACTAGTATTTTACCCTCTACTATTAGATGAAAATTTCTTATACATGGAAAATAACATAAATTCCCAAAACATAAATTTTTATTCTTTAACATGGAAAAGAATAAAAAATTTTATTCTTCTACGACCAATTTTATGATTTTTCGACTTTTTTTTATTCATTTAAAAACAAAAAAACACATTTACTATTAAGGGGGGGGGGGGGGCGAAAAATTTATAAAATTGAAAGTATTACAATTTGGTAAATATTAACCGAAAAAAGAATGGATTTGTTGCTATATTACATTTCAGGGAGCGGAGAAAGATTTTCTAAACATAACTCTTAGGGGCTGTATATAAAAAAACTTAATTTTTTTAACATAAAAGAAAAGTTATTATTCTGATATATACGCGCCTTTTAATAAAATAAAGAACAACATATGATTGGTTTTTTGGAGGGGAGGGGGGGGAACTATACTACTAAAGCTAACGGTGTACGAATTAGCTTCTTGATAATTACAATAGAGTGCTCCCTATATATTGAATGCCAAAGAAGGATTTAATCCTAATTATCAAATTCTTAGCTTATTTATTTATTTACTGATTTTGTCCTATTTTTATAATAATTGCACTTTAACATCAATGCATGTTTCACAAAATCAATAGCCACTTGAAATAGAGCATTTTTAGTCACTATTTTTATTAATATTTTTGCCATCAGCATAAGAAAAACTTTTTATAATACGGTAAGCAAGAAAATTTTATGTGCACAGTTAAAGAAAAAGAAATCTGTGAATTTACAAAGAATCTGTTGGTAATTGATCATCTTAAATCTATGTAAAATTACAGAGATTCTGTTAAATAACAAAGAAATTATTCGATGCGTAGAAAATTTGTAAATTTATACAATAAAAATTCGCAACACTCTGAAAAGCTATTTAGTTTATTTATTTATTTGTTTTTAATGAAAATAATTTAATCTTTCGAAAGTAGTGATTTTTGGGAGTAAAATTTATCTGCTCTGCCATTTAATTTTCATCACATTTATTTTTAGCCGATCCAGGATTTGATAAGAGGTGTTACGGACTGGAGAAGAACACTTAACTGACTATACTATAGGAGCTGTTACAACAACATGCAAACAATGTCTTTTACAATTCAGAGGGAAAATTATGTTACTTTTAATTTACTCTATCAAGAAGAGACCACTCTCGATAATCACGGATTTGAGTAACGGTTATGAGATTTTGAGATCTAAGATTTTGAGTAGTGGCCTCCTATAAAGTGATTTAAAAATTTTAAATGTGCAAAGCTTAGAAGTTTTAAAAAATGTAGTATCGAAAATTGAAAAAAAGAAATTTAATCATCAATTGTTGTCCCTTAAAATTACGTCCGCGTTACGGACGACACATCTGTCCTACATACTATAAGTAACACGAGGCAAGTTAATTCAAATAATTCTACATGAGAATCAGAAAAAAATAAAAAATTAACATATGTCACTTAATACCAGAAATATTGCTTCAAATGACTTCAAAGATTAAATGAATTTAACATTAAAAAAAGATTATAAAAATATATATTACCTCACTAGTGAATGCTATCCACAAGCCAATGCAGTTAATCTAAAAAAATTGAAAAAATGGCAACTATTAGTTTTTATTCATTTTAAGGAACTAAATTATATTTAACATCTGTCTTCCAATATATATAAAAATAAAAGTGGATGATATATTCACATAAATATGTAATAATATAAAAATCATATAATATATAATATATTTATTCTTTTTTACATCTGTATTTATTAATGATTATAAATAAACCAATTACTGTGCTTATTCTATCGATGTAATTCTATGTGGTAGAATATAAAAGCTCGTCCCATAAGTTTGTTTTTAATTTTTATTGGTATTTTTAGAACCTTTTTTCGCTTAAATTTTGATTTATTTTAAACTTTCAGATTAACAGAATTCATTGGAATCCATTTGGTAGGATTTTTCTCCCTTTTGCTTTTAGAAAGTGCAGGGGTGCAGAAAATGTTTCTACTCCCAAAATTCCCCCTAATCCATATGAAAATTTCCCGAAATTTTGCGGTATGTTACAGGTAAATGCGGAATTATCTTAGGTATAAAAAAATTATTTTTCCAACATTTCTCAACTTATGCGCTAGTATACAAGGCAGGACTGATTCTGAGTAGGAAAAGAAATTTTATTTACAGCAAATTTTCTGAAAGTTTACTGCAACGTGAAAAAAAGGGGGTTAAATCCAGCACAGCATTAGGGGGTATTTTTCGGGCGTTTTGACGAAGTTCGCATTTTTTCACGATCTTTCGACAAAATTTTCGTTTGTTTCGTGATCTTTTGACAAAATTTTCGTTTTTTAGCGATCTTTTGATAAAATTTGTCGTCATTTTGCGATTTTTTGACGAGGTTTACAATTATTTTGCGATTCTTTGTTGAACTTCGCGGTTGTTTTGTTCTCTTTTGATGAAATTCGCGGTTGTTTTGCGATCGTTTGATGAAATTTGCGGGTTTTTTGTGGTCTTTTGAAGAAAATTGCGGTTATTTGGCCCTGTTGACAGAATGCGTTGTTATTTCGAGATCTTTGACGAAATTTGTTATTGTTTCGCGACTTTTTGACAAAATTTGCAGGTGTTCCGCGATCTTTTCAGAATTTTGCGGTTGTTCCGTGAACTTTTGACAAAACTTGCAGTTATTTCGCAATTATTTGACGAAATTTGCGGTTCTTTCACAATCTTTAGACGGAATTTGTAGTTTTTTCGTAATATTTTGTCGAAATGAACCTGGAAACCGATCCAAACCCGAACTTCAACGAGGAAATATAGTGCCAACCCGACACGACCCGATGCAGGAATCCACCAGAGATTGCAATTTAATGCAAATGGCAGTTACAGTTAAGTGCCACAGAAAAAACGTTACGTTTTGACACTAGAGGATCCCATGAATCTCGAAATAATAATGTACTTTTAACATGTTTTGGGGAACAAAAAGGAAGAATTGTAACACAAGGAAGTGGGAAGGGGGGGGGGGCTCAATTTTTTAAAGTAGATCAAGTGGGGTATCGTTTATTACATATTTTTTAAATTTTATTTCAGATCACACTATCCGCAAGACAGTGTGAAATTTTTCAAATTTTGTCGATCAAACTCGGAAAAAACCCGAATTTTACCGATCAGGCCCGGAAAATTTGCGAATTTCGTCTATCAGGTCGAAAAAACTCGCGAATTTCGTCTATCAGGTCGAAAAAACTCGCGAATTTCGTCTATCAGGCGTGAAAAAATCAGGAATTTCCCAGATCGGACGGGGAAAAACACGAATTTAGTCGATCGGGTGCGGAAAAAGCTTAAGTATGATCGACCGGCTTGTTCAAAGCGCAAATATGCGGTTTCCTAAAAAATGCAAATTTGGACGAATAGGCGTGGAAAAGTTTCAAATTTCGTTGATCGGGTGCGGAGAAATCGAAAATTTCGTTTATCAGCCACGGAAAAATCTTGTTGATAAGCTCCTTCTCTCGCCTTCGTTCATAAAGTTCACATTTGTTTTCGGCACTAGCCATTTGTGTTTGTTTTTTAGCACTTTTAATGAACCAAAATTTAGCCTCCCGAACAGTCAAGGAATATCATTACATTTTGAAAACAATTCTTGGGACATCTGTTATACAGTCGGAACTCGATATCTCGAACCTCCTTATCTCGAACCCTTGATATTTCTAAAAAAAAAATTCCCTCTGTATTCCCATTAAAATTCTTATGTATTTTCCGTAGTTATGTCAAAATATATTTTCCAAAACTCTTGGTATCTCGAAATTTTTTCCAGAGAATTTAGTTTGACGTTTTATTTTTTGCTATTGTCAGCTGTAAAACCAGTTGGACTAGAATTCTGGTTTCACATTTTTTTTAATACCATTTTGATACAAAGTACTCAAAGGGTAAGAATGGAAGGATTTTGAAACGGAAAAAAGGCACAATATCATTTTTGGAAACTTTGTGGTGAAAGTGCATCGAGTGATGCAGCTGCCTGTGAAGAGTTGCTTTCAGAACTTCCTTCTCTTATAAAGGAATTTAAAGAATATGATGGGTTTAACGCAGATGAAACTGGGGTAACATACCACTGTTTTCTCAACAAAAAGGCTGCATTTAAAGATGAAGAAATTCGACGAGGTTAACAGAGTAAACTTCGTGTATTTGTGCTTTTGGCAGCTAATCAAAGTGATAAAGAAAAGCTTCCTCCTCTTATGATAGGACGATCTAAAACTCTGAGGTTCTTTGCTAAAATTAAGTCATTTCTACTGCTGTGCAGGTCAAATATAAGGGCTTGGATGGCAAACGCAATTTTTGCTGATTAGCAGACAGGAATCGGTAAAACAATGGGTTAAACAAATCGGTAAAAGATATTAAAATACGTTTTACAACACAAAAGATATTAGAAATTTAGATGTTTAATTTTTGCCGCAAAAACTACTTCAAAGTTTCGACTAGGACAACCATCAACAACCATTTGACCAGCAGATAATCCGTAGCTTCAAAATTAGATATTGAGTCCAAATCGTGAGAAACATCTGAATAATATCAGCTAAGGTAAGCTTTTAGCACACCTCTATCAAAACCTTATAATCAAGGCGAATGTCTGACTATGGATAGAAAAGTGTTACAGAAACAATAATAAGAAATTGTTTCATAAAAGCAAGATTTTTAGAATATGTAACATCCAGTGAAAGAGAAGAAGTTGATTTCATTAAGCAAGCAATTGAAGAAGGAGAAATGAATCCAGAACCGTACGAATCGATACAAAAAGCATGTCACACGGAGATTTCATTCGAAGAGTTCTTGAAAGTAGTAGACAATGAGCTTGAAACGTGCGGCACTATGACAGATAAGGGGATTGTTTCGAGTATTAATGCAGAAATTTCTGATGAAGAGATTAAAGACTTTCAAGATCAATAAGAACACAGAAAAATTACAGTGAAAAAAATCGAAAAGGCAGTTGATATGCTGTGGAAATTTCTTGAATCAAATGAAAATACTAGAATACATTTGGTACCATTGCTATGTTAGAGAAAACTGTACAGTTTCAAAAAAGATTAACACTAGTTGCAGGCTTCAATTAAGAACTTTTACTTCTGAAACAACTGAATGTATTTTTTAATGACGAATTGAATATTATTTAACTAAAACAAATCTCTGAGTGATACAATTTTATTGAAACTTAAATAACAGTAATTTGCTAATTATTAGTACTAGTACACCGAACCCGGGGTTCCCGGCTCACAAAGTAAAGGTGAAAAACTTTTTTAAAATTTAAAATTGGAAAGTCTAATAAATTTTTTCTGCTTAATAGGCTTTTTAAACTGCCAACTAATTCCAAATAGCAATTTTATATGAAACATATTATTTATGTAATCATATACAGCTTTAAAAATTATCGGTACTTCCGTATTAGCAGGGCCGTAGCTAAAAGGGCGCTATGGGCGGCTCAGCCCCCCTAAAATATTTTGAGCCCCCCCCCCCCCCCCCCTGGAACAGATTCTAAGGTCACTCAATGAATTTCTATTCCGAAAATTCAAATGAAATATTGTTTAAAAATCTAATTTAGTTTTGAAATCTTTTCACAGTTTTGCAGAGTTACTAAATTGTATCTAAAATAAGTGTTTCAACACTTCCTCATCCTATTTGTACATAAGAAGCTAACATGATGGGCTATTTTGAAACAGTTATACACTCAAAACTTCATCATCATATACTTTTCTAAGCATAAAATGAAGTTATTTTAACAGTTTAATAAGAAACAGAGAACCTACAATATGAATATGCACTAATTTATCTTTCTGCGTCAGAGACAGAGAGAAAAAATACTATGAGCCCCCCTACATTCTCTTGGGCCCTCCCTATTGTTCACTACGGCCCTGCGTATTAGAAGCAAGATAGCAGTTATTAGCCAAAGATTTCGCCAAAGAATAAAATTGCATTCTCAGTTTTTAAAAACAACTAAGAAAATATGACACCCAGATATTCTTTAAAATACATTTTTGTAAAGGTTAATTGATGTATCTTTTGTAAAGTAAGTTTACTAACGAACTAAAAGTCACTAAATTCATAGATAAAAACGAAATAAAACCAACAACATTCACCGGGTTTTATAGCCGACGATATATTGACATAACAGGTTTTTAATTACTATTTTTTTCAGTTGCTATGAAAAAATGACAACTAAAATATACAGTGATCTGTTATTTTCCATGGAGAAAAGAGATAGATGGAGGTGCAATAGGCAATTAAAACGGTTTGATGGGCGTTATTCTTCCAATATGTCTCTCATTCGACCCAAACAAAACAATCACATGGAACAGAGACCGAATTTTTTAACATCATTTTTTCTCTAAATGAAAAATATCTGAATATATTTTAACATTATAAAATAGCATTTCATAGCATTATGAATTAAAATTGCATCGCTAAAAGTTTTTCTTTTTTGTGAAAGCACGCCGTTGTGTTTGATGCAATTCAGCGAATTTTAGAGTTACATTTTTGGCGTCACCGGCCACTAAACTGCATATTTATTTCTTTTCTTTTTTTACTCTATGGCTATTTTTTCTCTTTTTCCCACATAAATGCGATACTCAAGTTGCCACTATTAGAGAAATTGAACCAAAAACTACGAAAAAATTAATATCTCAAAAACAAATTGAGATACAGTTTTCTAACAAACGACATTTAAAAGTGCATTTTTTTCTCTAAACGATGGTATAAAGATTGAAAACGTGCAATGTCTAGAAGTTTAAAAATTTACAATAGCGAAAATTGCACAACCGAAATTTCATCGGGAAGTGTTGCCATTCAAAACATGACGTATGCGTTACGCACAGATACGTTTGGCCTTTATTATATAGATATTATGTGTAGTTTCTAATGAATCTTATTTTTTACAGCAAAAAGTAATTTGTGAGATTACATTTTGTCAAAACCTTGTTAACTCGAAACTTCTATATCTCGATTTTTTTCTTTTTCCCACAGATTCGAGATATAAATGTTGTAGTAAAAATGTGTCGAGATATAGATGTTTTAAATATGTATATACATATTTAAAAACTGTTGATATATTCTTACCGACTCAATTGAATATTTTGACTGGATAAATGAACCTAGAAAGGTAACCCCTCCTCTGAAACTATATTTTTTATCTCATTATAGGCCATGGGTTATCCCCTCAAAATATAATTCTCTACATTGATGTGGCCCTCAATTACTCAGACAAATTCGTAAGTGGTCCTTCTTTTGAAAAGGTTGTACACCCCCTAATATAAGAAGACAATATGAGATACCCTCGTCTGTTTATTGTCTAGGCCAGTGTTTCCCAATCTTTTTCAGGCCATGCCCCACCAAATCATACCTAAAACCCTGATGACCCCCTCCACTCTCTCTGAAAAAAATTTCTTATTATATAAAAATTGAACTGTTATTCCATTTAAAGAAGTAAATAAAAAAAAGCCATTTAAAAATGGAACGGAAAAGAAAACGTAAACATGTAAAAAAAAGGTCATGAAAAAAAGAACATAAACGAAAGAAATATATTCAAAAAGCAATTGTTATTAATATAGAGCAGGAAGCGGCTGCACGAACCATCACCTCATAGAGTTGATTGTTGAAGTTTCAGCATTAGACAAAACTCGATTCGTATATTAAAATGCAACTGGTCCGCCAAAGAAGTCATCGAACATATAATCAGAAAACGTAAATGCCCGGAATGAAGGGACGTTCCTACTAAATTACTATAGTAATTCTTTCCTAGAACGGCTAAAATTTTGAATCATTAATTATCAGCCAGATTAAGATATTCACTGTAGGATCCTAAAATCAAAATCTTTAATAAGACGCGTTTTAATGGGTTGATCAAACGTCCAGAGTCTGGCGATAGTGGCTTGATTTTTTATTCTATCAAAAATCAATTTGATTTTTTTTTTTTTTTTTTTTAAGTTTTAAACCGGAAAATTTATATTGTACAATGATTTTTAAAATCTTTTGTTGCTTCATGTTAGAAAACCTCACTCCATTAATAAACTTAACTTTTTGGTTGTTTGTTTTTTGTTGTTTGTTTTTGTTGTTGTTGTTGTTGTTGTTTTGTTTATTTTTTTATTTTTTTGTTTTTTGTTGTTTTTTTTTTTTTTTTTTTTTTTTGTCTTGTTCTGTAATGTATAAAAAAAATCATTTGTTAATCTGCTATTTTTAGCATTTCTTCTATGTTATACTAAAAAATGTATGGTCTCTGAAAGGAGTCTTTTTTTACTGTCGGGGTTTTCCCCGGTAGCTTTTTCGCCTGGCCATGGCCTTTTTGGATCAAATGGAATTTTCTTTTTTTTATTCTTTTTGTTTTTCTTTTTAACTTGCTATACTAGGGGGAACTGGGGGACATTGATACAGCTTTTTTCAAAAAAAATTTTTGGTGTCGAGAAAGCAGAAATTTCAAGTTATTTTTCTATGTGATGTCAGCAAAACCTGTGTAGTGTGTTACAAAAATGTACAATCGTTGTTTTATACATTATTTTTGCATGTAATTTTAAAAAAAATAAAAAAAGTAATTTGTATCAAAGTGCCCCATCCCCGGGGCAGATTGATACACTTTGAAACGTCTGGGAAAAATGGAGATAAAATAACACCAATGCATATTTTTCACAGAAAAATAGTTAGTAAACTATTTTATATATATTTATAGACATTAAAATCGCACAAAATTTATTTGTAAGCGATATTAAAGCAATCAAAATGAAATGTATAATGACCTGATGTTCTAGTTGTTCCTTGTCTGTTTGCTGGCTGTGGTAACTTTGTCATATCTGGCATTTAACCCCAGAATTCTCTTCTTTCTTAGGAAAGGTGAAAGAATTATCAGGTTTTCTCTTTATAAATCGGTTTACAAACAGAAAATAAAGGATAATTATATTAAAAATTATGTTAATATAATTATCATGTACTGTTCTGCAGCTTGTTTCTCTTACTTAACATTTCTCATGTCGATAATACTTTTTTCTCTGGAGAATCGATATAAATTTGAGATTTGCCAGGCTGCCGTCCATTGATTTTGTTAATTCTACTAGCACTAGATATTGTGTAAGTTCGTACGTCTTCTGTTTGCAAAAATACTATAAAATGTTCTAATACAAAGACATTAAAGCTATTTCACTTAAATAAAAACTAATAGTAGAAATTTTTGACGATAATTGGTTGAATTAAGGAGTGCATGGTAAAAATAAAAATAAAAGGTAATGAAAAAATGAACTAGAAAAGGATTTAGGTTGTATCAATGTGCCCCGACAAAAACTGTATCATTGTGCCACATGCAGCCATTTTAAATAAAATGAGTCGCAAATCCAACACATCATAATTTATCTAACAATAAAGAATGAGGAACTGGTAAAGATTAGCGTCACTTGCCAGGGAGGGTATTCTTTTCGGTTGAAAATACTGGAACAGTCGTATCATACCATTTCAATTGTACAACTCAAATTTACTTTTGACCTACAAAAACAATTAATCACCCATCCCATTTCATCAAACTATTGAATCATTCCAAAACTTTCTGTATGTTGTTAATTTCACTAGTATCACCTTTTGGAGCTGTTGTGAAACTTCCTGTAATGACCCTGTGTGCTGTACAGGGGGTGTATCAATGTGTCCCAAGTGTCAATGTACCCCAGTTCCCCCTACATGTTTATTCATGTACTTAACTATTTTTTACTCTTTTTTTTCTTTATTTAATTATTAATAGATAATTTTAAACTTTGTGGCCACCTGCCGCATTTAAACATCTTTTCTTTAACGGCTCCCTAACGCCTCAGCAACACGACTTACCTCTATACTGGATGTTAAGTTGCTACACAACTAGGTAATCCAAGAAGATGATCACATTGTTCCATTGTTCCATGTTAGAAAAACAAAAATATTTAGTTATTTTTTTAGGATCATAAGAGGATGACCGAATTTCATAGAATTCTCAAATTGCCCCCCTCGAAAGCCAAATTGCCCCACTTTGGGAACCACTGGTATGGGCCCTTAGACACTAAGAACGCGCAAAATAACAATTTACATACGTACTAAAAATACGTACCTAACAAAAAAAATCTTCATAATTTACAAAGCGAAATATGAACTAATCAAAAACAGATACATCGATTATTTTTAACCCCCTAGCAGCACAGACAATCATTTCATCGAGCTCACGGATGAACATCTAGGATTAGTTAAATCTCGATTCGCATATTAAAACGCAATCGGTCTGTCAAATCATATCTTGGTGGAAAACACCTAAAACCCGATGTTAGCGGTTGACTCATAAATTTACCATAATCTTTTCCTGCTTTCAATCCTCCATATTTTCATACTTTTGGGCGCAGGAAAGCACAACGGTAAACCTGCGAGTCAACCTTTAAAATCGAATTTTTAGGTGTTTTCCACCAAGATATGACTTGGCAGACCGATTGTGTTTTAATATGCGAATCGAGATTTAATTGACCCTAGATTTTCATCCATGAAAAGCTGATTGTCGGTGCTACCGCTTCCTGGTCTATAAGATTTTAATCCACTTTATCTTGTCAAATTTTATTGAGAAAAATTCTTAAATTATTATAAGAAGTTTTAAATGAAGATATTTGAAAAACCAAAAAATATTTGTAAAAAAACTGGCAACATTTTTTCATATGTAATAATAATTTTAAAGATTAAAAATTATATTTTATCTTTTTTTTTTCTTTTTTCAATGTTTATTTAGACATTGCTTTTCACTAAGCTTATTCCATTCATAATTGATGCACTGAAAAATCTTGATGGAAGAAAATCGCCTCTTTCTTTATTCTGTTTAAAAATGCAGTTTTATGTATACCGATCCCAATGTAAATTCTTGAACAAACATTGTGTAAATCTGTGCCCCTTCCTCTTTGAAGATTATTTGCTTTCATTCTTGAGTCATTGGCCTTGAAGATGTGTTCACTCGACCAAGAGGGGAAAAAAATCTCTCATTAACAGTTAGTTTGTTTAACATAACATCTATTATGTTACATAGTTTAAGAAGTTTTTTTTAAATGTCCACTTAAAAAAGAACAACAAAAGCCATGCACAAAGCATCAATTCTGGTGTCCACAAAACTATCACTGCTAAATATCTTCAATTAGATAACATTCTGCCATTGCAATTTTATCTCTACAGAAGTAAAGTGTATGAGTAAAACTCTTTATTTTATTTCTACTTAAAAAAAGTGTATTCTAAGCATTGATTGTGTTGAACTGCTACTCTTATAGAATGCACGTTTATGTTTATAAACAGTTATTTTTTACTTATTATCGACTCGGTGACTGGCTTTATCGTTAAAAAAAACTCTAAAAATTCATATAGTTATAATGATTTTGATAATTTCTTTTTTAAATGTTTAACGTATTATTTTTTATCGGATATATTCTTAATTTTTCAATTTATTGTTAAAAAAAATCATTAAAAAGTTGAGACATAAAATTCTAAAAAACAGTGAAAAAATTTACTCCTTTTTCTTTTTCATTTTTAAAGTATATTTAAAACTAAATCAATTAAATATCTTATGCTGAACATTCCAAAACTAAAATAGCTTGGTTGAATTACTTGATGCTTTAATATTTCAACTTTTCTATACAAATTGTGCTCACAAATCAGTTTTCTTTCCTCATTTCCCATTTGATTCGTATTTTTGTCGAAACGTCAGTGAAGGCTTACTTTAGACACGAAATTTTTTGGTTTCCGTTTGTCTGTCTGTCCGTCTGTTATGCGATAACTGTCGTAAAAAGCATCTAATTAACTTGAAATTAAGTGGATATGTTCGTGAGGTACCCGGATTTAGCTGAATAGATTTTTGTTATATTTGGTTCATTCATTCGAAAAATATAGAATATTTTATTTTGAGCAATTTTGGTTTTCTATGGCAATCAGACGACTTTTCCATTTTAGGTAGATTTCGTATGAAATACTACCTATTGCGGTCGCTCCCATGCTGGAATTTCTAAAAAATGTTTGCAGATCTACACCGATCATTACCTCTACACCCCAAACTACCATCAGTAAAAAAGTTTATATGAGGACCCCAGAAGCCAAGGGATACAAGTGACAAAATTTAGATTTCGAGTAAATTGAGTTCAAAGTTAAACATCAATTGTAATTCAATGAATTGATATATGAAACTTTTGCTTATATCTTAATGATTTTTTAACTCATTTTTCAATAGCTGTTACAAAAAAAGTGGAATAAAATTTTTCTTTTTATTTATAACTAAGCAATGTTTATCATCAATCGGCACTTGTACCCCTTGGCTTCCAAACAGCAATGAAAAGTGCTCGAAATCTGAAGGGTACAAGTGCCGAATGAGCACAAGAAATGAAAAATTATGAAATAAAAAATTGTATTTATGAAAAAATTAAGAACAATGTTGATACAAATAAATGAAAGGACAAAATTTTCTTTTAATATAAATTCTAAAAAAGGAAAAATTATGAAATAAAAAATGAATTTACGAAAAAAAATATGAACGATGTTGATATAAATGAATGAAAGGAATTTTTTTTCTTATATAAGTTTAAAATATCTTATTATAAATTTTAAAACATTGAAATTTTATATTTTTTACACTTTCCAACAAATTTGAAAAGTGAATATGATTTTAGTTTGTCTGTCCTTCTGTCCGTCTGTCCGCGTCCTAACTCTCGTAAATATATTCGGATTGCCCTGAAAGTTTTGGGAATTATTCACGTTTACCTCAACCCGAATTTATTGCAAATGAAGTTTCTAACACGATTAGTTTATTTACAGGGACAATCAAAAGTTTTCCGTCACATTACGTGTTATGGGAAAAATCGTTTCAAATGAATTTTAAAGATGTTACACCTTGTCACATATTAAAGTTTATATGCATTTACGAATTGCATTAAAATAAACATTCTGTAAAATACGGGGTAAAAAGAATAGATATTTTTTGTTTACAGGGCTACATAAAGATTTACATTGCCTAATGATAAAGAGGGAATTTTTTACAACATATTTTAATTATATTACAATTTTCATGCATAATAAAATTGATATACATCTCTGAGGCTTAATATAAGTTATTTCGCGCATAATACGAAGTACACAGTATTAACAGGGACACAAAAAAGATTTCAAATAGTATATTCTGTCCGAAGTACAGTATATTATCGACAATGATTGATGGATGGACGAAATGCCTTTTTAATTATGATTTGCGCTTTTAAATTTCACTATATTTATGCATATTAATATACATGCTATAGTTCATATACAGGGCTATACAAAAGATTTCGTAAAGGTTACTGAATATGAGCGTAATTTATTTAAAGATTGCTTTTAAATAAGTCATATATTTCTATGAAAAACTGCATTCATTTTACTAAGAAATGCTTGCAAAATGTAGACAAAATGATATACAGGGTCACGCACAAAATTTTATGCATGGTCATCTATGGATGATAATTTCTGGAAATGTGATTTTAGTAGTCTTGAGAGTGTTTTAGTTTGAACTAAATTTTAGCTAAATACTGGCGTATAATACAGGTTTAAGGTAAACTACAGGATAAACAAAAGTATACAAGTGTGTTTCCAATATATAATAAAGCAAATGGCCTTGTATGTCATTGGTCGCGCTTCTGGTGTAGACGTTAACGAATGCAACTGTACTTGTACCCTTTGGCCACCACGCGTTTCATAGTTTTGGGAAAGAGGTTAAGTAACTGACCCCTAAAACGCAGTATATAATTAAAAAATCACCCATAACTTCTTACCTACAAATAAATAGACTTATTTCTAGATAGTCTGTGCACTTAACTCATTTTTTTCAATTTTGTCACTTATACCCCTTTGCTTACATACCGATATATATATCGGTGTATATCACTTTTTTATGGACACGATAACTTTTATCATTCTACTCATATCTTCTTCAAACTTTTACATGAAATCAAGTTGCATAAAATCTCAGTCAAGTTCGTTAATGGGCAAAATCGGATCAAGGGGGTGGAAATAGGGAGGGGGTTTTCTTAAAACAGAAAAAACACCATAACTTCTTAATTAAAATAGATATAGAATCGGTTTCAAGTTTATATTACTTCTAAAAAATGGGCCAAAAGTTTATGCATGACAGATTTTTTGATAAATTTAAAAATGGACTCAAGGGACGAAAAAAACACGGCTTTTGGGAGAAAAAAATATCCTAACTTCGTCAATTCTTAAGATATCAAATCCAAATAAATTTTTTATAAATGTTCTTAAAATTATCTAAAACTTTTGTATTTACGAGTTTTTGATAGGACTATTTCTTACCGATGAAAAAAATTAAAAATGAAAACAAAAAGGAGGATGAAAAAAAAAACAAAAATCCACAACTTCGATAAAAAGTTTATTAAATCCAATTGATTTTTTAAATCACCAGATTTTAAACCATTCACCTTTTATATAAACATTTTAATAAAAAATTTTAATTTTACTTAAGAAAGGTGTTATAATAAAAATAAATGACATTGACATGTTTCGGAACCGTCAAATAAGTTCCATAATCATAATATAAATAAAAATAAAATTTCAAAATATTTCACGGTCAATACAAATGACACACGACAATGAGATATAAATAACAAAAAACACGCGCTCTATTGTAAAAAATTAAATTAAAATATAGACCATGATCTAAAAGAATTTCCAACATCTTTCATCCCATTCAAGCTCTCACGAGGAATTTATTCATTAATTCTAACCATAACTTAGGAATAATAAAAGAAACGGTATCATTGCAAACCAGATTTTTACGCATATAAATTTCAATGGACTCTCTTATAATAGATTTACGACAACAGTTTGATATGAAACATAATTTACTTTCACTAAACAATATTTTTATCTCCTCATTTAAATATGTTCTTGATAAGGCAGTGTTAGTACGTCCAAATTTAATATCAGATTCATGCTCCCCTTTTCTAATTCCAAACTTTCTTCCAGTCATGCCTATGTAATAATTTAAGTCACCATTTTCAGTAATATAAGGTATTTCATAAATTCTAGCAAGATCATCATGTCCTATTGGATCCACTTGCTTATTAAGTAAACACCTTAATTTTGATGGAGGCGTTGCAATCAATTCAATATTTGTGGTGGTTTCTCGAAAACCCCTGCCATATTTTATTTTATTTTATTTGTATTAACTATTTTATTTCCTATCATCTCCTTTTTATTAATGTTCTCATTTTAAATATTATTTCGATTTCGTCTTTTTGTTGCCTTTCTCCTGTAAATATTTCTTCCTTACGTAGCTTATCGAATGTTCTAAAACGGTAAAATCTTGTTTGAATTCATTCCTTCCGGTTTAGAAAGCTTCTAGAAGCTTCTCCAACGTACTATGGGTGGTTACTTCCGTTTAATCAGGCCCTCCCCTTGGCCTATCAAATTAAATTCTACAGATGACGTGATTTAAGCAGTTATGTGCCTGGCCACCTTTTTGGCTTTCCTTCTTTAAGAGTATTATCATTTTTTTCCTATTAAATTCATATTTCCCTATACATTTGCACGTAACTTGGCTTTTTTTCTCTCGCTTTCCCCATTCTAACTTTGCCAACTTGGCGTGTTCCGATTTTACGGTAACCCTTTCTCTTTCCTCTCCCCTCGCTCAGTGCCGCTAGTGCAGTTGAGTGGAAGTTAAGCTGTCGAGTGGTTGTTTTGGAATGAGTAAGGCACATTTACCGCCCCGACCTAATTCTCCTGGTCGTTTTACCGACCGCTTAAAATTCGAATAACCTGTCGTGAATATGTTAGTATCATTTATGCTTTTTCACAATATTGATGGCACTCTACGGTGTTGTATTGGCTATGACTATTCGAATTCTTCTGTTTCATCTCATATTGTTCTCAAAAAAAAAATCATTTTTCTTGAAAAGTGATGATGAAATAAATGTTCTTCTTGCATAAAATATTATGAAGTTTTGATTTATGGAAGATGGCTTCTAAAAAAAGTATAATTATGTTCGCAAATGGGATCCCCAGGAGAAAAGGAGAGAAAACTCATCACGATTCAATTTCTTCCTTTTATTGATTTGATGATTGTCACGTTGTGTCGGAAAAGACTGACCACACTCTTGTGATATCAGCGGAACAAACCCCCTCATCCCTCGATGCAATAATGGACTGTCTGTTGGTGTTCTGGGACTGGAGTTAAAGACATAAACATGAGAAGAAGAGAGAGTCTTTAGACGTCCTTGGATATAAACGCGTTTTCTGACCAGGATGAATTTGTTTACCTTTTTCTCTCTCAAGATAATGGCCGATAGTTCAGGCCTAACCAGTATTACAAATCTGTAAATATTTTGTTTAACGTTCATTAAATAATATTGTTTCTGTTAGAGGCATGTATTATTATTGTTCCACTCATCATTTAATATCGGAAACCAACATACAGGATATAACGGCCTGTGACATTGGCGTAGTCGGTAGCCGATATATATGAGTGTACAACAGAGTGTGCCTTTACGAATTTTAGGCCTGTGCCTAGTTAAGGCGGCTTAAAGATAATTGAAAGAGAAGGATGCAGAGTAGAGGGTGCGACTCCTTGTTAATGAGTGCTGGCGATATTGTGCCTGCTGATGACTGATGATGACTACTGGTGGATGATACTTTGGCTGATGACGATTGATGGAGCTCCAACTGACGATAAAGGAAAGCTGGAAGTGTTGGTAAGTGGAGGTTATTTGTTTTCTTGTACCAGGATAAGTAGGGAATGTGAAAATAAATTAATGATTTATGTATTCAGTGGTAAACAGGGTGCTATATTAATTATTTTAATAATTTACGGTAATCAGTCGAGAATAATGGTTATAGGTACGGGTAAAAATGTATATCATGGTAATGGATTGAGTGATAACAGGATCAACCAAGTTATGCTAGGTAATTTATGATTTTGTATATATGTAATATTGTTATTATTATTATGATGATTTTATTATGATGATGATTATTATGAGTATTATGAGTACTATTATTATATTGTGATTACATGAATGATATATATATATATAAAGTAATGATAGATAGTTCTGTTTTATTGTGATTACGTAAAGTTAAGGTAGAAAAATGGCGTATTTAATGAAGGGGAGTAGGGCAGATTTGACCCAAATAGTCAAGGAATTGGGAGAGGAAATACCGGAAAGAGTTACTAAAATTCAATTAAGTAAACTTATTTTAGCACATGCTGATTATGATGAATTAATGATAAAAGAACTCCTTGAAAATATAATTAGTGAACGAAAAGAAAATGAAGAAAGACAAATATGCGAACAGAAACGCGAACATGAGATTAAGTTAAAAGAATTAGAGATCCAACAGCAACAGATTCAGGATGGTAGACAAAGGGTTGCAAATAATATTCCGATGAATAGCTTCGAAGATGGGCTGGTTAAATATCTTAACCTAGTAAGAGAACAATTACCTCGGGTCCCTGAAAAAGCAGAAAATTGGGTGTTTTTTTTTCATCAGATGGAAACCATTTTTGAAATTTATGCGGTTCCACAAGAATATTGGGGACGAATCGTGCTTAATAAATTGGGAAATTTTATTAGAAAATTAACTAATAGTTTGGGGACGGAAAAGTTGTCTAATTATACCGCAATTAAAGAATGCATTTTAGCGGAGAATGCTCTAACGCCACTACAATATAAAAGGAATTTTGAGACGTGTTATAAACAAAACCACGAAAGTTATGTCCAGTGGGTGGCTAAAACCAAAACAAATTTAGATTACTATTTGGAAAGCAGGGAAGTAAAAGATTTTCAAACATTAAAAGATTTAATTATATCTGATAAAATTAAAGATTCATTACCCGGGCATATAAAAACGCACATATTAGTGAAAGAGGGATCGAAATGGATGGCACCGGTTGAATTAGCGAAAGAAATTGATCTCTTTACGGAAGCAACACCGGTACAGAGAGGCAGAGATTCTTATCGCGAAAGAGAGCAAAAGGGAGGTTTTAAGTCGTTCCGGTCAGACAGGGAGTCTCCAACGGGAGGGAAAGTTAGTCCGAAGGGAAGGGCCTACCCACTTAGTAACAATGAGAGTGGAAATAAGGGGATAGAAAGAGAGAAACCAAAAGTAAAGTGTTTCATTTGTTCTGGTCCCCACTTCCGATATCAATGCCCACAGAAAAAGGAATCAGTTCGCAATGAAGAGAGAAAGGTCAGTTGCGTCCAGGCTAAAGTGGGATTGAGTGCTGTGAATTTTGAGAAACATCAGATAAGGGGAGGGCAGGACAAAGAAATATTGCCGTTGGTAGAGCTTAATGTTGCTGGACAAAAGGTAGAAGCTATTCTAGATTCGGGGGCTGAAATATGCGTGTTTCGGAGGGATTTGATACCGGATAAATTCATGACTGGAAGCCACATTTATTTGATTCCCGCAATAGGAAAAATGCAAAAAGCGGACTTGATCACTTTACCGGTGGCATTATGGGAGGATAATCAAGCGATTTCCTCGGAAATTGACATAGTCGCTGCGGTAACGGAAAATTTAAATAGTCCGGCACTTATAACTCCAGCGGTCCATGATGAGTTAAGAAAACAAGCAAAAATGTATAGCATTACTATAGTATTGGAGGATATAGAAAAGACGGGGAAGGAGGAAAATGAAAAAAGTATTAAAGTTAAGGAATCGGGCGATGTAAAAAGTAATAGTGAAGAGGGAGTACTAATGGTTGGAGAAAGGAAGGAAGGTTTTGACTCGTTAGATAATGTTTTGAGTGAGAATGACGCGAGTAATAATGAAGAGAAGTCTAGAGATTATGGGACGCAATCGAAATTGTTTAGAAAACAACAGCGAGAGTGTCCGACATTGCAAAGAGCTTGGGAGGAAGGCAGAAGTGGAAAGAATAAATATTTTGTGGAAGATGGATTATCTGGATGTATAAAAAGAATTTAATTATTAATGAAAGTATCAAACAGTTAGTAGTTCCGCAATGTAGAAGAAAAGAAATATTGAGACTTGCGCATAATCACTCAACAGGGGGTCATTTGGCGTCGGTTAAAACCTTAGAAAGAATTAAATTATCATTTTTCGGGAAGGTTTAAGGAAGGAAGTGAAGAAATACTGTGAGGCTTGCGAGGACTGTCAGTTGAGACGGAAAATTAGAGTGAGCGATAGGGCACCTATTCAACCAGTAGCTCGTCCTGAGTTACCGTTTCAGGTGATGAATGCTGATTTAATTGGACCCATCGAGCCAACTTCCGCTCGAGGGCACAAGTATGTTCTATCGGTGGTAGATCAATACAGTAGATGGCCAGAAGCAATTCCGATACGATCTCTATATGCTAAGGCGACATGTCAAGCACTTCTTCAAATTTTTGTGCGAACGGGTGTTCCCCAAATTTTAGCGATGGATCAGGGACGGAATTTCGCAGCTGAGTTGACCTCAGAGTTTTTAAAACACTTGGGGGCGGCTCCTAGATTAAGCACTCCTGGGTATCCTTTAAGTAATGGATTGGTGGAACGTTTTAATGGATCAGTAAAGAATATGTTGCACCATGCCGTAAGAAAACATGGGAAGAATTGGGATCAGATACTGCCATTATTATTATGGGCTATGAGAGAAGTCCCGAATGAAACGACGGGGGTTTCACCATTTCAACTAATATATGGGAGGTTACCAAATGGTCCACTGTCAGTTTTGAAGACTGGCTGGGAAGGGGAAACGGTAATACCAGAAGGGGTTGGAAATAATATCACAGAATATCTAGAGCAATTAAAGGATAATTTAAGATCAGCGGCAGAATTCGCATCTAATGTGGCTAACAGAAAGCAAAGTGATTACGCTAATCGGTATAATTTAAGATCATCGTCTAGGAAATTTTCAGTAGGAGAAAAAGTAATTGTTTTAATTCCTGATTCCACTAATAAATTATATTCACGATGGATGGGTCCGGGAGTAATTGTTGATCAGAAAAATGAACATTCATTTTTTGTTGAATTACCAGATGGCAGTGTTAAGAATTTACATCAAAATAAGTTAAGACCTTATATATATTACAAATTTAAAATTTTTTCGCCAAAACTAACCTTTATACTATCTTAATTTTCTTATAATAATATTCCGTACTTACTTCAAATTATTAAATTAAAATCTTGTTTCTAAATCTAATCTGTTAATCCTTATGCAGACGATATAAATTCTTAATTTGCCTTAAAAAACATTATTCCAGTACGCGTAAATTTAAAAAGATGGCTCTAAATTAAAAATATTCTTAATTAAAACTTTATTTCTTAATATTCCAAATAAAACTGATCTCTTCTATGTTTTTATCAACCCTTTTTAAGAAAGTCTTATTAAATTTATTCCAAAACCATACCTTTCAAAAAATATCATTATTTTATTTTATCTATTTATTTATTTTTCCTACGTCAACCTTTGATGTGTGCATATTAATAAATTCATTTCTTTTCTTTTTCTCTTAAAATTAATCATTTATAAAAATCGTCTGCGTAAGATATTTAAAATTCTGAGTCAATTATAAATTGGTTAAATAATATTTTTTTAAATAAATTTATCGTCTGTTTAAAATAGCCTCGTAACTGAACAAGAATTCTGTTTACATAAAAGAATGATGGTTTGGAGGTTACAGAATGTTCCAGTACTTTCTTTTTAGTTTAAAAGGTGGAAGTCTCGAGATGAAGAAGAAGATTTCTTGGGTTGCTTCTTCGATGAGGACAGCTCGCTGAAATAATGATGGAATTTTTGCAAAAGGAGCTTTTCCTTCCTCATTATTACGAATTTAATAAATGAATTTACAGCAGCCCATGACTAATTATTGGATCTTCTACATTTATTTATTTATTTTGTTTTTTCCCTCGCTTGCCATGACTGCGTGTTTCTTTCTAACCAGTGGAAATAATTCGAGTTTTCCTTAAATCGTCACAACTAATCGAAAAGTCCGACAGGATTATTTATCTGTGCTGCCGTTTTTGGATATTTAAAGAAAATTGCGATGGAACGAAGAAAAGCATGCTATCGCCGAAGTTCGATTGAAGGACATTCTATATGGTATTTTCGGCTTGCTAATGAAATCGGCTGTGGAACGAAATGATGATAGCTTTGTGAACCGCCGATTATCGACTTCTCGTGAATGTTTTTGTGCCTAAATCGCCGTAATTTCTTACTTAATTAAAGTAAAAGAAATGCTCTTTCTAAAGAACTTCACAGCTATGCTTGGAAAGAATTAGTACTTGCTTCGAGTCTGATGTGGATTTCCTGACGCTTGATGTTGATCTGTGCGCACAAATTTTGATTGAGTATTCATGGTCATAGGAAAATTTTTGAAAATTAATTACTTCAAAGTGCTGAGTATGCGAAAGGTATTTGATGAGGAATTTAATGAAGAATGGATTTTATTGAAGATTTTTCGTGAACTGTAAGTTTATTTTATTAAATGTTTTGATTATTATTTCTATTCTATTTATGATTGATGGAAAGTATTTATTATTTATTTATTTATTTATTATTTTATTGATGAGAGTAATTTGAAGTTAATTTATTAATTTACTAATTTATTTATTATTTTATTATTTATTGTATGTTATGGATCTGATATAGTAATTTTGAAAAAATATGTAATTGATAGAAATTATTAACTTTGAAATTTATTGCGAATGATTTTACGATCAGGATTTAATAAAGAAAATAGAAGTGCTTCATTTATTCTAATTAGTAAGAATAAAAAAATTATGGAAGATCCTAAGTTCGTACCGTTTGACCCGAGTTCTGGAATGAACATTTTGTCGTGGTTAACTTATTTTGATACAACATGTGAAAAGGAGAAGAAAAATCTAGAATGGAAATTTAATTCTATTGCGCAATATCTGAAAGGGGAAGCGCAAAAAATTTATATCAATGACTGTTTAAATTGTACGGATTATGAACAAATTAAGAAAATTTTGATAGAAAGATTCATTCAATTAGACATCCCGAGTTTTTCTGATTTTTCAAATCTGAAATTAGATAATTTAGACAATTTAGAAACTTATTTTCGTAAAAAAGTGGAAATTGGTAGGAAATTACATCTTAGTGAAAATATACTATTACAAGGTTTAACTGATGGTTTAAAACCAGAATTCAAAAACAATATTATTATAAATCCTCCTAGTAGTACCACAGAATGGTACCGGGTTGTCAAACAATTCGTGGAAGTTTCCACCCCACTAGTTTCAAACCAAGTAATAAATCAACCATCAGCTAGACAAAATTTTCAATCTTTTCAACCAACTAGGCCCTGGATTCAGCCAGTTAGGCCCAATAATACACCTAGGAATTGGATTCCCCAAAGGCAATCTCAGTTTCAAAGACCTAGAGTTTGTCAAAATAATTATATTCAAAATTCATACCCTTCAAGACCTTGTAGGATATGCACAAATAGGGGTGTCAGTAATGCTTTTCATTGGGAAAGAGAATGTATTTTTAGGAGTGAGTTGCCATCCTCTGATACTCTTCCAAGTAGCTCACAAAATAATTCTCATAATATTTGACTATTAATTGTGTATGGATATACAAATAATTATAAATTACCATTCGTTGTAGATAGTTCTCTGTTTGTCAGGTTTATTTATTTGATTATTTATCTGTGAATCTTACTTACTTACCTATTTATGAGTATTATTATTATCATTATTATGTGTTGGAGATTGAAATATTTTTATTCTTAAGGATTTAATTGAGGAGTATGATGTTCTTAAGATATTTACTGTTACTTATTAAGACTATTATGATATTTCTATGCACGATTAAAGGCAAGTTTGTAATAATAAGGTATAACTATGATATTTACAATTTCTATTTTTATTAGATAAAATTTCTGGTTAAAGTTAGCAGCTAAATATAGTTATAATTTTCACGATAATTTTGATTCAGATTTTTAAAATGGAGGGTAATGGTTTTGTGTGAGGCAGTTAAAATGCATACACCTCCAGTAGACAAAGCCCTCAAAATTGCGAAAGCGCGAACTCATGAATTTCACCTTAAAAGTAAAAGGCTCTATGATCGAAATTTTATTGAATGCCAATTAAAAATACAAGACTCTGTAATTTATGAAGAATTTAAATACCCTAACACTCGAAAATTAGAACCTACTTTCTCTGGACCATATAAAATTATAAATAAACTTTCTGATGTAACTTATGAAATAGATAAATTTAATTATGAGACAGGACAGAATTCCGTTATTGTGCATGTTTCTAAATTAAGACCCTATTTTTCACCCGAAGATTTTAAACTGTTTCATGAGCAACCCAAAAAACCAACAAAACCTCAGATACAGTCACAATCACTAGATCAAACTAAAGTCAAGACAGTAGATTAAGTTTTAATTCTTAGTCTTTAAATATTTTATCACCATAATTTTCAACGTCATCAGGTATGTTCTTGGAGGCCTACAAGAATATTACTTGTTTTTGGGAGTTTTTGGGGTTAAATTGGGCTCCTTATGCAGGCATAAGGTGAACACTTTGATTGTAAAAGCTTTCAAATTGATGTTGATAAATTAAATTTAAGGGTGTTTAAGTCTAACTATATTTACTCATGTATTTGACCTTAGTATTATTCTATTTATTCAGCAGATATTTATGTTATAACAGTTATAAAATCTAATGATTCTACTCAAACCTATAACATAATATGTGATTTTCAGTGATAGTGAAAACTACAGCTATTAAAAGTTTTTCAAAAAAGCACACTATTTTTATTTCCATTTCTCAATTAAGAATGACACCTTTTATTCCTATATTTTATTATTAAAGTTTATAAACCATGTGTAGATAAAACTTTATTCTACATTTGACATTTGAGAACTTATAACCAAATTGACAATTTTGTAAAAGAGTATCAGAGAGGAATTATTGTAAGGAAATACTGGTTGAGAGTCCATTTTCTAAATAGTTAGATTTAATTTATTTGGATTTTGGCATTATTATGATTTTTTTTATTTATACTTTCGGCTAGCAAAAAATACTTTCTTATGCTATTAGAAGATAAGAAAATTATTTAGTTGCTATGTAATTATTTTTATCCTCAACCAGTTTTTTCCCTATCAATAATAAACAAATAGTGATATTTTCTTTTGATTATACTCTTCTTTTACTATTATTATTATTATTATGATTTCTATAATGAAGTTTAGTATTAATTATACTCTTATTGAAAAATATTAGGATATGGAGTCTTATTATACTATTACTTATTATTGCTGTTATTGTTATTATTTAAATTTTACTATATTATTTATTATTGATATTGAGAGTGATGCTATTTATTATTGAAAAATTGATATATTACTGAAAGATGTTGGATCCAACATAACATTAAAACCAAAGATTAAACTAGGTTTGAAGATTTTTAATTAAAGAGACTGTATTCAGAGAACATTGGAAAAGACTCTTTTATACATACTATTGAAAGACTTGTTTCATTTAAAGGACTTATTTAAAATAAACTATGCATTAAGTCATTGTAATTATTTAAACTTCCATGAGAACGAATTTTTATTGTTTTTATTATATTTTTATCTCTTGCTTATTAATATTCATAACTTATTTGCTGTTATTATATGTATTATCTCCTCTGCACTTACAAATGGTAAGTGATGTTGTAACATTATTGTATTTCTTTCAGGGAAATGCTCCTACCTAAATTTAATTCAGAATTATTTTCTCTTAACTATTTTATTTTAATTGCTAATATTTTTTATATTGCGTTAATTTTCTTTTCTTCCATCTCTTGGCTTCCTGAGTTTGACAGTTTTATTCCAAAATTTAACTTTTCTAAATTATTATATTTCTGTTGTCTGAACTTGTAGTTTTATTTAACTATCAATTTCATGCAAAGTCTTGGGGAGGGGGGATAATATTACAAATTTAAATTTTTTTCGCCAAAACTAACCTTTATACTATCTTAATTTTCTTATAATAATATTCCGTACTTACTTCAAATTATTAAATTAAAATCTTGTTTCTAAATCTAATCTGTTAATCCTTATGCAGACGATATAAATTCTTAATTTGCCTTAAAAAACATTATTCCAGTATGCGTAAATTTAAAAAGATGGCTCTAAATTAAAAATATTCTTAATTAAAACTTTATTTCTTAATATTCCAAATAAAACTGATCTCTTCTATGTTTTTATCAACCCTTTTTAAGAAAGTCTTATTAAATTTATTCCAAAACCATACCTTTCAAAAAATATCATTATTTTATTTTATCTATTTATTTATTTTTCCTACGTCAACCTTTGATGTGTGCATATTAATAAATTCATTTCTTTTCTTTTTCTCTTAAAATTAATCATTTATAAAAATCGTCTGCGTAAGATATTTAAAATTCTGAGTCAATTATAAATTGGTTAAATAATATTTTTTAAAATAAATTTATCGTCTGTTTAAAATAGCCTCGTAACTGGACAAGAATTCTGTTTACATAAAAGAATGATGGTTTGGAGGTTACAGAATGTTCCAGTACTTTCTTTTTAGTTTAAAAGGTGGAAGTCTCGAGATGAAGAAGAAGATTTCTTGGGTTGCTTCTTCGATGAGGACAGCTCGCTGAAATAATGATGGAATTTTTGCAAAAGGAGCTTTTCCTTCCTCATTATTACGAATTTAATAAATGAATTTACAGCAGCCCATGACTAATTATTGGATCTTCTACATTTATTTATTTATTTTGTTTTTTCCCTCGCTTGCCATGACTGCGTGTTTCTTTCTAACCAGTGGAAATAATTCGAGTTCTCCTTAAATCGTCACATATATATCCAGTGAATACGATGGGATTAGTATACGAGGTAGATGAAGAGTTCGGAGATATTCAACATGCTCCAGGAGCAGAAGTCGCGGATAATGATAAGGAATTTCAAGAGATTATAAAAGCAAAATTAAACCACTTAGAAAAAAAGGAAAGGGAAGAATTAGAGGGAATTTTAAATAAGAATAAAGCATTTTTTGGGGAGAGGTAAAGCGTGCAAAGGTTGGAAGCCATGCAATTAGATTAAAACCTGATGTAGAGAGGAAGCAACCGCATATTTATAGGGTGCCTGGGGTACTTAAAGCGGCGGTGGAAGAACAAATACAGGAGTTATTAAACAAGGGACTAATAGAACCATCACAAGCGGAGATAGCGTATCCCATTGTTTGTGTAGCAAAAAAAGGATGCGAGTATCAGGCTATGTGTGGATTACAGGGCCCTTAATGCAGCGACTAAAACTACTCCATTCCCAATGCAAAATGCCACTGAGTTGAGGTATAAAGCCGGAGCGGCTAGATATATTACAACTTTAGATATTTTAAAGGGATACTGGACTATTCCAATGGAGGAACAGAGTAAGTAACTAACATCGTTTATAGGTCAAAAAGGACAATATCAGTGGTTAGTGATGCCATATGGATTAAATGGGAGTGCGGGGACATTCCAGAAAACAATGAATAGGGTATTAATTAAACATTCAGAATATGCAGATAGTTATATTGATGATATAATTGTTTTTTCAAGAACGTGGGAGGAACACTTGGAACACTTAAAAGCAGTTGTGAGTACTCTGGGTGAGCTTAATTTTACTGCTAATGTTAAGAAATGCCATTTTGTACAGAGAAAAGTTATGTACTTAGGACATGTAGTAGGGTCAGGAGAACATGGACCAGATCCTGAGAAGTTAAAAGTTATTGAAAACCTTAAAAGTCCGAAAGATAAAAAGCAGTTAAAATCAGTTTTGGGATTATTTAATTATTACCGAGAATATGTTCAAATTTTTGCTCAGATTGCTATACCGTTAACTGCGTTGACAAAGAAAAATATCCCTAATGAGATACCGTGGACAGGAAGGGAGGAGGAAGCATTTTTAAATCTAAAATCGAAATTATGCAGCGCGGTGGCGTTAAATACACCAGATATTACAAAACCATTCGTGATTGCATGCGATGCGTCAGAAGTAGGGATTGGAGCATCGTTAGGCCAGTACGATGGAAAGGAGAAAATAATGCCAATCACCTTTGCCAGTCAAAAATTATCGGGGACACAAGCACGGTGGTCCGCTATCGAGAGGGAGGCATTTGCACTAATATGGGCTCTAAAGAAATTTGAAACATGGATATTTGGGTCCAAAGTTTATGTGTACACGGATCATAATCCATTAAAGTATTTAACCGAAAGTGCACCACGAAATGCAAAATTACAAAGATGGTTACTAGCACTTCAGCGTTATGATACGGTTATTAATTATAAACCAGGTGCTACAAACAAAGATGCAGATGCACTTTCACGTCTAGTTGAATAAATTTGTTGAATCTGTAAATAGTGTAATTTAGTTTTTGAAGTATTATGTGTGTTATTATTATTATTATTTTTGTTGTGTGTGTTATGAATAATGGTTGCCTGAGCGAAGCGAAGTCTTTATACTCAGAGATACGTAACGATATTAAAAGTCAAAAAAATTCTTTCGTCAAGCAAATCTCAAAAGGTACTTGTCGGATTTTGATTCTGTTTGTACCAATAGGTACCTATGAAGGTAATCTGGTGAATGCACTACATACGAAAAATTAGTTCCAAATAGTTTAAAAGTTATATTAAAAAAACTGATAAAAAAGCACAATTTATTTGCATACGTCACAAAAATTTGGTGTGCGTGATTTTCAACAGCTGGATATTTTCGTAGATAACCGAATCAGTACATGGAGTAAATAGTAATCATTAACGCACTCAAAAATATTGAATGCAATAAAACATTTTAAAATTTAATCATGTAGGAAAATAAAACTTATTTTTTTATATTAAAAAAATGTCATAAAAACTTTGATTTTGAGATTTTGTGATAATCTCTCAATAGCATTTTTTGATCGCTAAAAGAATGTTTAATATATTTCGCGTGCGAAAATTAGAAACAATTTCGTTTTTAAATAAAAAGTTTCTTTTATGACATCATTTTCCCTTTATATTTATTTTTATTGCATGTTTTCTTTTAACTTATATTTTGTTTGTGTGTGGAAGTCAATTCTGGTCACTAATTTTTCGGCACGGATACCACAAGCGCATCAGATTTGGCGCAATTTTTTCAAAGCCCATTTGGCGAAAACTCCGTTTTCAAATAACGCTTACATACACATTTTTAAATAATTTTCTATTTTCAAAAAGAACTTACAGTAAATAAAATAATAATAATTAATAACTATAAAAAGAAATATTTTATATAATTAAAAAAAAAAGAAATGAAAGCAAATAAACATTTTATGAGTAAATAAACAAATAATAAATAAATAAAGCCGGGTTACCATCTCAGGTAAAATAATGCCATTTTGACGCCAATTATGTACCCTGGTGCATAAGTGACATCTTTTCCCATTTTTCATCCATTTCCTGTTGGCATACAACTTTGAAATTTGGAATATGTATTCATACCTGGGAGCAATACTGGAATTAGACATTGATTTTTTTTTAATTCGATCCAAAAAGGGGCAACGGGGGCTATTTTTTAAAGATTTATACTGCATAAAGGAGCCACTTACCTATTTTTATATACAAGAAGAAGTAAGTGGTATGTAAAAACATTTATAGTATACATAAATAAAATACTTGAGATAATATACTAGAGACATAAGCACCGGGTTTGGCGAGGTATTTTATGCCAATTAGGCGAAAACATCGTTTTGATTACCAGATACATATAGCATGCTATAATAACACGTTATTTATTTATTTCAAAATGAAAAAAAAGGAATAAACGAAATTGAAACGAAGCATGTTAGGCAACTGAACGCCATTTTGGCACCAATTAGATACCTCGGTGTGTATAGGGCATATATGTGCCATATTTATTTGTAAAACTGAGCATGAACGTTTACCAAGTGTGTTTTCATAGTCGCTTATATCTTTTTGCAACATAGCGCACCTTCCGAAGCCAAAACTGCACAAAAGAAAAAAAAATCAATATTTGCAGTTTTTTTTTATGTAATGCACATTTTGTAATCAGTAGGCTCGATAATCAGACTTCGTTTTTTTGCTTTCAAAGATGATATTTCATACGACGTCTTTTTTGGATTCGTCGTTTTTCCATATTTGATGGTATGCGTCTACTCGTTTTGTAACTTTTTTTGTAACTTTCTTCTTTATTAACAGCGACATTTGGATTTCCTATTTAAATAAAAATTCTTCTCAATACAAAGAATTTTGTTAAATTAAATAAATAAATGAAATGCGGACATCTATTGCTCATAGCACAAAATTTTTGATATTGAGTTTATAAAAATCAGTAAAAACATAATTTTTATGATAATAGAAAGGTGACTTATGTAATAACAGAGTCATATATTATGTACGTTATGGATTAAGTATGAATATTTCTCCACCGTTTATAAATAATAATAATAATAAAATAAAATGCGGACAGACCAAAGTCTATATTTGACTGAAAACAACCATTTTCTAAATGCTTTAAAAAGATGGCCAATGAAAAGTAATATTTCAAAAGTATTATGAAATTAGTTAAAAACCATTTATTTTAAACTAAATGAATAAAAGATTTATATTTTTAATGAAATAAATGGGATTTGAAAAATTATTGGAAATTTATCACCATAGATGTATCAATATTACAATCAGTACTTTGTATGCAAAATGGAACAATTAGCAATACTTTTTGAACCCGAAAAATGGTCGTTGCTTTTTTTAAGGTTAAAAAGGAGGTTACGAAATATTCCTATACTGAGATGCCAAGCCCCCGCTTATTGCACAGCAGAATTTTCTTATAGGAAAAGTTATTTTTTAAATCCGCCGAATGTTCCTATTTAATAAAAGATTTTCTGTATTAAAATACCGGTATCCAAAATGCCGGAGACTTGGCAGCTCTGCCTGTAACATTTTAATTAATCACGGTACTTTTTTTAAACGGATTCAAATTTAGTGAAGGTAACGTTTTTTGGCCAAAAGCAGCTTTTTTCCACATGTGTAACTACGATACAATTCCTTGATGCTGAAATAAAATGTTTTGACTTATGCTATTATTGCTTCCCCTTATTTATTTATTTGAATTTTAAATAAGATGACTCAAAATCGTGTTTTTTAAATGTACGGAAAAAATGCATTTCGAGAGAGTGCTAAACGAACAATATTTGGCGATTTATTACCTGCGTTTGGCGAAGTTTCTTACTACCTTGTATTTAATACTCTTCACAATACTTCGCTGTTATATGGACTTAGGCGCTTTTATAAAAAGTTTGACGTAGTTCGGGCTTAAGAAAGTGAGTATTTTACTGAATAATACAAATAAATGAAAAATGAATACTAAGAAATACTAATAAAAGAAAAATGAAGCGTTATATTGATCTATGTATATTTAAAAATGCATCTGCTAGCACTAATTAGATAATTTATGTGTATACACTATATTGCCATTGATTATGGGACACTTGCGATTTTAGACATTTTACTAAATATCTAGAAAAATACATGAGGAATCATCTCGAAACTCTTAGTGCATAAATATAATAGTATACGTCATACATCTCCGTGAAGATTTTTTACCGAAACTCCATAGGGGACCGTCAACAAATTAAAAAAGAATGAATATCTTTTGAATACCCTGTCAAAACTAATGTAGCAAAAGCGCTCAAACTCTAGATTATGATTGAATGCCTTATTGTAATACACTGTGTTCATTTTTATGCAAATAGCATGCACACTCGCAGAGTAATTAAGGTTTTTATAAAAATGGTCCCAAATTTTTCCAAGTTTTTCTATTATAATTTTCAGAGTTCTTAATATAAAATAATATTTTTTTCAGAAAATATGACAAACAACATTGCACACAGAACCCTGTAATCAGAATTAAAAAATAATAAAAATTGTATGAAAAATGAGTAGGTTTACTATATAATTTTTTACTGCGCATGCGTCAAAGATATCAAAATTTCATTTGCATATTATGTTAGCTAAATGTATAGAGCAACTTTTGTAAAAGTCTCAAAATCATAGCTTGAAATTTCTGAAAGTAATCGTCTGTAGAAAAAGGACAAAATCCGTTGTTTCCAAAATGAAGCAAAAAAATGAGGGATTTTATCCAAATGCAGTAGTACATCCCATATTGTGTATTCTACATTACACTAATCAATGAATATATGGATACAATCCCCCTTGTTTTTGCTTCATTTTGAGAATAACGGATTTTCGACTTATTCAATTGACGTTTATTGTCAGAATTTTCAAGTTATGATTTTGTGACTTTCACAAAAGTTGCTCTATACATTTAGCTAACATAATATGCAAATGAAATTTTGATATCTTTGACGCATGCGCAGTAAAAAATTATTTAGTAAACCAACTCATTTTTTATACAATTTTCATTATTTTTTAATTCTGATTACACGGTACTGTGTGCAATGTTGTTTGTCATATTTTCTGAAAAAAAATAATATTTTATATTAAGAACTCTGAAAATTATAAGGAAAAAACTTGGAAAAATTTGGGATCATTTTTATAAAAACCTTAATTACTCTGCGAGTATGCATGCTATTTGTATAAAAATGAACAAGGCTTATTACAATAAGGCATTCAATCACAATCTAGAGTTTGAGCGCTTTTGCTACATTAGTTTTGACAGGGTTATTCAAAAGATATTCATTCTTTTTTAATTTGTTGACGGTCCCCTTTGGAGTTTCGGGAAAAAATCTTCACGGAGATGTATGACTTATACTATTATATTTATACACTAAGAGTTTCGAGATGATTCCTCATGTATTTTTCTAGATATTTAGTAAAATGTCTAAAATCGCAAGTGTCCCATAATCAATGGCAATATAGTGTATAATAGGAGATAAATAGCTTTTGATTCTGTATTTCTATGCTTTAAAGCATTAACGTTTGTGTGTTTTTCGTTACCATTGGGAGTACCTAGCCGATTTAAAAAATAATGTGGGCAAAAAATGTTGGTAACTATCTTTGCTGCAAAATGTACTATATTTTGCGTAGGAACAATAATCACCATCAATGCACGAGCAAAAAAGTTCTAAAATTGAGAATTCTTTGATGTCAATATGACTAAAAATTTAATTTTTTTTTTTTTTTTTTTTTTTTTTTTTTTTTTCTTTGTGGCAACTTTTAGGATAAAATATTCTCGTTATGAATGATTTCTAAAGCATTCGACAATTTAATTTCACAAATTAAACATTTTTTTTTCTAGAAAAAGTTTTAAACCCAATTTATTGAGAATATTGCAATTTCTAGGATACTGTTGGGGTCAGAAACTATAACTTTGGCATCACAGTAACTTATAAGATGTAAGTGATCGTTTAGGACAAATTTTTAAAAAAGGATTCCTTAACTCTTATCGACAACCTCATTGCATCCGTGGAAAACAGATATTTAACATTATAAACTATTCGGACGGATATCACACCGTATAAAATACACTCCATTCTCTTCAAACATAATAGTTTATGTTATTTATAGTTTCTCAAATCGGTGCGAAGCTTCTGTTTATGCTCATGACATCATTTCAAAGAGTTATATTTCCAATATAGGAAGATTTGGTGTTTTATTTTCTGTATTACTTTTAACATTTTGCATATTTCCAATTTTATATTCATGGCATGGTTTGCTTTTCTTTTATAAAAGTAGTATATGCAACTTTATATATAAGATTTTGTAATTCTATGATTCAATATGCTTATTTTCATCACATTTCATCACAATGAATGACCAATTAAAGGTAACATCTCATTTTCTTTACTTATCGCAAGTTATTAAATCTTTATTCTCAGCAATATCGCTCAGACTAATCCCTCTGAGGGAAGTCCTAGTATTTAATGTGTTTTAAATGAGACATTTCATTAGTGTAAAATATTTAGTAATTGAGTATTAATTGTGCAAATATGAAATTAAGTATCAAGATATAGAAATGAAACTGTGCAGCCAATCCGAAATAAAGATGAATAAATTTAGATTTATAATGGTGAAATTCTCAGTTTTCTTTGATAGATGTTAAATTAAATTGTTGTATGATTTTATTTTAAATTATAAGTCAACAGTTAAAGTTATAAGGATTATGCTAAAGTTGAAAAGTGAGTGTAACATATCACATAGCTTATCTAAATTATGAAACATGCTGATTCAAGCAGTGGCGTAGCTAGGATGGGTGACACCCGGGGCGGATGTAAATGGAGTCACCCTCCCCCCTCCCTTCCGATCCGTCATATTTTTTCTATCACACTTCTATGTTATTTAAAAAATGACCATACCATTATTTAACTTTTGTCCTCCTGTATTAAAAAAAAAAGGAGCGACTCATTACTCAACCCACAGTCCGAATCAGTCAATGTGGTGTCTATATGTAGAAGAAAACTCTTTCTTTAAAAATTTCCTTTTGCTACGCTCTCGTTGGATTCCAGATGCTTGTCTTATTTAGATACACCACTCTGAATAAAATTTCACATTCTCAAAGAAAAGAAAATCAATTAAATTGAGTCGTGTCAAGGGCGGATCTGGAGAGTCCTCAAGGGGGGGGGGGCGATTTTAAAAATTGGGAGACTTTAATCTCATGCGTAGGTCGGGGCTAATATTTTCACTGCGGGTCGGGTTTGGGTCCGGTTATCTTCTATATTTTCTGCGGGTCGGGTTTGGGTCCGGTCGACTTCTATTTTTCAAGCGAGTCGGGTTTGGGTCCGGTCGACTTCAATTTTTCAAGCGGGTCGGGTTTGGGTCCAGTTGATTTCTATTTTTTGCTGCTGGTCGTGTTAACTAATCAGGAGTGTGCGAAGAGAAAACTGCGCCTGGGCAAATTTTCATCAGTTTGCCCCCCACCACCTACCCCAAACGACTTTTCTTGTGACAGGCCAAAAATGACTTGGTAGTATAAATTTGACATCTTTTAAATTTCCGGACCCGAGGCGACCGCCCCCTTCGCCCCCCCCCCCCCCACACACACACACACACCCTTTCACACCGTGATGTAACTAATACTTTTTCTGTAGTTCGCATTTGGGTCCGTTTGACTTCTACTTTTTGCAGCAGGTAAGGTTATCTTCTTCTCTTTTGCTACTTGTTGGGTTTGAGACCGGTAATTTATATTTTGCTACTGGTCGTGTTGACTTCTGTTTTTTTTTTTTTTCTGTGGGTTGTGCTTGGGTCCGCTTGACTTCTTTTTTGCTGAGGGTCGGGTTAACTTCTACTTATAATATAAATCATAATAGTAAAGCTCTACAATAAGAACAAAAGTAAATATTTAAAAATGTATTTCTTAAAATTTCGCTAAACAAATGTACAACATAAATATATTTTTTACGAATAACAAATAAGATGCCAATCCAAATTGGGCTCGGAGTGAAGAATTGCACGAATCGCGGTCGGGCTTATCATACAGGCTGGGTCGGACACGGAACAAACGTTTAGCTTTTACTCAGGGCCGAGCCTCGACCTGGAAATTTTGATCAGTACAGACAAGAAATGAGTTCGAATGGATCTTATTCAGAATTTTCAGACTTTTATCAGAATTAGGTCCAAACCGAGCTCGACGAATTTAAATCTGAGCCCGCCCAAACCCGAAACATTTTGCTTCATCACAGCCCGAACCCGATAACGAAAGCATACAGTAGAAAAAAAAATGCATAATAATTTTTTTAAATGTTCCAAAAAAATTATAGTTTTTAAACTACATTTTACATTGAAATGTTACTCTTAAACGAAAATTTAAATTTAATATTATCAAACGAAAAGTTTGGTATAAAATAAAAATGTACTTTATACATAAAAAAAAATTCTCGTATTTTGTCTCCTTTAATAAGAAAATATTATGTACATGTTAATGAAGTGTGTTTCATGAATAAATGCATAAAACATGTAGTAATTATTGTCGATTATTTGTCGAATTGAACAACATATATCAATTTTCTATAAAAAAGGGCACATTTCTAACTATAACCATTTCATTCCTCATAACATTCTTTCGGGATAGGCATGACCCAGACAATAACATTAAATTAAAACTTTTAAATTCCGATGCTTTTATATAAATAAAGGAAACACTGCTCAATTGCTTTCTATCTGAATAATATGGAAATTAAATTTACTTACGACCAAAAGTGACTTCGTAAATTACATAGTAACAACTTCAGCATCGCCCGAATTCACAAAAAAGCAACAATCACTAAAATTATTTCCATATGAAAAGCAATTACGACCTGTGTACGCTGTGTACAATAGTCATCTAAGTTATGCGCCAAAAGCAAACTAAAACTGGAAGAAAATATCCTCTTCCCATTAAATGTCTAAATAATAATGATAATAAACAACCCTATTGCAGAATAACCTCTGCTACAGATAAAAACCAAACTACAGACAAATTCATTATTCCCGCTCTTTTTTTGGCGCCAGAACATCGTCGGAAATGGCTAAAATAGGTTTGTAGAAGTGACTAATAATTTACTTTTAAAATAGCATTCTAATGCTAAAACAGAAAAAAAAAACACAATTTCTGCTTCCCCTTCATTCTAATCAAAATGTCAATAAAGTGATTTGAAAAGGAATAAATAATGTTTAAGGGGGGGGGGGAGTTCTTTTAATATTTTCTGTTCATTGATAAATAAAATTTATAGATTTCAGAAAAAATGAGTCCAGGTCCGAGCACTGTCTCATCTCTAATACAGACATTTAGGAAAACTGACTCCAGGTAAAACTCGACATGGAAGAAAAACAAGTCTGGCCCGACCCAAATCGTCAGAAAAATAAAGATCAGGACACGGCCCGGCTCTAAAAGTCAGAAGACCTAACCCAGCCCGACCCTAGGGTGTGCGATCACCCCTTCGCCATCTCTCCCCCCATCTTAAATCCGCCAATGCCTGAATCATGAATTGGCGCGGCCCGACCCGGGCCGCGCCGCGCGACATTGAGCTTCAACCCAAGTCCTATTTCATGAAGATCTCTCATGTTGGTTTGAAAACTTTTATGGGCCCAAGGGGGAGCGATCGCCCATTCGCCCCCCCCCCCTCCTTAGATCCGCTATTGCTTGGTTCATAAATTGGTGCGGCCCGACCCGGGCCGTGCCGAAGTTGAGCTTCAGCCCAAGTCTTATTCCACGAAGATCTCTCATGTTGGTTTGAAAACCTTTATGGGCCCAAGGTGGGGGGGCGATCGCCCCATCGCCCCCCCCCCCCCACCTTAGATCCGCCATTGCGTCGTGTGCTAAAATTTCATTTTATTTCAGAATTCCTTTCCAAAATCTAATAAGATAACATTTTTTAGTTGCAAATAAAGATTGGGTGTCACCCCTCAGAGGGTGACACCCGGGGCGGACCGCCCCCTCCGTCCCCCGCTAGCTACGCCACTGGATTCAAGGTATAAGCAGTATTGTTACCTGAAATTTTAACATGAATGTTGGTAGTGGTAACATGTTGTTAAAGTTGTTTGTTGCTGATAAAAACAAGTAAAAGTAATGGTATTTCATTGTTTAACAGGAAGGTGTTTTTTATTATTATTGGTATTTATCATTGGTTCTTGTTATAATTTATTGTGGAAGTTTTGTGTTATGAAACACTATGTAATCACTTGGGAGTGATGTAAATGTGAATTAATTAGAAAAATGTGTTGCATGTGGTATAATTAATGAGATTCCTGTTGCTATGATGAAAAAAAAAAATGATGTATGATTTATGAATTTCTTTGATTGTTATTTTTTTGAGAATGCTTTAACTTATATATGATTGTTCGAGTTGAGGGTTATATCATTTTCTAGCTTCAAGTGACTATGGGAAACTGCTGAATGAGAATGAATGGGAACTAAGTAGTAAATTAGTTTCCATGTGTCTAACTTAAGAGTAAATACTCAGGAGTGTATGTAGCACCAGTAATATTTGATATGTAACGAAGAAAAGTTTATATTAAGATTGGTGTGAGACTAAGTATTTGCATAAAAGGTTAATTAGATATTATTAATGTGTACTTAAGAAGTTTTTGCGGTTCGATCCTATTATCACTCATGGGGAACATATCTGGTACAAGGAAAATGAGAGATAACCTTCACTTAGAAAAATATAAGTAATTAAAAAAAAAACTTTTTGTGGTGGACTGATACAGCCCTGATACAAGGAGTACTTATTAAAGAGACTTTCCAATCATCGTTGGGAAACGAGTGATCGTAAAGTGGAAGGGAGGTGTCACGTTGTGTCGGAAAAGACTGACCACACTCTTGTGATATCAGCGGAACAAACCCCCTCATCCCTCGATGCAATAATGGACTGTCTGTTGGTGTTCTGGGACTGGAGTTAAAGACATAAACATGAGAAGAAGAGAAAGTCTTTAGACGTCCTTGGATATGGACGCGTTTTCTGACCAGGATGAATTTGTTTACCTTTTTCTCTCTCAAGATAATGGCCGATAGTTCAGGCCTAACCAGTATTACAAATCTGTAAATATTTTGTTTAACGTTCATTAAACAATATTGTTTCTGTTAGAGGCATGTATTATTATTGTTCCACTCATCATTTAATATCGGAAACCAACATACAGGATATAACGGCCTGTGACAATGATGTTATAAGTTTATGTTCCGATCTTTATTAAAATGATAGATCGAATGTGTCGAGTGAATATATAAAGAAAAATTATTGCGAAAATGAATATCTATATCTATTATCATTTATGAGAAGATTATTATATACTAACTAATGATATATATATATATTATGCTTCATGAGAAAATATTGTAAGAATATGACATCATTACTTTGCTTCATAAGAAAATATAAATAAAGTTTTTGTTCTTCAATTTTTCAACAATTTGTATCAAGGTAATTCTTTTTCGTCATGTTTTTTTATTCATCAGTCGTCAAAATTCAGGTAATGTTTTTTTCTTATTTTTTTTATTTTTCTCACAAGTGACTTTTAATTTAATATTATCATAAGAAATCTCTATGAAGAACTATAAAGGTATATTTTGTCATGTCCTTTTTATTTTGGGTATTTTGCTGGCCCTCATTCAATGCAATGTGCTTCTAACCATTACTATGATCATTTGGCCTATTTTATGGAATGAAAAATAAAAAGCCTTTTTTCCATCCAACTCCTTTTCCAAACACAACAATATTAAACTTTTTTTATTTAAATTTTAATTTCTCAAAACTGCCTTTCAGATAGAGGTCTGCACGGGCCCGGGCCTGGCCCGTGGCCCGTACCCGGCCCGGCCCGCGGGCCGGGCCGGCGGAATCGTTCCGAATTTTCTAACGGGCCGGGCCGGGCCGGCAGATTTAGAATAGTTTTTTCAACGGGCCGGGCCGGGCCGGCAGATTTAGAATAGTTTTTTCGACGGGCCGGGCCGGGCCGATAAAAAAAATTTTCGGGCCTGCCGGCCCGTTCTGAAGATTTAAGCAGGAACGATAAAATATGAGATATTTTCAACGAAAATGGTTTTAACGAGAATAAGTATAAATGTAGCCATACTAGTTGGACAGCATCAATATAAAAATGCACAGTGTACCGACATCGGAGAATTACATTATGTGTAACCCATTTTAATATATTTTTAGCTGACTCATGTCGGTCCGAGATCACGCTTGCATTATTTTTCTACATATAGACTGGCCGGACCGGTACTAGACTTAATTATTGGCAGAAAACATGATTTGTAAAATTATTAACAGCGATAAAGAACTTATGTTAGCTTAGTCTTCGGATATATGCTTCTTGATGATTTTTAAATTAATTTCTCAATAATGCGAAAGTTTGACACATTTTCTGATTAATTTTAAATTGTAAAAGTATAAAAGTGATAAGCCTAACTATTAAAGGGATTTGGAATCGAATAGCGTTTTTCATTTTTGGTAAATAAAATACTTGTCTAACCTTGTTGAGATATAATAGTTTCTCAAATGATTGCAGGTTTTTCTCCCTTCCCTTGCTATTGCTTCCGGAAATTCTATTCAAAACACTAATAATGACAGTATTTTATTTGTTTGCAATATTCTTAAATTGCTTGTATCAAAAAATGGATAACGCCATTCGATTATATAGTTTCTGAATAAAGATATCTGCTAATCTTATGCGTTTCTGAGAAAAAAAAAAAAAATGAATTTAGAAATGTATCAGAAAGGAGCTTCTTTGAATTTAAGAATGGATTTGAAATCTATAATAAGATGATATAGAAATAGATTTATAAATCTTCTTTTATTAAACAACTTCAAAATTAACGATGTTTTTAGCTTTCTTTCTTTTTTCTTTTATTCTAAGCCATATTAATTTTTTAATGAATCTTTATTCGAAAGTTGAAAGCCTAAGAATCTAAGTAATCATTAATGTTGTTAATGAGTATTTGCTGTAAAATATACTGTAAAAATCATTCCATAGATATTTATGCAGTATTATTTAAAGGAATCTTAGTTATATGATAAAAATCTGAATTTTTTAGAAATCGTTGAAAATGTGACGGGCCAAAACGGGCCGGGCCTGTTTTCGCTGATTTTTGTACGGGCCGGGCCGGGCCTAAACTATAAAAATTTAAACGGGCCGGGCCGGGCCCGGGCCGAACTTTTGTGTTTTACAACGGGCCGGGCCGGGCCGGGCCTGGAAATTCCGGCCCGTGCAGACCTCTACTTTCAGATATGAAAAAGAAACTCTTTTAAAATTTTTAGAATCACCCGCTTCATTGGCCTTGAAGATGTGTTCACTCGACCAAGAGGGGAAAAAAATCTCTCATTAACAGTTAGTTTGTTTAACATAACATCTATTATGTTACATAGTTTAAGAAGTTTTTTTAAATGTCCACTTAAAAAAGAACAACAAAAGCCATGCACAAAGCATCAATTCTGGTGTCCACAAAACTATCACTGCTAAATATCTTCAATTAGATAACATTCTGTCATTGCAATTTTATCTCTACAGAAGTAAAGAGTATGAGTAAAACTCTTTATTTTATTTCTACTTAAAAAAAGTGTATTCTAAGCATTGATTGTGTTGAACTGCTACTCTTATAGAATGCACGTTATTGTTTATAAACAGTTATTTTTTACCTATTATCAACTCGGTGACTGGCTTTATCGTTAAAAAAACTCTAAAAATTCATATAGTTATAATGATTTTAATAATTTCTTTTTTAAATGTTTAACGTATTACTTTTTATCGGATATATTCTTAATTTTTCAATCTATTGTTAAAAAAAATCATTAAAAAGTTGAAACATAAAATTCTAAAAAATTAACAATTTTACTTCAATCAATATGTCAATTAACTTTGGATATTGTTGTTTTGGCTTGCCTTTTCTATAATAATTTATTAATTTATTGATGCTACTTATTTTATACCCATTAGAACCTGCAATCTCACGGATATTACACAACTCTTCATTTAAAAATTCATCAGAACAGACTTTAAACCCTCTGTCAAGCATGAAACTGAAAGTAGAGAATATATAACAACAAGTTGGAAATTGCACGTGAACGTAGTAAATGAGGTGCGTTCGTACGATAACGAAGTTTTAAAAATATTCAGATCTTGCTTATATAGTAGAGCGTACTTCGGATACAGTATAGTAGTCGAAATCTTTGTGTTTCTGTAAATATGCAGAAAGTAACTTTTATTACACCTCAGAAACGTATATCTTATTCATAAAATGTGAAATAGTTGAATATAATTAAAACACGCCCCAAACAATGTTTCCCCGTATAGCATTATGTAGTGGAATACTTTTGTGTGGCCCTGTAATTTAATAATAAAAATTCTTTGCATCACAGATTGTACAGAATGCATATTTTAGTATATATTTCATAAATTCATGCAAATTCTATTATGTTCGAATGAGTGTAACATCATAAAAATGCATTTGAATCTTTTTTCCCATTGACCGTAATGTAATGGGATATCTTTGATTGTCCCTGTAAATGATCTATGCATCCGACTTTCATAACATTTGAAATGACTCGATAAAATTACGTAACAATTATATGTTTTAAATTTCAAACGATTAAAGTGCATTAAATTTTTTTTTCCCTCATTGACCGTAATGTAACGGAATCCTTTTGATTGTCCCTGTAATTGATCTATGCATCCGATTTTCATAACACTTGAAATGACTCGACAAAATTACGCAATAATTATATGTTTTAAATTTCAAACGATTAAAATGCATTTGAAACTTTTTTCCCCATTGACCGTAATGTAACAGAATCCTTTTGATTGTCCCTGTAATTGATCTATGCATCCGATTTTCTTAACACTTGAAATGACTCGACAAAATTACGCAATAATTATATGTTTTAAATTTCAAACGATTAAAATGCATTTGAAACTTTTTTCCCCATTGACCGTAATGTAACGGAATCCTTTTGATTGTCCCTGTAATTGATCTATCCATCCGATTTTCATAAAATTTGAAATGACTCGACAAAATTATGTTATAATTATGTATTTTAAATTTCAAACGATTCGGTTGGGTAGTTTTTGCGTTGTTATATGCGGATGGACAGACAGACAGACAGACAGACAGACGGACAGACAGACAGATGGACGGACTGAGCGACAACAATAGGTGCTATGTATTTACATAATTACGAACGCACCTAAAAAGGTGAACAAGTGGAATTTGGAATAATGTGTTGTCTACTAATTTTCTTTCTATAAATAGATCTTTTCAAAGAATCCCCCTCCCTAATTAAAAAAGCGTCTAAAAACGGTAAACTACAACTCGCTTCGAATTCATATGTAAATTGAATATTTTTATCTAATTTATTAACTTTATCAACAAAATTAAGGAAAGAATCTACTCCCCATTCCCAAACCAGAAAAACATCATCAACATACCTTTTCCAAAATATAGGAACCTTATCAAAATTTTCAAAAATTCTTTTTTCATAGGGTCTCATTTTGAATTCCGCAAGAAAACCCTAAATGGGAGAACCAATTAGAGCCCCCAACTTTTGCTCATAAATTTTCCCATCAACCATAAAGAAATTATTATTTGTGATTAACTGTAAACCAGTTTTCAGTGTCTTTTTTATATTGTCACTATATTTTTCTGAACTATCTATCAAACTACTAATATAGGAATTAACTTCACTAATGTCGATTGATGGAAACAACGACTTGACATCCATACTTGCCAAAATACATTCCTGCGAAATCTTAAGTATTTTGATATGTTCTACAAATTCTGCTGTGGAATTAACAACCAAGTCCGAAGGAGGTAATAAGTCTTTCAACAATAAGACAAATGCTTTTTCCAAAAAATATGTTGGCGCTTGACATCTCATTACTATTGGGTCATTTTTTTCTGTCCCCCAGTGTTAAAAAATAAGGCTCCGGGAGCTCAAAGCATAATGAGACACATTTGTAAATCGTCGTTAGGTAACCGGATTTTCACAGCACATTTTTAGGGTTTCGTTCATCTGACGCAACCCTATTCATCTCTGTCCGCTGTCTGTCTGTCACAGAATCCGTACACAAAAACTATATAAGTCTGGGCGTTCAAATTTTGTGTACTTATAGATGAATACCTCTTATCACACAACATATAAAATTTTGGAAAAGACTATTATTTTAATTAAAATATTTTTTTTTTAAATATCACTAGTCCATTTTTTGAAGTTTTTTCTTCTAATTGTTGCACGCAAGTTTAAATATATATAAAAATTATTTCTTTTTTACGCTTCAAAAAGAAATGGAGTACTCCTATTGCCACAATTACAAAATTGGCATTAAAAACTACAAAAATAAATTATCTCAAAAATAAATCGAGGTACAGCTTTTAAACACATTGCATTTAAAAGAACAATTTTTTTCCCCTATACGATGGTGTAAAAATAGAAAATGTGCGATATTTATAAGTTTAAAAATTTGCAATAACGTAAATTTCAGAATTCAAATTTCATTTCTTCTAATTGTTGCATACAAGTTTAAATAAAATTATTATGTATGTAACATAAATTAATGGATTAAATCAATCACGTGAAAAAGCTTTTATTTGTTTTTATTTCATCATATTACATTATATTTATCCTCTATTTTGACATGCGAAGTGAAACTTTTTTTATTTATTAAATTCCTATTCATTTAAATTACTAGCCGACTCTGGTGACCGGTTTGGTCTTCCTTAAATTTATGCTAAGCTTTGTAACATTTTACTTTTATACATAATTTTATTTACTTGCGTACTTTCACACTAAATCTGTAGATACTGATGGAGAAATCAACAAATATATGCGATCAAAGCAGCATTTAGGGGAAGAATTCAGTATTCTGTTCTGGTTGGCGCGATTGGTGAATAAATCTGAAATGGCGCAGAAAAACAACTGTTCGTTTGTTAATTTAATAATAAAATGTTTTGGAGGAGATATTAAACGAAACTATCTGTGCAATCTGCGATCACACTTACCTACTTGTTTTATCTTTAAAAGTGTAAAAGTATTTTGTTAACTTTTTGAAATATTTTTTGTTATGGTGGGTGTTTGTTAAAGCCGTATAGGACGCAATGAATACATACAAAAAATTCACAAATACTACCTAAAATACTTATATATTCACCCAGTTGTTGTTTTTCGTTTTACGAATAAAGATTCGTCGATTTTCACGGTCAGTGGCCCTCCTTTTTATAATGGTTGTACTTTCTTTTTTACAATTGTTTATAATAAATAATTGGCACAAAATTTCCCTTTTTTATGGCTGAAGTACCTCAAGGTCATATAAATATGAAATTATGACCTATAAAAATATTATGAACTGGTAACTATTTATGTTTTTAATCATGAAAAGTGAAATGATTTGCTTAATTAATGCATTTATCTTTATTTTAACGTTACGGAAATGAAATCACGTGTAAAAACCATTAAGTAGCTCGTAGTCTGTATAAAAACCATTCAAATAATTCAGATTACTAAAGATAAGGCAACTAAGCCGGCTGAGGAAAATAAAATATTATTTAATCTTTCGTAATTATATCTGAAACATGGGTTTACGTTAAATATAAACGGTATTTGAAACATTACGATTTTAAATTGAATTTGGAGACTACTGAAGGGCTATCACAAAAGATATTTTATGCCGCCAAATCACGTTTGCTGTTTAATTAATTGGCAATGGACACGATGATGAGTAATTATCTCTTAGCTTTAAAAGTCATCAAAAAAGCCGATTATTGGATGGTTTTAGAATTATGTATTTAGATAAGATCTTAGATATGAATATTATAAAACGGCAATCGAAACTATTTTTTAAAAACAAAAATTGTAAAACAAGAGATTTCTAAATCAGACGAATCAGTTTATATCTACAAAAGTTCCTGATATACCAGATGTAGGTGTTTGTAGCTGGTAGGCAATTAGGGATATTATGATAATGTAAAATGTTTGTTCAAACTTCTAAAAATCGACAGGATTATTTTAATAATACCATGCAAAATATAGCTGTGAGAAAAGTCGTAAAAAATCCAGGCCCGTAGCCAGGATTTTCTTTCGGGAGGGGCTGAATCTTGAAATTTTTTTTGATCTTGCAAAAGTAATTTGTATAATTTACAGCAAAAAATTTAAACAATCCTAAAATGTGTTTCTGCATAGGGTACTTAATAACCATGTCAAATATTGTTATTTCGTATTTAATTTTTTTTTCCCAATTTCTGTTGCAATTTTTGACAATCAAAAGTACTTCCAGTTTCTAAACCAAATAGTTTTTAGCAAAAAAATTCCGCGAAACCCAAAAAACCCAAAATAAAAATGTTTAGTTAGCCTTTTAAGTATCCTATAAGAAAAAGTTAAAATATATTGAAATGGAAACAAGTAACATGAATTTATTTAAAACACAGGATTAATACTAGCGTGGAAGAGTCTGTTCATTGCGAGTACGAGGTCTTGAAACTATTGATCCATAAATTAAATTAGTTTATTTCGCATTATTTTTTCCAAAAAAATATTGCTACAGTCATATTTAATCCTAAAAATTATCTTTACAGTTTACATTCTCAGATTATAATAATGTTAAATGCAGTACTCCCGGTATATTTAATCCTAAAAATTATCTTTACAGTTTACATTCTCAGATTATAATAATGTTAAATGCAGTACTCCCGGTATAATAAATTTACTAATGCAATGGAAGCAATCATCATAATTTCTTCTTAGCCATGATGCTGATTAACTTATCAAGATCTACTGTAATGTCAACGAATGGAAATCATTTCAAAGCGACTCAGTCTCTCATTGGCCATAGTGATTCGAGTCAAAGATTTAATTATTTTCATAGTCGAAAAAGATATTTCAGCACTGACTGCTGTTATTGGGTTTTAAACCAAGACTGTGAACATGTATTTGCTATTATTGTAATACGTCACATTACAGTGTAAAAACTTCTAGGACCTCTGTGCTTGTATCAACACTTTGCTTGCAGCCTAATTCATATCCAGCTTTCACTTGCTACATTAACATTTTATCATGAAAATTTTCAATAAGACTTTCTACACGGAGAATAAAGACCGTGATATTATAAGACTCTTCAGCGGATGTATTTTGAGGGTTTGTATGAGTTGTCTGTATAATTGTTAAACGTGGGATCTTTATTTCAGTTTGGAAGATGTCTTCCTGAAGTTTTGATGCACAATAAAATATCTCACAAAAAATTTCTGCTGCATTTTTCGCTATATTTATGTAAAACAATTGGGACATTTTTAACATAAGTTACAGCCGATATCATGCCTCGAAATTTTTCTTGAAGAACTCCCTATGACTTTATCAGACAGAAAACCATCTCGCAAACACAGAGGCTAATAAGAAAATCATTCTTCTCCCGACTGCCAAAAAAGGTCCAGCTACCAAAGAATTCTTCCATGTGTTTTTCAAAATATTTTATGAGCTAATGCAAATGTATGTAGCTCAACAAAAGTTAATATGCTTTCATGCCTCTCGATAAATTTTGTTCTACAAATACGGAGAAGTCATTTTCTTTTGTTTAATGGGGTATATTATGCTATTGCTTCTTGAAGCGCTAAATTTGTCTTTGGGTGATTTTTAAAAACTTTTGTCACTGCTTTAACAAGTTCATGATACTCTCTGATTATGGGATTCAGCATGCTGTTGGATAAGGTAAGTTTTAACAGATGGCTTTCAAAATGGACGCATCTAATTTTTGGATACTTTGAAAATTTTCAGAATGGACACCGCTAGCTCGCCAGACTTATTAGCTACTTCATCATACGCCTTTGTGACGCATTTATACATGTCAAGACGAAATTCATCACTATGTTGTAGCATTACTTTTCTTAAATTTTTGGCAGAGAAGTAAATTTTTTAATAGTCCACAAATCTAACACAAAGGTCAAGCTGTTCTACGCTTGAGTTTCATCAGCAATTAAGCTACGCGTTTTGTTTGTACTAACAAAACATATCACGTTATTTATGTTGATAATTAATTTTTCGGTAACTGTATCTGAGGCCATTTGAGTGTTTTTATTCTAAATGTTTTGTATGAAGTAAACAGCATTTCTACGGATATTTATAATATCGCATTTCAATTCATTCTCTCCAGACTTTGCTCAAAATTAAAAAGACTTAGCTAACAATCTTTTTCATAACGATTTCTCTAACGTTAGAGAATCATCATCTGATAATCTCAAAGTGGCGTATTTTTCTCTGCACAAAATGAGATTGCTTCAAATATTAGTCCAAGAGCTGCTTGTTTTGATTTCCTCTTTTCCTGAAGTTCTTTGAAAACTCAACAATTAAATATTAATTTACTGTATTCCTAAAGAAATCTTAATTTCGTTTTCTAAAATAACATACGGTTTGTGATATTCTCATTGCATTGGATATGCTGTAAGAATTGCATAAGAAAACACATTTAGCCTTTTTCCAATGTCTGAAACATCTAAAAACTAGTCTTCCTGGTTTTTTGTGTTCTTTTTGTACCTTTTTGTGAAAAAACAAAAAACAAGTTTTACAATAAATGCGTTTTGGAATATATAAGAAAAGGAAATACTATTTCTGGATCTTTCTTCCATTTTTCTTATTTTTGTTTCTTTCCTACAGTTATTGGGAAACTATATGGCGGTTTGGAAAGTAAAATGGAACCAAAAATGTTTTTCTTCGTGGCATCATCTAAGTCATCTCTAGTTACATAGCAATATCATATCGAGTTGCTTGCTATACTGCAGGCTCATGTCGAGTATTTGACGAATCCCCACCAAAGTCAAATTGTTCCGAACGCTAACATCCAAACAATTCTAAATTTTAATTTCTAAACAACACTTGCTACCAGAAAAAGTTGATATTATAGGAATTGGTTGTTTTACGTAAGTCAGTTCAAGATTTAGCGCACCCATGGTGCTGTTTTGTTGATTTTGTAATTAAAAAAGAAAAGTGCGCGTCTGAAAAAATATTTTTCCTATTTCATATCATATTTTCTAGTTACTTAAAAGATTCCATTAACAATCATTTACATTTTTCCTTCCATCTTATCTAGCCATTTGACAAAATAATGTATTTTCCTTCGTTAAATTCGCGGCTCAAACAGTTTATTTTAGACCCAGAAATTGTATTTGATAAAATTCGTACTTTTTATACTCACATACTTCACTTCAATTACTAAATTAAATTTCTAGCTGTAAACTGAGTCAGTGTTGTTTAAATTTTTACTTCGCCCCTAGGCACAAATCAAAATGTCTCTACATTTACTTTACAAATAGCACCCCGTGGCCCGTCAGCACACCCGCCTACATCTGTAGATTTGCCTCACAGTGTAATTGGGGTGAATTTTTTTAAAGGTTTTGTCGATACCATATCGTTTTTCTTCGCATCATTATTTTTCAAAGATACATTCTAATAATTTCTTTTTAATAAAAAGCGTTTTACAGCTATAACATCATTATCAAAGATACTTTCTTTAAAATTATATTTTTTCACATGATTTTACATTAAAGTTTTTGGCTCCCTTCTGTGCAAAACATTTTAACATTGACCGCTCTAAGTTTCATTTATATGCATGATGATAAAGAAAATAAAGGAAGAACATAACATGTCTCCTAAAGTTAATACGCCATATATGTGTATTGCACTAATTTTTCTTAGTCAAATTAATGATTCGGAATTACACTCGATCGAATTTTACTGCGCATAAAGATAGTTAAAATTGGGTTTTAAAAAGAATTTATATTTTTTCTGGTAAATATCTATTTAAAAAACAATATATTCAAATGACCGATATAATGAAGGATTACTGTAATTGTAATTGAATAAATGGATATTTTTACAGTTAAAAATACAATTGATTTTGATTTAATGGAAGATAAAAACAAACAGAATTAATTTATTATTGTAGAGATAATTTTGTAAAGTCTTTTCAAACTTTCGGGAGGGGCTTCAGCCCCCTTAGCCCCCTCCCTGGCTACGTGCCTGAAAAAATCGTTATTTGGTGCCCCTCCGTTCATCCGGGGCACATTCCCTTTAGAATTAATCTGATGTTGTGACATGGGGAGCCGGAGAAAAATCGTAGCGCACGTCGTTTTAGTAAAAAAACGAAAGGTTTCCTAGTTCAACACAGGATTCGTGGAGAACGAAATAAATAAAAATAATAATGTAGAGGCTTCATAAAAAAAACTAAACATTGGCAGCTCCAAAATTTTTATTTATATGCAGTCATATGGAGAGATAAATGCTTTAATTTGACTGACGAAATGAATCTAGTTGCAGAAATAAACATTTTGTTCCAAATGATTGGCCACTTCATTTCCCTCAATACTTCCTGGCAACTGCCCGACCATCTCCTCCGAACAAACTCGTGATTTCTATGTGAAAACTTCCTGCTGGAAAAAAATAATTCTCTGGAACATTATATATCCTCGAACCCAATGCTTTTTATGTAAGCAGCATTTGAATATCTGTCGTCGAGATCAAAGCAGCGGAATCGAATGTCTCCCCCCAAACGATAATTTTATTGAAAAGATTATTATTTAACTTATTTTATAACCGAAAGTACATGATGGTTATAATCAAAGTTACCCTGTTTGGACCGACGCGACGTAGAGTCCTCTCTGGTTGAGAGATATTGATGAAACTTGGAATATAAATTATATGGATCATGGGGAAATGGAATCTGCAATAAAAAATAGTTCAAATTTCGACCACCAGATGAGAAAAAGGCGCATGAAGACCACAAATCTCAAACTGGAAACAAGAAAACATTTTTTTTATTTACAGCATGTGTTCAATGTGCATTCCAGTTGTGTCAAGCATATGTTCAAAGCGTATTATAGCCTGTTCAACAGTATCGCGAAGGGTTTCTCGATCAATTGCAACAATACTACGAGTTATGCTTGCTTTTAAATCAGGCAGAGTCCGTATGTTTACTTCATATACACGACCTTTCAGGAATCTCCACAACCAAAAGTCACAGGAATCGAATCCGGGAACGAAGAGGCCAGGTTGTCGGAAATTTTCTCTAAATTACTCGATAATCTCCAAAGGGGGCACGAAGAAATGCCGTCACTGCTCGGGCTATGAGGTGGTGCACCACTTTGCATGAATACGGTAGTCTCTAAAAACTTCCACGCTTGTAAGGATGGAATGACCTGCTGTTGAAGGATGTCGCAATAACGAGTACCCGTAAAAGAACACCTTTTAGAACACTGAGGAGTTCTTTCTTCAAAAAATAGGGACCAAGAATGAAATCAGCCATAAAACCACACCATACACAGGGCCGTAGCCAGAAGTGAATAATAGGGGGGGGCTCAAGAAAATGTAGGGGGGGCTCATGTTTTTTTTTTCTATCACTCTGATGTAGAAAGATAAATTAGTGCATATTCATATTGTATGTACTATGTTTTTTATTAAACTGTTGTAATAACCTCATTTTAAGCTAAGAGAAGAATAAGCTGATGAAAAATTCGAGTGTATAACGAGTGCAAAATTAAACATCATCTTAGCTTCGTATGAGCAAATAGGAAGAGCGAGTGTTGAAACTTATTTTAGTTATAATTTAGTATTTCTACAAAACTTTGAAAAGGCCTCAAAACTAAATTAGATTTTTGAACAGAATTTCATTTGGATTTTCAAAAAAGAAATTCATTGAGTAACCATGAAATCTTTTCTAAGAGAGGCTCAAAATGCTTTAAGGGTTGGGGGAGGGGAAGGGGGCTGAGCCAGCACATCCTTAACTACGGCCCTATCTGTCATACTAGAACTTTCTGACAGAGTAATTGAAATGCCTCTGCATTTTCGAATTAAAATTTTCTAATAACATTAAATCTGCTTTTTTAAAAAAGCACATGAAAAAGTTAGTCATATATATCCATTGCTATCTTTATAGTTTGCACTCGCGTCTTGAGTAATTCATGACAGATAATTATAAAAAAAGAAGTTCATAGGTTTAAATATATAGGTTATAGAATTTTCGTCAAAAACGAATTTTCGTAAAACTCAGAATTTTGGTCGAAAACGCAAAAGAATTGGCGTTCGACCTCTAATACTTATACTGGTGAAATAAATGATGATGTCAACAAGTAAATAAAAGCTTACAGTTCACTTGTTTCGAAATAGTTGCAACCTTTAATCTTTTTTTTTAATCTGCCCTCAAGGAAGCTTAAGTTTCATTCTTTTACAATAAAAACATTAACAAAATCAAAGTTGTATTTTGCATTTAAAATTATTACTGTGTTCATTCAAAAATTAAAAGCATGTACATTTGAATTGGCTATTGGCATTTTTCTTTGATTACCATTCATAAATCAAGGACTATATATATATTCTTTAAATTTAAACTAGAAATATTCCAATATACAACAAAATGTTTATCATAAGATAATATTTATGATAAAATTAATTATAAGTTTGATCTATGCTAGTAATAGAAAACGCTACAGAATAAATATTTTCAGTATATAACTAATGCTGATACAATATAATATAAATAATATGTCAAAAGTAATTAAAATGCTCGCATTTCACCTATTTAAAACGAGTTGTAATCTTCATTTCTAATCATTATCTTTTTTTAACAAAAAGAGAACTTCAATTATTGTTATATAATAAAAGCATAAACAAATTCACTCATAAAGAATTTAAAAAAAAATTTTATGCACAGTCAAATGTTAAAAACATTTGCAATTGAATATACTATTAAAAAAATTCTTTAATTTGAAATACCATGACTCAAACTTCAAACACAAAGCAAAATATGAATACTTAAAACCTTATTTTATACTAGAAGCAAAACAGGATTAAAAAATTCTTCAGAAAAAACGCTTTATAGCAAAATGCTAAAATACCAAATTGCAACGAACTGCATTTTTCATGTAACACGAAAACAAAATAATAAAAACAAACAATAGTACATGTAACAAACACACTTTTGTAACAAATGGAATTCTTTTTAAACCAATTTGGAAAAATATAATAAAGTATGCTTTAATGGATACATGAAACAATATAAAATATTTAAGTTAAATAGATATATAAATACGAATGGTTATATAAACATTATAAATGTGAAAACTAACCTTGTAGTGTATACTAAATACATAAACTGAAAAAAGTAGATTTAAAATTAATAAAGTAATGTCAACAAATTGAAGTTCACCTGCTTTAAAACAACTGAAGTCTTCTATTTTTTTCTCATTAAATTTTTTAAGGAAAACTTCCATATTGAGTGTTTCTGTTCTTTCTTTTTCAAACGCAAGAAAACTCAAATCGGCCATTCTTTGATGAGACATTGTTAGTCTTTGTGGACGATTTATTCTTGTAAGGACTGAAAATGTTGATTCACATATTGCAGTACTACATCCAAAAGTTTTAACAGTTGCTAATAGTTTATAAGTGTCTTCAAATGCAACCCTATATTTAAAAAGTTCATTAAATACAACGGTGTTTGGATTTTCTTCAGTGGTTCTTTTTATGAAATTCTTTACAACAATTATTTCATCTTTAGATGGAAGCTTAACATTATAATTTTCTAATATCTTCATTTTATTTAAATCCATATCAAACTCTGCACTTGACAGCGCTAGAAGTAACTTATCGTTATTATTAAATCGCCTTTTCATTTCATTTAATACTATACCTAAAGTTTCAAAATAAATAGCTTTTAGATGTAATGTTTCATCAATATTCGAGCTAGCACCTGTAGTTCCTACAATTAAATAATCTCTGAGTTTTGTAGAAGTGGTTTTTCTTCGCTTTTTTGAACATATTTCTTCTTCCTCTTCCTCAACAACAAATTCAGTGGACATCAAATTTAAAATTTCTTCGTAAATTTCATCTGACCTTAAACAAGTAAGTGAATCTATTGTAGAATCTACAATTCTTAAAGAATAAGTTAAACTAGTTTCTAGCTTTTGCAATAATTGGTTTGCAGGATCTAGCGTTTCAAGAATTCTCTTCAAAAATATTAAGCAGAATTTGAAAGCTTTGATTTTCATTATCGTTAACAAACCAGTACTTTCTGCAATGTTTACTCCATCTTGTTTTCTGTCCAGTTTTACTTCTTCTAGAGTATTCAGAATTTTTTTATAATTGTTATACACAATTTTTGTAACATGTAAATGTCCACTCCATCGCTGTTCTAATAAACGAACAAGGGATTGACCTTCATATTTCTTAGCTATGTTACCTTTTCTCAAAAAGTTGTACAGCATGGATGGAACACTGATCAAAAAACTGTTTGGTTTCACTTACATCGTTTATTGATTTTATAATTACTAAATGAAGTCTGTGGCTGCAGCAATGTACATATGGGATATTTCTATCAAGATGTTTCTGCAATATAGCTTGGACCCCTCCTTTTTTACCGCTCATGACTGAAGCACCATCAAAACATTGACTCAAAATTTTAGAATTATCTAAATTACAATCATGAAGGATCTTTAAAGTTAAATCAGCAAATGTTTTTACATCCAAGTCAGAACATGTTTTTATTGCGATAATTGATTCTTTTATTTTCCCGTCCTTTACGTATCTTGCTCCTAATGCAACATTTTCACTATTATTTCTATCACGCGTTCCGTCTTCCAAAATCGAAAACCAGGGAACATCAGCATTGCTAATGTCATTTGATATATCTTCTGACACTATTTCAGCAAGGATTTGTATTACATCATTTTGTATTTCAGGTGAAGTGTATTTTGCATTAATTGGCACTGATTTGACACATTCTGCAAGTTTATTGTCCTTTTTGATTGTGTATTTAAAAAGGTTTTGAAATAAACTAATTTCCTCATGTTCATCTATATCATACGTACCACGTAATGAAAGTTCATTTATAACTAAGAAATGTACGATTTCTGCAATAGATTGAACATAATATCGGTTTTTTTCTAGAACATCGTTACATACCAAAGATGACACACTTAAATTCACCTTTTCACTTTCTTCTCTTTCTGTCCACATGCTGATTGATATTATATGATTCATTGACGAAGCATGCTTTTGAAACCCTCTGTCCTTGGACAATGCTTTTTTCCAATTCCGAAAACCGGCTGAGATAAATGGATTTTCTTTAGTCCCCGAATGAGGAAACTGTCGACAAGGATAACAAAATACAGCACCTCTGCTCTTGGAATATTCCAGCCACTTAAATTTGTTCATCCAATCTGGTTGAAAACTCCTGTTATCCGCATTTTTTGGGTACTCTGATAAATTTGTACTTTTTAAATTTCTATCGCCCACTTTCGATATGTCACTAGGTGCATCGGCATTCATCCTGCCTGATAAGTCACCGAAGACCGAAAGAATAACCCTCATGCCTGTTGAGTTTCTGATATCCGATTGCATAATACGAACTAAAAATCATAAAATCACTTCCAACAACAGAGGGGGGGATACGACACCTCATTGACCGAATGAAAACTTTGACTAAGAGCAGAGCAGGAGCAGCTAAGAGCAGATTTCTATAAAATAAATTGATAATTTAAAAATTCCTTTTTTAAATTAAACCACACACACAAGAAAAAACAATTATTAACATAAATAAAAAAAATATATATAATAAAAAAAAGAGTCATTTACACTTCCTGGAACCTAGTCAAGCTAAATTCTACATTTGCTTAAAAAAAAAAAATTATAATGCGTTACCGGGTTTTTGCTGATCATGGCGCCACACATACGTCACCCATGTATACTAGCAGTAGAAGACAATAATACCAATAATAATTTGATAGGATGCACATTACAAAATACCAACGATTTAAATTTACAAATCTATAAATAACTCATTCACCTCGCCGACAAATGGAGGAGGGGGGGGGGTTAAGATAATAAATATTTCTGTTGATAATTTGCCAAACCAAACTGTTGATTGTTAAAAGCAAAAATATTTTTTATGATCATAATTAAGTACTTTTTTTCCATTTCAGAAAAGATTGCTCAACTTGAAATGGAAATCTATAAATAATGAACGTTGATGATTAGATTCAAATGTTTGTTTTATTTATGCTAAACATAAACCGAATAATCTAGATAAATTTTTGAAGTATATACAAATTTATATTGATTGCAAAACATCATAATGTACGATTATAGACATTCAAAAAATTTGCACAGGCCGGGTTCGGGCCGATTTCTCATTTTGATTTTTTAAACAGTTTTATTTAGTGACCTTGGAATCTTTTTCAGGGGGGGCTCAAAATTTTTTAGGGGGGGCTGAGCCGCCCCTGGCACCCCCCTAGCTACGGGCCTGACCATACAGTAATGTAATCAGTATGCAAAGACTGTTCATGGACAATATTAGGTCTTGCAGTATGCCATACTTGACAGTTCTGAGTATTCACTGCTCCATCTATGGTTCATTCTACCACAAAATGTTCCAAAGTCATGCATTGTGAACAGTATTCTGGCCAAAAACAACCTCACAAATTAAGTTCGTGTTTCCGGGTCTGCATGTTTCAGCACTTGCACAACGTGAATCTTGTATGTATACCAGTTTATAATGGGTCGAAAAACTTTTCGTACTATAGACAAATAGTCCAAGAGCCGATCGCACAAAACCCTATGTCATCGAGCACAAGAAAAAACCCTTTATTTTATGGAAGATTAGCAAAAGGGGAACCTAATCATCCATGTCTGCTGGAAGCGAAGTGGTGCATAAGCCAAAAATGAATACAACTAGTGGTTGACTCGTAGGCTTAGCATTGTGTTTTCCTGCACCCAGTTTTCCATGTTTTCATATTTTTTTACTGTATGACAAACACAATGCTAAACTCACGAGTCAATCACTAGTGGTATTCCTTTTTGGCTTATGCACCAATTCACTTCCAAGAGACATGGATCATTAGATTCCTCTGTTACTAATCTTCCATAAAATAAAGGATTTTTTCTTGTGCTCGATGGCATAGGCTTTAGTTCGGTCGGCTCTTGTACTAAAGGGGAGAGGCAAATCCCGTGACACTGCTCGAGAACTTTTCGAAGAATAATGGGAACCGGACGCTCTTTTGACCACTGCAAGAGCAACTTCTTTGGCAGCTTCATTTGAAATCTTTTTCCGTCCTCTTCCATGCTTCACACCCAATTCTCCAATCTTTTCGAATTTAGAAACCATCTTGTTCAGAGCCTGTCTCGACATTGGTGCTTTTCGTAAGCCGTTCAAGCGTCGATATTCTCGCAGTGCAATTAACAATGGGGAAATTGCACGTTTTTCAATTTAACTTGCATTTTATAGTGTACAAACGTACGAGCATTTTGATACCATTTTTACGTTTTTTTGAAACTCGGAAAGACCATTAAATTAACTTTAAAAATGCAGATTTTGTTTCGGCGGGAAAAAGCCGCGTCACGTGACGAAAGCGGTTTTGACGTCACTACACATGAAAATAAACCTATGCCGTAATCTCCCCTGTACTTTTCTATGAGGATAGCTTGTATTATGCTGAATGATTTCTTTCTTTTCTTAAAAATGGTTTGTAGAACAAACTAAAAGCATTGTAAATTGCTGTAATAAATAAATAATATTGTGAATTCGAGAGAGATTTTTTTCCCCTCATTGTTCTAAGGATTTTCATTTTAAAATATCGATACATGTTTATACTACAATTGTATTTTATAGAATAACATATATTTCTCCTTCTTATTAATATTTCACAATAATTAATTTCACAAACTGGTTCAAATAGTATTTCGTTCATTATCGAGAAGGTCTGGACAACTTATAAAAAATTTTCGTATTCATATTTTATATTTGAAATGAGAATTTGTCCTGCTTTCGTTAAACGTTTTATCTTTTCAATTGTTAAATAAGCTACTTTTGAATCGGAAAACAGATAAATTCAGAATGAAAGCAATTTTTTCAGGTGGCTTTAAGGTAGCCTTATAGAATCTTTATATAATTATAAACAAAAAAAGAAAAATAATAATACTTTTTTGAAAATGTTTTACGTACACAAAAAATAACAAGTAATTATTTTAAATACTGTCGGTTTTATGAACTCCATCAGACTTTGGGATTGAAAATATTATGTTTTATAAACCTGCAGATTACAACTCAGTATTTGATTTATGAATTCTATTTTTTATGTTTGTTATAAATTAACAGTATTTTAACGGAACTCAAAACAACCAAAAGAGAGAAACAGGAATCCCCCGGCATACATAAGCAATGTGCTCTGTAAATCTTACGTAAATTTACGTACTGAAGTTTTATGTAGTACAATGCTTATTTTCAAAATGAAAATACTATTTTTTTTTAACAAGATAATCAAAAAATTTTCATTATTATTATTATTTAATGAAAATCAGAGCATTGAGAAAAAGACATATGTGTTCAGAGTCTGATAAATGTTAAGCAGAACATTCTGAGAAACTAAATTTCAAACAAACAAAAAGTACTACTACATGGATTCAAAAGTTATTCGTAAGCAAACAATATTAAAACGCCAATTAAATTATTTGTACACTTTTTTATTTAACTTTACTTGGTTTTCGCATTTAAGGATAGGATTGTGCATTTGATTTTTCACCCATTTTCAGATAAATTAAGAAATATAAAAAATATGCACTAAGTATGCTTCCAGTCACAATACATCGTTTTAATATTTTTAGAAGTTAATTATAAATCAATACATTAATTTTAACGGTGTTTTCCGTTAGCCCAAAATAGTTGATAAATTGTCGAATTCTTTTTGTCGTTACAAGGTGCAACAACATTGAATGCATTGTGTTCTAAACCACGGTCGCCCCCCCCCCCAAAAAAAAAAAAAATTAAATGGTTGTGAAGCTGCAAATAGTTTATAGAGTATAAAGTAAAGAGGTAAAAAATAAAGAGTCCCTTTTTTATAATCCGTTTTTTATATACGATTCGTATCAGTAATTTCAACTGACAAAGGTGAGCTTATTCCTTGATAAAGATCAAATAAATATAGATTTTTAATATTGCTATCTTTGGCATATTCGGCAACATTTGGATGGATTCCCCCACCCCACCCCCATTTCTCTCACACATTACACATTTCATTAAAAAAAAGAAAGAAAGAAGGGGAAAAAAAAAAAAAAAAAAAAAAAAAGGTGAAATTTTAACAAGTGAAAACAAAATTCTACATAGAATGGTATCTGAATCTGAGTAATACATATGTATTATAAGCAGTGTTGAATTCAGGGGTTGCCCGGTGTGGACATATTTAAGAAATATGCTTGAATAAATTAACACTTTCATAATAAATGAACAATGATTATAAGTTGAAAATTCAATTTAGAAATTCTAAATGATGGTTTAAATAATACTTTTCTTTTCATATATTAAAACAGAAATCGGGCAAATATTATTATTTTTTCAAAATAAATTCACAAGCCTACATTTTCTACCAAATGTGTTAAAAAAAAAAAAAAAAAAAAAAAAAACGGTGAATTTTTTATAATTAAGTTTGATAACCATGCCAAATTATCGTATTATATTGGACATTTTATGAAAATAAAAAGTAAAAAATGAACTGCAATCATAAGTTTTTGCTTTAATACTTATTTTTAAGTAAGCACATAAAAAAAATAAAGACAATATTTATATATTTAGGCACGTATGTTGTAGTAATTTGTTTCTGATCTATGAAAAAGCAATTATTATTGACAGTAGTTAATTTAAAATTTTATTTGATTAGTCAGAATTAAATTTTTTCTTGTTTCTTTTACGCAATAGTTCAAAATTTAACTTTCTCATAATAAATTCGAGTTAATTTTTTATCTGTAATATAACTTGTACAACACGAAATTTTATTCATAACAAAACGAATTATTAAGCATTACAATGAATTAAGGAAACAATACATTTCAAAAACTAGATAAAGACGATTTTATTTAAATAAAACTATAATTCATTTTTTATTATTTTAAGTAAATCAGAGTGAGTAAAAAAGAAATGTGCCTTTTAGCTTTAGCTTCTTGTATCTTTACCCACATGAAATGCGTTTTTTATGCTCTTAAAATAAATTTGAGAAAAAAAAAAAAAAAAAAAAAAAAAAGCTATTTCAAGGTATAATTTTGTATCTTATAACCCAACTACCAACAGCACTTTTCTAAATGAAAATTAATACAAATGTATAAATCAATAATACTTTATATTTGGATATGTTAAATAAAATAATGTTTTGACTCTAATTTGATTTTGTTTTTGTGTAAATGAGTCTTTAAAAGATCTTTATAGTAGATAACAAACAGAAAGCAATGTAAAACAGCCTTCAGTCAGAATGAAGACGGCTAGGAAGGAAACGCGTTTCATGTGTAGTGACGTCAAACCAATCCCGTCCCGTTTTCAGATCACGTGGTTTTGTTTTGCTTTTAACGGAGCTTAAAACTGCAATAACTAATTATTTTAAATTATTTTTACAATTCTGAGTTGAATTTCGGGGTATGTAAGATCGTCTTCATCAATTAAACATAAAATAAAGCATAATTTAAGATGAGTGCAACTTCCCCATTACCGCCTTTCTTATAAACCAACTTTACCATTAATGCTCGTTCTTCCTTCTCTAATGATATGATGCAGAATGACTTTACGGCAGAGAAAATTGGCTTTTTAAATCGCTCGAAATTTGCATAAAGTCTTTTTTCGTAGATGAAAATCACCATCTAGCGGTCAAAATTTGAACTTATTATTATTATTATTATTACAGATATCATTTCCCCATGGTCACATAACTTATATTCCAAATTTCATCAATATCTGTGTATGTCAGTCAGAGCGGACTCTACGTAGGTCTAAACAGGGTAACTTTAATTATTAATCACCCGGAAGTTAAAATTCGAATGTATTCCACAGACGATAATTTCATTAAAAAGAAAAAAGAAATGAATTTATCGATACGTAATAAATATAAAATGCGATAAAAAATTAAAAGAATGAAGTTTTGAATAAGTAAGCTTTTTCAGACTAAATTTAATAAGACTTCTTTAAAAAGGGGGTTGATAAAAAGGAAAAAGTGAGTTTTATTAGGAATAAAAAAAAAATGTAATATTACCCTCCCTAAAAACCTTGTATGAAATTGATAGTTAATATAAAATTACAAGTTCAGACAACAGAAATCTAATTATTTAGGAAAATTAAATTTTGTAATACACACACACACACCGGGTGAATCATAAATATAGAAACAATAGGCTATCTCCTCAAATATTACCCTTAGACCCATACTTCCAATTGCGAAAATTCATTAAAAAAAAAAGGTGAAATTTTTGATAAGATAAACTGCGACTCCATGCGGGGGGGGGGGGTGTCTAGTTGAAAAAATACGAAAATTAAATTTTTATACGGCCGACATAGGAAAAAAATTCCAATTAGGAAAGCTTTTCTTATTCAGTCCTGAATAAGACAGAAAAAATTGCATCTTTATATCTTCAAAACTCGCAAAGTTGTAGCCGTTTAAAAAATTCATCAGGTTTTAAGAGATTAGACACAAATTTAAATGTGCGCAATTCAAAAACCAATGTTATTTTAAAAGTATACTAGGAAACGCGTAAAAAATCTGTTTTTTTTTTTTTGTTGTTGTTGTTGTTTTTTTAGTTAGAATTTTGATTTTTTAGTTTTTTTGCTTTTCTGTGATGGTTAGTCTTATAATTTGCTGAGAAAATCACATCCTAAAATTTCCCATACAATTTATAAAAGTTTCATGTGGTTAGTACTGGTTTAAATGGGATAATTAAAAATCGTAATAACTCGTAACATTATTAATCGGATTTCAACTTTTTCCCATTTAATTAAAGATGAAAATCTGATTTTAGTTTTATTCCATTGTTTTTGTTTTTTAATATTAATTTAAAAAATATTAAAAATATTTATTGAAAAAATAATATAATAAAAAAAAAATCATGTTTTCAAAAGTAAATATCTTTTCAAACTTGAAAAAAAAAAAAAAAAGACGCGTTTTAAGTTTTTTTTTTCTTTAAAAACTCTTAACATTTAATAATTTAAAGACAAAAAATAATGGGGAAAAAATTCATTATGCAGGAAAACGAAGTGTACTGTTTAAATGTCCATCAGTTATTTAAAAGAATGCTTTTTCTAAGATGCAGATTAAGTCTTTTTTTTTTTTTTTAATTTAGCACTGACAACTTCAGGCTTTTTATCGTCCTGGAGAGGCTGTTAAAAAATCTGTATCTGGCCCAGGCCGGGCCAGGACCTAGACGTCGCTTTTTTCTGAAGACTCGCCAGGACGGACCTAACGTAATTTTCATAAAGAAGAGGACTAATTCCTTCTTCCTAGATGTACACTGGACGAAATTTTCAATCACGGTCTCGACAAAACCCATATTAAAATCACTGTGTCTGACTGGTTTAATACGTGCATAAAATAAACTTCGGCTAAATCGAAATTTTAACGAATTTTAAAATTCATTTTTTTTTTTTAAGAATAGTACATTCAAAGGCTAAAAAATTAAATACAATACAACCAGTGGAAAATAAATTTGCCGATGACGGAATTCTGTCTTAAACGGAAAATATGATGATCCATGCAAAATAAATACAATGATAGTTGAGGGAAAAATTAAACTTCAATTAACATTCTGGGGGGGGGGGGATCTGTCTATAACGTATTTATCCTTTCCTATTTGATTCCGTCTTAAAAGGTTTTACTGTATAACATTTTTCAAAGTCTCCAACGCATGAGATATGGATTAATGATATTAAAATATAAGGGAAACATTTACATATAAATAGAGATTCATTGATAAAATGTATGTATTACAGCCTTTGGCGCTTCTTTAATAAAAAAAAGGTATAAATATAAAAAACGAAAAGCTATAAAAGGAATTTTTCGTCAGGATTCTTTCATACGAAACAATTTTTCCCACATCGAAGTAAAAAACTATTTAGCAATTTGTGGCTGAATCGGGCTATGATTTAAACTATTTACCAGAACGATCCGGGTTATGATTTTAACATTTTTTCAGGCCGGGCTGTACTTCTTCCTCTATGGGTCGGTTTGGGACCGGACCTAGATATTTCGATCCATGCAGACCTCCAGTGCAGACTACCAACATATTTTGAAAACAAGTTCAGATTTAATTCAGTACGCTACTTTGTTATGTCCTAATGAGAGGCACTGTCTTAAATCGGCATTTAATAATGGACAATTTATGGACGATCCCTCACTTGCTTTAAAAATGAGCGAAAAACTCTTTGTTTACAGGCATGGTAAAGGTGCAAGTCACAAATTTTGGAGAATTTCGTATTTTAATATCCCTGTCAGGTTTTTAAAAATTTAGATGATTTTTTTTTTGTTTTGTTCAATTTAGGAATGGATGAGGAATAATTTCCAACTGGGAATTTAGTCCTACATGGGGCTGTATAAAAATTTAATTTTCGTATTTTTTTAAAAATAGACATGGAGTTGCAACTCCCCATGGAGTTGCAACTTATCACAAATTTCACCTTTTTTATGAATTTTTGCAATTGGAAGTATCGGTCTTGAGGCAATATTTAAAGAGATAGCCTATTGTTTCGATATTTATGACTCACCCTATATATATATTTAGGGTTTGCCTGGTGTTGATAACTTTTATATTTTCCAATAACTGGCAGCACTAAAAATAGCCTGCTACTAATTTTGAAGTAGAAGCAAATATTGGTTATAAGCTCATAATTATAATACAGTAAAACCTCCATAACGGACACTCCCGAAGAGCGGACACCTCTATTTAACGGACAGTTTTCCAATCCCCACTCCCAAAACCTAAAAAAATGAAAAAGGTCTCTAAATTTATCAGGGCAATGTGTCACAAATTTTGTGATCACAGATAAATGTAAAGGGGTGGGCTGATTAAATTTCTCCTTCACGTGCATCGTTGAATTCAGGGAATTGCCTGGGAGGGACAGTTCCCAGAACATTCAAATGTCTATGTCCCCCCCGGAAGATTTTATGTTTTTAATGAACAAAAAGTGTAATCCCTATCCCCGCTCGGAACTCTATACTGAACAATAATATCACATTGAAAAACAAATTACACGTAATCGCAAGCAAAAGTAAACTTTTGTAACAGATTTTTATTTTTTTTTAATCAGAATGTAATAAACAGCAGTTAAAGGTGTGCGCAATTTTATTTAAGTTTTATTGCTTAAAAAGTAATTTTAATTTCGCATTAATCATATAATAGAGGTTTTAGAACATATAAATGCCAATTAATGAAATATTAAGCATTTCTTAGCGATTTTTGTATCTTTGAGGTTTTCCCAATAGCGGACACCTCCGAATAGCGGACAATTTCTGCGTTCCCGAGGTGTCCGTTATTTGGAGGTTTTACTGTAATATTAATAATAATTATATTAAATAATAACAAAAACATGAATATTGATTATTAATTTTAATTATAACATGAGTGGAATAATATATAATAAATAATGTATGTTCTACTAAATATTTTTATTAATTTTTATTTTATCATATATTTCTGTTTTACTTACTGCAACTGACAACCTTTATACTAGCGGTAAATTTACATTATTAGAAGCAATATAACATGTGCTTCTGATGGATTTATGCTTTAATAATTTTCTACAGGATAAACAAGTATAAATTATTATTATTATTTTCAATATTAATATTCTTCATTTAATTTTTTCTTTTTCTATTTTGTTTTGTTGTTTCATCTAATCAGTAGGGTACATAATGAGTCAAGTTTCTTAGCTTATAACTCAACCTATTACAGAAACGACTGGGTTATCTATATATATAAAAGAAAGTCTGGATTTCATATTAATCACAGCACCAAAAAATCTACCGAACCAAAAATCTTGACATTTTTTCTAAAAATACTTCTTATAACATTGAGTGCCGCTAAGAAGGGATTTTCGAAAATCCCCCCCCCCCCTAAAGCGGGTAAAAAAAGATCGAACTTTTAAAAAGTTCCTTAAAAATCGGCTTTTGTAGTTATTTCCACCTGATAACTTACTTTAGTGTATTTTTCATGCTGAATCGAATTGTACGAAGCAAATTCTTTTAAATTCAGTAGTTCGTGAGATACTTCATATTTTCTAATTTGGCGATGTCTTCGGCGCAAAAACGTTAAATTTTCAATCCTTATCTATATATATAAAAGAAAGTCTGGATTTCGCATTAATCACAGTACAAAAAAAATCTACCAAACCAAAAATCTTGAAAATTGGGGTAAAAATACTTCTTATAACATCGAGTGCCGCGAAGAAGGAATTTTCGAAAATTACACCCCTAAAGGGGGTAACAAAAGAACGAACTTTAAAAAAATTCCTTAAAAATCGGCTTTCGTAGTTATTTTCCACCTGGTAACTTATTTTAGTGTATTTTTTCATGCTGAATCGAACTGTACTAAGCAAATTCTTTTAAATTCAGTAGTTCGTGAGATGCTTCACATTTTCCTATTTAGCGATGTCTCCGGCGTAAAAACTGGAAATTTTCAATCCTTATCTATATATATTCAAGAAAGTCTAGATTTCGTATTAATAACAGCACAAAAAAAATCTACCGAACCAAAAATCTTGAAAATTGGGGTAAAAATACGTCTTATGACACCAAGTGCCGCTAAGAAGGGATTTTTGAAAATTCCAACCCTAAAGGGGGTAAAAAAAAAAGAACGAACTTTTAAAAAATTTCTTAAAAATCGGCTTTTGTAATTGTTTTTCTACTGATAATACATTTTAGTGTATTTTTTCATGCTGAATCGAATTGTACTAAGCAAATTCTTTTAAATCCAGTAGTTCGTGACATACTTCACATTTTCCTAATTTGGCGATGTCTTCGGCGCAAAAACTGAAAATTTTCAATCCTTACACTCTAAAAAATAAATGTGTAAATTAGCTAATTTTACCCGAATATATGTGTAAATTTCTAAAATTACACACCTGTCGTAAAATTTACACATTTTTTTCTGAAATTTACCTGTTTATATGTGTATTTAGGATGTGAAAGTAAGTGTGTAATTTTTTATCAGTTGAAAAACTCAAACAAGTGTGTAAATGTCTAGAAATGCTTGGATTTACACTTATTTATGTGTTAGTCTAATTTAAACTTAATTATAAGTACACACATAAGTGAGTAATTTTTTACAAATGCATACTTGTCATAAAATTTACACATTTTGAACAAAAAATTACCTTTTTTTATGTGTACCTAGCATGTGAAATCAAATGTGCAATTTGTTATCGCTTGATTAACTCATACAGATGTGTAAATGTAGAAAAGTACTTGCATTTACACGAATGAAAGTGTTAATCATAATTAAGGATCAACTGAATCAACGATTTTTAAGATCAAAACAGAAACTGAAACCGAATTTTGGTACTCATCCTATTTTCGGCCGAAAACGAAAACGATAAAAAAAATTTAAGTGTTTAATACATACAAAATGATACAAAATTAGGTCCGTTCGTAATTATGTATGTATATAAGACCGATTGTCGTTGTTCAGTCCATTCATTCGTCTGTCTGTCCGTCTGTCCGCATATAATAGAGCAAAAACTATCCAACCGAATCGTTTGAAATTTAAAATATAAAATTGTTCCATAATTTTGTCGAGTTTTTCAAATTTTATGAAAATCGGATGTATAGTTTGATTGCAGGGATAATCAAAAGTATTACGTTACATTACCGTCAATGAGAAAAAAATGTTTCAAGTTCATTTTAATGGTGTTACAGCATTCCAAACAGGAAAAAAATTATATACATTTACCGAAGCGTATTAAAATATACATTCGGTGCAATATATGGTGAAAAAACGTTTATTATTCATTTACAGAGCTACACAAAAGAATTCCGTCACATAATGATATATGGGAAAACATTGTTTTCTGCGTATTTCAATCATGTTAAATTAGTTCGTATATAATTAAGTTGATATGCGTTGCTCAGTTTTATTGCAAGTTACTTCTTTAATAATAGAAAGCGCTAACAGTATTTACAAGCACTCACAAAAGATTTCGGATACTATACTGCACCAGAACTACTACTCTACGTTACAGATTTTTGCTAGAAGTGCACTTTTAGTTTTGATATTAGTTTTTAAGTGTAACCATATTTTTGCATATTACTTTGTGTATATAAATGCTGTAAATCATATACAGGGTAACACAAAAGAATCTGTAAGAGTTACAGAGTAAAAATGAAAATAGCAGTGGTTTTCGAATCAGTTACGCATTTTCACGGTATCCCATGATAAGTAATGATTCTAGGTTTGCGATCTTGATTGCGTCCTATTTAAGAAGAGGTCCTATTATTTTCGTGTTACTGAATTGGAGATATATAATCGTATCAAATTTTATATTCATGCATTTTAGCATAAGAATTTAACAGCTAATGTATTAAGCTCAGAATATTTATAAAATTAATTGTAGTACGAACGCAGCTCATTTGCCACGTTTGACGCGCAATTTCCAATTTGTTAATGATGCTACACGCTTTCGAATATAATACAATCTATATGTATCTAAGAAGTGTATGATAAAATATACGTTCTGCACAATCGGTGGTGCAAAGAATATTCATTATTAATTTCCAGGGCCACACACAAGTATTCCATTACATAATATTATAGGGGAGAAACCGTTCGGGGCGCGTTATAATACAATTAAACTATTTCACATTTTATGTACGTTGTTGAGGTTTATTATAAGTTACTTCCTGTATAATACAAAGCAGGGATGTAGTGGAGGGTATACGCGGGTACACGCCGTATACCCTTTGGATTTTTTTAAGGAACTCGGTATACCCTCTGTTTCTCAAAAGAGCTACAGTGTATACACTCTAGGGTATACCCTCTGTTTTATGCATATACCCTTTGCTTTTTTTACGACTACACCGCTGACAGAAAGCAGATAGTATTTAGAGGTACACACCGAAGATTTCGGCCACTATACTGTATCCGAAATACTGTATCCATTACAGCAAAAACTGAATATTTTTAGAACTTTGTCATAGCACGAACGCATCTCATTTGCTACGTTTAAAATGCAATTTCCAGCTTGTTATAAATTAATTATTGACATATAGAATCACATTTCTAACACACAAATATATATATATGCATGTGTATGTATAAGGTTCAAATAAAATGAAAACGTATTCCATGTATTAGTTCTTGAGATAGAGTGCCAACAAAATTTATATCACATAGAGACAGACAGAGTCACAGACATACAAACAAACATTTTATAAAAACATTTTTAACCTTATAAAATGTGTAAAATCCATTAAAAACAAGAATTCGAAAATTTTCACGAATCTAGTATTTTTTTCTTGCAAAAATAGAAGAGTGTAAAAATGTTTCAGGTTCAGGTATATATGTTAGTTTATCTTTTACGGTGATTTTTTGTCAACGATCAGCTGTCGTTAACAAAACACACTTCTGCGACACTTATACTTCTGTGGTTTCAAAAAGGAAAAAAAAAATATTAAGCCTGCTGTTTTGAACGAACAGATGATAAACTTGAAAGTTTAGTAATGTAAGCATTTTTTGCTTTATAATTTTTGCATGCGCATATGCCATGTGCAATAGGGAAAACTCGCAGACGATTTTTTAATTAAAGACAGTAAAGTTTATTTGTTGATCTTTGGAATACACAGAGAACGAGAACATTTTGTTTGTAAAAATAGCCGTTTATGTACGTATAGTCCGTCTAAGTTTAAAAATTTAAGCAAAAAATATTACAAGAGTATCGCAAAATTCTGTGTTTCATACAAAATACGTCCAAGAAAGTTTACAAATGCTGTTGGTATGTGTAAAATAGATTCATGCCACTGCTTTTGTAATTAATATTGGACTATTTGTTTTCTACAAATGATTCTATGGATTACCATCAAAAAATGAAGAAATATGTCGATGGAAAATAGGTATGAAAAATATTTTTTCTGTTTGCTTTTCTTTAAATTACAATGATTTTGTTGAAATAAATAAAAATCTATGAATAATCCATATGTTTGAAGGAATGAGACTGAAATGTCATAATTATATTGTCTATTTATTTTTTTTTTAATTCTAGAAGCTTTTATTATTTTATTTTGTGAATGATTTTAATGAAAGGAATTTCAAAATATCTATACGATACACAGTATCAGAAAATATATGATTAACCCACGAAAAAAGAAATAAAAGATAAACAGTGCACAAAAATTACAATAATGCATACAACCACAGTTAAAATTCATTAGCTTTTATTCGATATATTTTTTAAATGTTTCGAGATTTTTACGAATTTAGATCTAATAAAACAAGTTTACAAACCAATTTCTAAATTTTATCGCATTCATTTGGATTTTACTTAGGGTGTTAACTATTTTAAAAAGTGGATTTAAGCTAGCGATTAAATCATTATTTTAATCAACAATTTGAAATAAAAATCAATTATTTAAATCAAAATTGATTTAAATCTAATTGTTCTAAATGACACAAACGTATTAAAATCTAAGATTAATGTAATTTGGAAAGTGTATTAAAATTAATGTAATTTGGAATACTGTATACAGTACACCAAAATCTGATAAAAAAGCTTTAAATAATTGTTTCTAATCTTAATTTCTGAGTCCTGTGAAACATTAAATACAATAACTTTGTTAAGGCATAAAAGATATTTCATTTAAATATTATATTTAAATCTAAATCTAATATAATTTGTGATGTCATAATTTCCTTTAAGTAATTAAATTGTTTATTCTTTTATATGAAATAAGCATTTAAAGTATGCTAAATTTCGGCTATATATATATATATATATATTAGTATGCACATACATTGTGTAAGGTATGATTTATGCTATTAACAGTAATTTTTGTTACTACAAATGCAAAATGAGCTACCAATAATATTTGTTAGTTATGTTGGTTATGCCATATTGAAATTACTTATTTGCTGTTTTTATTAATTCTGTTGATTACTGTTTCATTTTGGCTATTTGTTAAGGCTGCAACACTTTGCCCCTTTTGAAATTAACAAAATGCACCCTACCTTTTAAAAAATAGTGAAATATAGCCAGATCTTTTTTGAAATAAATCCCTCCATACCGCAGTACTTCTAAATATGTGCACCCAAGACTTAACAAAAATGATAGAACTTTATTTCTTGGAAAAAAGCAGGATATTATTAAAACATGTTATTTAATTGTATTTTTCAATTCGTGATTTATAGAAATATTGAAAATTAATGATTTTTATATTTATCATACTAAAAAATTATGTACTTATTTTTATTGCTACTAAGCACATTAGTAATATATTTTCTTATGTAATAGTGCCTTTTTTTTTAGAACAAGCATTCTGTCCTTTTTCTTTTTAGAATAAATATTAAATACTGAATTATCGTTTATTAATTTAAGCATTACAATATGCATTATATACCTAATTAAAGATTGTAATCAATTTAAAATTAAATGCAGCAACTGATAATTTTAATAAATGTAAAATCTATTTTTTAATATAGTTTTACATAATTATTGCAAAATATTAATGTATATAACTTTATAGTATTATATTAATTAATGAAATTACTAATTTACAGTTTTTATAATTTTTGTAGTTACTAAATAATAATTAAATTTTATTGATTAAAGTGCAAAAACATAGATTATGTTAGTAAATAAAAGTCTAATTTTTTAGAAACCTAGAATCTATTAATCTTAGAAACCTAGGCTAAACCTACATCTATTCAATATTTCAATGCTGGAAAAAAAAATCCGATTCAAATAAAAAGAAATATGATTTAAATACAAAAATTCGATCTTTATTATTATTGCTTTTTAAATCATGATTTTTTTACACCCTATTTTTACGGAATTTTAAACTAATTTTTGTTGGCCGATCCGACGGGGGAACTGTCTGGTAGGCGGAGTGTTAAAATAAGTTTTGTTATTTATAACTATCCTCCATTCTTGTAAATAAAATATTAATGATAATATACCAAAGTGTGATTTTATTTTATGTATGGTCTGCAATTTTATACTTCATTCACATAAAAAAAAGTTATTAACTGTGTATTCCTACTTTGTTTTTAGCTGTGTCTGGTAAAAATAAGTACGGTTATATGGATTTCTAACAGACAATTATATGGAAAAAAAATTATCACATTTCATTTAAAGCCACTATAGTAAATTCTTATAAATCCGCTTGTATTATTTTAAGACGATATCAGAGTGATATTGGCCCTGGCAACATAGATTCTTGGAAAATTGTGCAAAAACTTTCATATAAGACCTGAAAAATGAGCTTTGTTTTCAAAAATGATAGTCATAGATAGCAAGAGTTATTATTTTTAAATGTACAATTTTATAAATAAAAATGTAATTTTCGCAATGAATGATTAAAATTATTTTTTAATAACTAAATTTTTTAAAGTTTGAATTTTGCTTCAGTCAGATCATAATGTAAAGTGAATTACACCTTTGTATCTCCGTGTTACATAACTGCGATGTACACTAAAGTCAAAATGACCAGCGAGCATTAAGGGTGCATTCGAAAACATTTTTTTCACCTTCAACAGTTCGAAATTTTCTGATACAATTTCAGACTCACTTTTAGAAGTAAAAACACGAAACTTGCTGATGTGACTTTTAAAGAGATCTATAAGATGTCGTGTGATTTTATTTTTTGTTAAATTCATTAGAATTAGATTTATAAACTATTATTTCCCCAGTATGACTCTTTTTTTCGTTCCCAGATCTCCCGCTTCGGAAAATTCGGTTTAAAACGTTGACTTTAACAGCATTTTTTTGCAATATTTTCTGCATTTATCAAAAAATTGAAAAGCACGGGACCTAATATACTTTCTAAATAAGAGAATTTGCCAGTTTGATGCGCTTGAGAGAAAAAACGAATTTAAAAATAAATCAGAAAAAAGGCAATTTGTATTGAAATACACCCTTAATCGGGGGTCTTATCTATTACTGCTATCATCCATCATAGCATTTTTGCCACATATGTTCTTAAAATTCTCAACATACGACGATACTGAGTTTGATCACATGAGCAGTTTTAGATCATTATTGCTAAAATGAATTTTGAATTTTGATAGCCCAGAACAGATTTTTTTTTCAAAGGTAAGTTCATTTATTTTACAATTTAACACTTGAAAATTATAATATGGATGAGAAGTGTGTTATTTTCTGCTTATTACAAATTTGGAAAAAATAATTTATTATTTTTGTGTTTTAAATCATTTCTTCATGTTTAAAATCACATATTGTAACATAAGAGTAAATATTTGCAGTTTTAACATTATATAGCATTTAAAATAATTATTCGGTTTAAATACTATCTATTTCAGCGTGCTTATAATATATTTTGCTATAAAACTTCGAGTTTTTATTATTTTACATGCTATACATTTCTTATTTCATTTTATACCGATGACAAAAGACAGTTTTACATAGATTTCAATTCATGGTTTTTCGTTTGTGATTTTTAAATTGAAGACTTTTTGTAAGCGTATTGCATTCAAAAACTACAAGAAAAATAAATAAAAACTCTAAAAAAAATGTCATTTGATGTCAGAAGAAATAGTTTTTTTAACCTAGTCCGAAAAATTCAAATGTTTACACCAAATCCAATTACAGACACTGAAGCAATTATAACTTTTTTTCAGATAAATTTTTATAAAATTAAAACGCGTCCCAAACAATGTTTCCTTCTTTACCATAATGTAATGTAATATTTTAGTATGGCCCTGTAAATTAATAAAAACTATTCTCTGTACTACAGATTATACAGAATTTATATTGTAGTATATACTTCATAGATGCAAGTCAATTTTATTATGTTCGAAAACGTGTAACATTATTAAAAGGCACTTGAAACTATTTTTATACATGGGCCGTTATGCAAGGGAACGCTTTTGACTGTCTCTATAATTGAATTATGCATCTCATTTTCATAAAAATTGAAATGACTTGATAAAATTATGCAAGAGTTATGTATTTTAAATTTCAAACAATTCGGATTAAGTAGTTTTTGCGTTGTTATATGCGAACGGACAGATAGACAGACGGACGGATTGAATGACAACTATAGTTATTACGTATTTACATAATTACGATCGCGTACTTAGAAACAAGTCAAGCATACGAATTTGTTCTTCATGTAATTTTGTTTTGCTAATTTAAAAATTTTTTCGCAGTTTACACATCAAAGAATAAGGTAAATCTTTGTACACAAAAACCTATGTATTTTAAATATTACACAAAAATGTATTTTCCATGTTACATAGACATATGTGTAAAAACAGAATATTACACAAAAATCTGTGCATTCTGTACATAACACAAAAACATGTGTATTTTGCATATTACACAACATTGTAGGTATTTTCCTATTGCACAAAAATATATGTAAAAAAAGAGTATTACACATATGTATGTGTAAAAATAGTGCTCAGAAATATGTGTATTTCAGTGCAATTCACACATTAAAGTGTGTATTTCAAGAGTTATCAGATAACTTTTACACATTTGGACTTATCATCAAATTACACATTAAAATGTGTATTCTGAAATTTACACATTTGGCGCAATTTACACACAAATTTACACACATAGACATGTCGTTTTTGTATCATCGATTTACACATTTTTGTGTGTAAATTTACACATTTTTTTTTAGAGTGTATCTATATATATTCAAGAAAGTCTGTATTTCGTATTAATAACAGCACAAAAAAATCTACCGAACCAAAAATCTTGAAAATTGGGGTAAAAATACTTCTTATGAGACCAAGTGCCGCTAAGAAGGGATTTTCAAAAATTCCAATCCGAAAGGGGGTAAAAAAAAAAAAAAGAACGAACTTTTAAAAAAATTCTTAAAAATCGACTTTTGTGATTGTTTTTCGACTGATAAAATATTTTAGTGTATTTTTTCATGCTGAATCGAATGGTACTAAGCAAATTTGTTTAAATTCAGTAGTTCGTGACATACTTCACGTTTTCCAATTTGGCGATGTCTTCGGCGCAAAAACCTTAAATTTTCAATTCTTATCTATACAGATAAAAGAAAGTCTGGATTTCGTATTAATCACAGCACAAAAAAATCTACCGATCCAAAAATCTTGAAAATTGGGGTAAAAATACTTCTTATAACATCGAGTGCCGCTAAGAAGGGATTTTCGAAAATTCCACCCCTAAGCGGGTAAAAAAAAGAACGAACTTTTAAAAAATTTCTTTAAAATCGGCTTTTGTAATTGTTTTTCAACTGATAAAATATTTTAGTGCATTTTTTCATGTTGAATCGAATGGTACTAAGCAAATTCTTTTAAATTCAGTAGTTCGTGAGATATTTCACGTTTTCCAATTTGGCAATGTCTTCCTAGCAAAAACCTTAAATTTTCAATTCTTATCTATGTATATAAAAGAAAGTCTGGATTTCGTATTAATCACAGCACAAAAAAATCTACCGAACCAAAATCTTGAATATTGGGCTAAAAATACTTCCTGTAGCATCGAGTGCCGCTAAGAAGTGATTTTCAAAAACTCCACCCCCAAGGGGGGTAAAAAAAAGAACGAACTTTTAAAAAATTCCTTAATAATCGGCTTTTTTAGTTATTTTTCAACAGATAACTTTTCTTTTTTTCATGCTGAATAAAAAGGTACTAAGCAAATTCTTTTAAATCCAATAATTCGTGAGATACTTCACATTTTTCTCATTTGGCGATGTCTTCGGCGCGAAAAGCAGAAATTTCAATCTATATACACTGACGGAAAAAAAAATCCCAACACCAAGAAAGACATGTGTTAGCTAAACGAAATTTCGTAGGCGTGTTTATACATCTGAAAGATGACATTGATTTAAATTTCATGCTTCGCACATAAGTGTGGCGCTAGTAACGCCACTCACAACTTTAAAATCAAGTTTGCTTTAAATGAGTGTTATAAAGTTCGTGAGCATTATCTATCTTCAAAATTTGACGAATTGTGTTGAGGTTGATCATGAATGCCTTTAAGAAGACGAAGAAGCTATTATCATCAGCTCCCGAGTTGGAAAGAGGTCGTAAAGTAGGGCTACAAGAAAGTGGATTTTCTTTCCGCGATTTTGCAAAAAGACTTGGACGGAATTAGAGGTCTGCACGGGCCGGAATTTCCAAGCCCGGCCCGGCCCGGCCCGGCCCGTTGTAAAACTCAAAAGTTCGGCCCGGGCCCGGCCCGGCCCGTTTAAATTTTTATATTTTAGGCCCGGCCCGGCCCGTACAAAAATCAGCGAAAACAGGCCCGGCCCGGCCCGGCCCGTTTTGGCCCGTTTCAATTTCTACGATTTCTAAAAAATTCAGATTTTTATCATATAACTAAGATTTCTTTAAAGAATACTGCATACATATCTATGGAATGATTTTACAGTATATTTTATATCTACGACACATTAACAACATTAATGATTACTTAGATTCTTAGGCTTTCAACATTCGAATAAAGATTCATTAAAAAATTAATGTGGCTTAGAATAAAAGAAAAAAGAAAGAAAGCTAAAAACATCGTTAATTTTGAAGCTGTTTAATAAAAGAAGATTTATAAATACATTTCTATATCATTTTATTATAAATTTCAAATCCAAATTCATTCTTAAATTCAAAGAAGCTCCTTTCTGATACATTTCTAAATTCATTTTTCCCCCTCAGAAATGCATAAGATTAGCAGATATCTTTATTCAGAAACTATATAATCGAATGGCATTATCCATTTTTTGATACAAGCAATTTAAGAATACTGCAAACAAAGGAAATACTGTCATAATTAGCGTTTAGAATAGAATCTCCGGAAGCAATAGCAAGGGAAGGGAGAAAAACCTGCAATCATTTGAGAAACTATTATATCTCAACAAGGTTATACAAGTATTTTATTTACCAAAAATGAAAAACGCTATTCGATTCCAAATCCCTTCAATAGTTAGGCTTATCACTTTTATACTTTTACAATTAAAATTAATCAGAAAATGTGACAAACTTTCGCATTATTGAGAAATTAATTTAAAAATTATCAAGATGTATATATATCCGAAGACTAAGCTAACATAAGTTTTTTATCCCTGTTAATAATTTTACAAATCATGTTTTCTGCCAATAATTAAGTCTAGTACCGGTCCGGCCAGTCTATATGTAGAAAAATAATTCAAGCGTGATCTTGGACCGGCATGAGTCAGCTAAAAAATATTAAAACGGGTTACACATAATGTAATTCTCCAATGCCGATACACTGTGCATATTTATATTGATGCTGTCAAACTAGTATGGCCACATTAGAGGTCTGCACGGGCCGAGATTTCCAGGCCCGGGCCCGGCCCGAAAGTTAAAATTTCGGCCCGGGCCCGGCCCGGCCCGAACGAAAGAAATATTGGCCCGACCCGGCCCGGCCCGAAAGTTAAAAATTCGGCCCGAGCCCGGCCCGGCCCGAACGAAAAAAATAATGGCCCGACCCGGCCCGGCCCGAAAGTTAAAATTTCGGCCCGAGCTCGGCCCGGTCCGGAAAAAAATTTAAATTTCAGCCCGAACCCGGCCCGGCTCGAGTGAATTTCTACTGAACATTGATCTTTAATCTTATGGAAGAGTTCTGACCAAAAAAAATTATATTAGTCTTTTTTTTTCCATGTTTATAATCTCCATTTATGCAGAAGTGCCGTAGGCTGCGATATTTATGCTTTTAAATGAATCTTTGTTTGTTGTATGTAAATGTTTCAGTTATTACTAGTATTATTAATCCATATTCCCTGTAATGGAGACAAAAAATCGAAAAAGCGGTATATGGTAAAATTTCCAAAGACGAAATCGATTTGGAACGAAAAAAGAATGCATTCCCTTCTTAACAGTTGTAAATGTTTAATATATTTTTTGTCTCCCGTATTGATGAATTCATTTTGCATGGATGAACATTTTAAAAGAAACTTTCAGTTTTCAGTTTTAATAAAAATTCCGTCATAATCGTTTTTTTTTTTTGTGTGTGTGTGTGTGTGTGTGTTTAATTCTATTTTAAAACGCCTAGTAATCTACGATTCTTTAAAAGCAATAAATTCTAAGATTAAAATGATATAACATATCGCATATGTCGAATCCCTTAATTCACCATATTTATACATAAAACCAAAATAAAATACTCAGATTACTTAAAGGTGTTTTTTATTAATAAAACCTAGTACTTTCGAGCATGTCATGCTCATCATCAGGGTTAAAACAACAAGAGTAAAAGTCGAAGGCTGAGTTCTTTTATACGAAAGAAATATAGCAAATGATAACGGTTTCCCACTCAAGTTTATAAATAAACTTATTTACAAAGCTCAATACGGCAGCAGTAATAGTAAATTTAATTATAACGAAACAAAGTTGCACAAATTTCAATATTTTCCTGGTCTCTTTGAATGTCTAAAGTTTAAATTAAAGAAATACAATCTACATTTAATTGTTTCCCCCCCTATAATAAATTAAGCACAAAACTTTACAATAGCATCGATCCTATCCCCAAGGAAGATTCAGCAGGTGTATATTTAATCCCAGCCACAATAATAGAGAACAAAAAGAGAACAGATTACATTGGAATGACAACCAGTAAATTTAAGAAGCGTTTGTCAGAACACATTGCAGATATCAGACTTAATCGATGCAATATCGCCAGTGGCGTAGCTAGCGAGGGGCGGAGGGGGCGGTCCGCCCCGGGTGTCACCCTTTAAGGGGTGACACCCAATCTTTATTTGCAAGTACATATATATATCATCTTATAAAATTTTGGGAAAGAATTCAGGAAAAAAAATGAAATTTACAGCTTATCACACAAAAAAGATTATTTTTTTTTACATATAGGCACCACATTGATTTATGAGAAGTATGGGATGAATAATGAATTGCCCCAGTAATTTCTTATATGGGAGGTCTGAAGATAAACTAAAAAGGTTTCGTCATTTCCCATGTTATAGATGCCGTGCATTCATTCCTCCCCCCCCCCTTTTTTTTTCCTTAGAGATTAAACTTGCATACAATATAATCCATATTAAAAGATAATAATAACCTATACTTTAGTCTGTGTCAGCACCCTTGACTTCCAAAAATGCATAAACTTTAGGTTGTAAACTATATTGCGTCTCAAAAGTATATTGACAGGTAACTTTTTGAAATAATTGTTCAAAAATGAACCAATAATCACGGAAAAAACTAGTTGGATGTGTCAATCCCGAAACTTTCTTCTATCTCATAAGTACATTTTAATATTAAAAAAAAAAAAAAAAAAAAAAAAAAAAAAAAACGTGGTGACCACAAAGTTACCCACTATCGAATTTCCTCGAACATTTGACCTAGCCTAATGAGATTCTGGTGTCCGAAAAGCCTAAAACGCAAAATTTAATTAATATTCTGAGAAAATGAGCTTAGTAGTGCCTCATGTTGGATAATTTATATTAAAACCTAATAAGCATCTATTGATGTCAAGACCTAACAGAATCTGAAATTTGATGGCATTTCGTCCATTAGTTCTTGAGATATAGTTATAACAAAAAATTTGCAAAACGTAGCACAGCAACACCATATCTTGGACAATTTATGCCAAAACGTAAAAAAATGTCTAGTTATGTTATGGTGTAAAAGAATCTGAAGTTTGATGAAATTCTGTGCATTAGTTCTTGAGATGTAGCTAGTTTTAAAAAAAACCGTGTAAAATATGCGGCTATGTATCTCAAGGTATCGCGGAATCTGAAGTTTGGTGAAATTCTGTGCATTAGTTCTTGAGATATAGCTATCATGAAAAACGTGGCGTAGCAGCGCCACCTGCTGGCCAATTTACACCAAAACTTAATCAGCGTCTATGTATATCAAGGGGTCACAGAATCTGAAGTTTGGTGAAATTCTGTGCATTAGTTCTTGAGATATAGCAATCTTGAAAATCATGAAAAACGTAGTATAGCAGCGCCACCTGAAGGCCAATTTTCACCAAAAACCAATAGGCACTAATTCATATCAAGATCTAACTGAATATAAAATTTTATTAAATTTCGAGCATTAGTTCTTGAGATAGAGCGCCCACAAATTTTTTGTCACATACAGACAGACAGACTCACAGACAGACGTTTTCTAACTAGTTGGATGTGTCAATCCCAAAACTTTCTTCTACCTCATAAGTACATTTTAATATTAAAAAAAAAAAAAAAAAAAAAAAAAAAAACGTGGTGACCCCAAAATTACCCACTATCGAATTTCCTCGAACATTTGACCTAGCTTACTGAGATTCTGGTATCCGAAAAGCCTAAAACGCAAAATTTAATTAATATTCTGAGAAAATGAGCTTAGTAGTGCCTCATGTTGGGTAATTTATACTAAAACCTAATAAGCATCTACTTATGTCAAGACCTAACAGAATCTGAAATTTGATGGCATTTCGTCCATTAGTTCTTGAGATATAGTTATAACAAAAAATTTGCAAAACGTAGCACAGCAACACCATATCTTGGACAATTTATGCCAAAACGTAAAAAAATGTCTAGTTATGTTATGGTGTAAAAGAATCTGAAGTTTGATGAAATTCTGTGCATTAGTTCTTGAGATATAGCTAGTTTAAAAAAAAACCGTGTAAAATATAGCACAGCAGCACCATCAGTTGAAGGATTTATAACAAAACGTAATCATCGTGTAATTATGTTATATGTCATTTTGTAACAAAATCTGAAGTTTGATGAAATTCTGTGCGTTGGTTGTTGAGATATAGCTATCGGAAAAATCGTGCAAAATGCAGCATAGCTGCACCACCTGTTGCTAGGTTAATACCAAAATGTAATCAGCGTCTAATTATGTTATATATTCTAGCGTAAAAGAAACTAAAATTTGATGAAGTTCTCTGCATTAGTTCTTGAGATATAGCTATCGCAAAAATCGTGCAAAATGTAGCATAGCAGCGCCAGATATAGGGCAGTTCACACCAAAACCTTATTAGCGGCTATGTATCTCAAGGTATCGCGGAATCTGAAGTTTGGTGAAATTCTGTGCATTAGTTCTTGAGATATAGCTATCACGAAAATCATGAAAAACATGGCATAGCTGCGCCACCTGCTGGCCAACTTACACCAAAACTTAATCAGGGTCTATGTATATCAAGGGGTCACAGAATCTGAAATTTTGTGCATTAGTTCTTGAGATATAGCAATCTTGAAAATCATGAAAAACGTAGTATAGCAGCGCCACCTGCAGGCCAATTTTTACCAAAAACCAATAGGCACTAATTCATTTCAAGGTTTAACTGAATATAAAATTTTATTAAATTTCGAGCATTAGTTCTTGAGATAGAGCGCCCACAATTTTTTTGTCACACACAGACAGACAGACTCACAGACAGACATTTTCTAAAAATAGTCAAAACGTGTTCAGGACCTTCTAAAACGTATAAATCCCTCGAAAACCGGAAGGCGAAAATTTTCATGAATCCAATACTTTCTTCTTGTAAAGATAGAAGAAAGTAAAAAGGGCAATGATAAGAATCGTAGCATAAGTTTATTCCGATAAAGAATACGGTAAAAGTTTACAGAAATTTTGTTAAAAAATCAAAATAAGCTTCCCCATAAATGTACGGATTTTTTTAGTTTTTTTATTTATAAATTATAATTTTGTATCCATTTCTTTGAATTAACTATAAAATCACATCAGGCATGCAAAAAACGTTGAAATTTTATTTGTAATAACGTAGAATTGTGATTGAAAAATATGGCGGATTTGGGGTGTGTGTGTGTGTGGTGGTGGTGGTGGGGGGGTGACACCATTTACATCCGCCCCGGGTGTCACCCATCCTAGCTACGCCACTGAATATCGCTCTCTCTAAACTGCACCAGGAACAAGAAGTTATAATAGATTTCAAAAAAGCTAAATTACTAAAGAAAATATCAAATTACCAGAAGATTAAAATCATGGAATCAATTGAAAATTTATGTCGAGCTAACAATACTTGTAACGATACTTTGTCGTACGATATTCCAAGAATATGGTACAATCTGCTCAAAATAACTTGAAACCCCCTTTCTATCGAATTTGGAACATTCCGACTTCTCCCCCCCCCCCTTTTTTTTTACGTTGTCTTTGGATCAGTCCACTTCGTATAAAAGAACTCAGCCTTCGACTTTTACTCTTTTGTTGTTTTAACCCTGATGATGAGCATGACATGCTCGAAAGTACTAGGTTTTATTAATAAAAAACATCTTTAAGTAATCTGAGTATTTTATTTTGGTTTTATGGAATAAATTCTAATGTTTAATTGTAAAATAATGATGGCTTAAAAGTATATGCTTTTTTTGCAGAAATTTTTGGACAAAGCCAAATATTACTGATTTATAAAAAGTCGAGAAAAGGATTTTCATATAGGAAGATTCAATAGGAACTGATTATTTTGGTCCTTGAAAACTAGGAAGAATGGAATCAGTCTCGGCTTCGTACGGAAAAAAAAGTTAGGCCCGGCCAGATACTCCAGCAAAAAAATTAAGGTCCGAGCCCAGCCCGGCCCGAAAAGATTAGTGACTAGGCCCGGCCCGGCCCGGCCCGAAAGGATTAGTGACTAGGCCCGGCCCGGCCCGAGTCTTCAGAAGTAAGGCCCGAGCCCGGCCCGGCCCGGCCCGAATGCCATTATTGAAAATCGGCCCGAGGCCCGGCCCGTGCAGACCTCTAGGCCACATTTATACTTATTCTCGTTAAAATCATTTTCGTTGAAAATAGCTCATATTTTATCGTTTCTGCTTAAATCTTCAGAACGGGCCGGCAGGCCCGAAAATTTTTTTTATCGGCCCGGCCCGGCCCGTCTGGCCCGTTCAATTTTTTGCCGGCCCGGCCCGGCCCGTTTATGTTGTTTGTCGGCCCGGCCCGGCCCGTTAGAAAATTCGAAACGATTCCTCCGGCCCGGCCCGGCCCGCGGGCCGGGCCGGGTACGGGCCACGGGCCAGGCCCGGGCCCGTGCAGACCTCTAGACGGAATGTATCCACTGTGCATGATTGTTGGGAGTAGTGGTTAAGGGATGGTACTGCCACAAGAAGATCAGGTTCCGAGTGAACACGTGGCACTAATGAAAGGGAAAACCGTCGTATTCGGGGTACGGCTGTGGCGCATCGTACTGCGTCTGCGACAGAAATTCGAGCTGCAGTTGGTACCACAGTGACACAACGAACTGTTAGAAATCGGTTGTTTCAAGAACAGCTCGATGCAAGGCATGCATTCCACTGACTCTAAGTCATTGCCGTTTGCGACGTCAATGGTGTCAATCCAGAGCTCAATGAAGGATGGAGTAAAGATTTGTTGTGTTTTCTGATGAAAGCAGGTTCTGCCTTGGTGCCAATGACGGCCATGTGCTGGTCAGAAGGAGGCCAGGGGAACGTCTGCAACCAAAATGTCTGCGGCCTAAACACACTGGACCTACAATCTGGGGTTATGGTCGAGAGAGAAATTTCCTATGACATCAGAAGCACTCTCGTGGTTCTCCCAAGCACACTGACTGCAAATGTGTACGTCAGTCTGGTAATTCAGCCTGTAGTGCTGCCATTCAAGAAAAGCATTCAAAGGGAGTTTTCCAGCAGGATAACGCTCGCCCTCATGCCGCTATTGGAACGCAACACGCACTACAGAATGCCGACATGTTACCTTGGCCAGCGAGATCACCAGATCTGTCTCCCATTGAGCGCGTATGGGATATCATTGGATGAGAACTCCAGTGTCATTCCTAGCCAGCATTGAACATCACATATTGACACAGCTTGTATAACAAGCATGGAACTCTATACCACAAAGTGACATTCGGCACCTGTATGACACAATGCATGCACGTGTGCAGGCTTGCATTCGAAATTCTGGAGGTTATAGCGACTATAATTGTAACGACATTTCACCTTTGAGATGCATTTTATTGACCTTAAATTAACCTATGATCTCGAAAATCTAATCAATTAAACATGTTAACTAGACAAATGCACTGTCCAAATTTCATTACTCTACAATAAGTTTTTCTTGGTGTTGGGATTTTTTTTTCCGTCAGTGTATATAAAAGTAAGCCTGGATTTCGCATTAATCATTGTTCAAAAAAATCTATTGAACCTATAATTTTGAAAGAGAGTTCTATAATCAGTTTAACATGATTATATAAGCTATATTTAACTATCTGAATATATATAAAACGCAAATTGAAATTTTATTCCGGCCACTTATAACTCAAGTCCTACTTGATAGATTTTAATTCAACTGACATTGTTAGTTGGAGGGTGAATCCATTTCAAGTGGTCCGGCACTGGTCGCTTGACCATTTTTAAAGAATCTGAAATTTTTTGTACAACAACTCTAACATGATGGAAATTCAAAATGGCCGTTATTTTAATTTTACTATATTTTGTTTGTGCATGGCGGCCATCTTTGTTTCATCGTGTGCAGCGATTTTCTCAGATACTAGGATACACAAAATTGTAAATATCTCGTCTTTTGTTTTCCCAATTAAAATGGGATTTGCAGCATTTTGTTCAGAATAAAACAGGCTAAATGTATGGTGGTAGAATAATTTTGGAAAATAAAATTTTACAGGTGAAATTTCAGCACAAAATTTAAGATTTTTTCCAAAATCTATCCGTTTTCAAGAGGAAATTTTTTATGCAAGGAAAACTGTCACACTTACACAATTTTTTCTACAAATAGGTCAAAAGTGCATGTACTCATACACCAAGTCCCAGATATGGGAGTTGATTTCTCTTTGCAAAAAAAATTCCGAAATTCTTCAAAAATTTCAAAAATTGCACTTTTTAGGCTTTGATATCTCTAATGGGGCACGAGATAAAAATTTGAAATTCTGGCCTTTGATAGTATTGTGTAGTAGTGTTATGTACAAAAAATTTCAAGAAGGAGATTTGACTATAAGCGCAGATATGACATAGACAATATGTGAAAACAATACTGCCAAACTATTGTAACCTACTATGTAATTGTTCAACAAGACTGTCAATCTTACACAATTTTTCTGCAAATAGGTCAAAAGTGCGTGTACTCATACACCAAGTCCCAGATCTGGAAATTGATTTCTCTTTGCGAAAAAAATTCCGAAATTCGTCAAAAATTTCAAAAATCGCACTTTTTAGGCTTTGATATCTCTGGTGGAGCACGAGATAAAAATCTAATACTATCTAATCTAATAGATAAAAATCTGAAATTCTGACCTTTGATAGTATTGTGTAGTTGTGTAGTAGTGTACAAAAAATTTCAAGAAGGAGATTTGACTAAAAGCTGAGATACATGTGATTAAAAAATATTAAGAAAAGCTATTATGAGTATATTAGGAAAAATCAGATTAGTCTCTTTTATTACAATATTTACACAGAAAATATCCTTTGTTGAAAACAGTTTAATAATAAATGTTTAATTTACAAAGATACCATATATGTGAACAACAAAGAGCTTAGCACTATTTACGAGAGATGTAATGAGTTCGACCAGTTACTGTTGTCAGTCCAGTTGTCAGTCAAGGCTGTTCTTTCTCAAAATTTTATTTGAAGCCACCCAAGTCTTGTCATTCCTTGTTAACTTGAATGAAATTCTCTAGGTTTAATAATTGAAACCATGTCAACTCGATCAGTTGCAACCCATTGGCTGAAATTTACTTTTCCTGAAATGTGTACCGAGTAAAATTGTTTCAATAGCATTTCTAGTAGGTTTGTTCCTCTGGACAAACAGTGTATTGGCTTAGCATACATTCTGAATTGTTTAAATCACACAGACGCATTTGAAGAAGATATTTGTAATTAACATTTAACTTTGTACCATAAATAATTAATTTAAAATTTTGGAGGTATGAACAATTACATAGTAGGTTACAATAATTTGGCAGTATTGTTTTCACATATTGTCCATGTCATATCTCAGCTTGTAGTCAAATCTTCTTGAAATTTTTGTACATAACAGTACTACACAATACTATCAAAGGCCAGAATTTCAGATTTTTAACTCGTGCTTCACCAGAGATATCAAAGCCTAAAAAGGGTGATTTTTGAAATTTTTGACGAATTTCGGAATTTTTTTCGCAAAGAGAAATCAACTCCCGGATCTGGGACTTGGTGTATGAGTAAACGCACTTTTGACCTATTTGTAGAAAAAATTGTGTGAGGTTGACAGTCTTGTGGAACAATTACATAGTAGGTTACAATAGTTTGACAATATTGTTTTCACATATTGTCCATGTCATATCTCAGCTTGTAGTCAAATCTCCTTTTTAAAAATTTTTGTATGTAACACTACTAGACAATACTATCAAAATCCAGAATTTCAAATTTTTATCTCATGCCCCACCACAGATATCAAAGCCTAAAAAGTGCAATTTTTGAAATTTTTGAAGAATTTCGGAATTTTTTTCGCAAAGAGAAATTAACTCCCAGATCTGGGACTTAGTGTATGAGTACACGCACTTTTGACCTATTTTTAGAAAAAAATTGTGTAAGGTTTACAGTTTTTCTTGCATAAAAAATTTCCTCTTGCAAATGGATAGATTTTGGAAAAAATCTTAAATTTTGTGATAAAATTTCACTTGTAAAAATTTATTTTTCAAAATTATTCTACCACCGTACATTTAGCCTATTTTATTCTGAACAAAACGCTGAAAACCCCATTTCAATTGGGAAAATAAAAGACGAGATACAGTAAAACCTCCAAATAAGGGACACTCCGAATAAGGGACACCTCTATTTAAGGGACAAAACTTCCGGTCCCAGTCCCTTGGTATAAGACGTGTAATGTATTAACCTCTGAATAAGGGACACTCTATTTAAGGGACACTTGAAAATGAGATTGAAAGGACTAATTCTTGCATTTCAGATAATGAAATAGTCTGTGATGTAAATGAAAATACAGATTTTTGTGCATTTTTGGAACAAACAGACAGTCATGTTGATACAGAGGCATACAACACAATTAATGAGCATTAATTTACCCACAATTCTGATTCGACATCATGCTTTTATCCCCATTAAAAGAAATGCTCAACATTGTGAGAATATTTCTGAAAGTGGAACATAAAAGAAAATTGTGAAATAAAGAATTTTACAGATGCTTTTAGACTGTTATTAAAAAAAAAAAAAAACCTTTAAAACATAAGGTTTGATTTTTTTTTTTTTAATTCGGAAATATTTGAAAGTAGAGGGCGTTGTTGTTCAGAAAATATGTAATCAACCAGTTTTTCTTTTTCTCTTTCCTCTCTCTCTCTTTTTTTTCTTCTTTTGCAAACAAAACTTTTAGAAAATATAGTTAAAGTGGGCGTTTTGAACCGAATTTTCACTCGGAGGAAGAATAACTTCTCAAGAAAGGGTAAAAAGTCTTTGTCACAAGATCAAAATCTTCCCTAACTCAACAGGTAATTTATTTATCAAAAAATTGAAAACACAGTTTTCCATTTCGCTTGCTGAGTAGAGCAGTTAAGAGATCTGTGCCTTAAATTATGCAAAACAGTTGAATACATATATATATATACATATATATACATATAAATACTGCCGGTAGTGAAGAACTAAAATTTATAAGTATGATAAATGAGCACTTGAAAAATTTGTATTGAGAAACTGAAATTCACAAAACAATCTCTTTTGATTGATAACTTCAAATAGAATTCTTTTAAATGCTTTTATACTTTTTGCCTGTACACAGTTTGCATAAAAAATACAAATCAATAACTCTAAAAATCATTTAATGATATAGTAATCAATTGAAAATTTTAGTTAATTTTCTTTTCTTCCTTTTGTTGATTAACGTAATTTATACATTTTCGACATTTAAGTTCACTATTAATGCTTTGTTATTTTTCTATTCTTCTGAACGATTAATTAAAAATTATATAGAAAACTCCGAATAAGGGACACCTCTATTTAAGGGACAAAAGTTCCGGTCCCATAGGTGTCCCTTATTTGGAGGTTTCACTGTATTTTCAATTTTGTGTATCCTAGTATCTGAGAAAATCGCTGAACACGATGAAACAAAGATGGCCGCCATGCACAAACAAAAAATAGTAAAATTTAAATAACGGTCATTTTGAACTTTCGTCATGTTAGAGTTGTTGTACAAAAAAATTCAGAATTTTTAAAAATGGTCGAGCGACCAAAAAAATATTTTCTGGACCACTTGAAATGGGTTGACCCTGGATAATTTTTCAAGAATTTTGTAATAAATGAAATATAGCATTCTACGTTATTTAATTGAATACTTATGGAGATGTTTTAAATCAGATGAACCCAATTACAAAAGTTTGGATTTATTATAAAGGTTCCGCTAAATGAATTTTTATGTGATTAAAACTGTTAAGATGTTGAGCGCTACGTCATTCATTGGTGACTAAATTTGAATAAAGCAGAATAATGTGATAAAAGAAAAATAAACCATACATCATAGTTTACCCTATTAAGATTTAAAACAATAGTTTAATTTGACTATGCTAAACTAAACACAATATCTTAATTTAAGATGATATAAGTTTTAAAAATAGCTAATTAATATATAAACCCTATACACTTAGTAATATTATAGGTCTCTAATTATTAACAATACAATTATCCATACATTAGTGTCCATTAATATTCGTTAGAATATGTGTTCCAATTTATCAAATGCATTGCCCGCTCTTTTTTTTTTTTTTTTTTTTTTTTTTTTTTTGTAACTAACAATTGCGTATTATCCAGACACCACCACCATATAAAAATGTATACCCATGCATATAAAAATGTTGTTTTTTCTGCTTAAAATGACATTTAAATCATGTTTCTATCCTAATTGGCACAGAAAATATTATTTTTTTCTTTTTGGTTTGTTTTTAAAACTAAGCTTTCAAGCAATGGCTGTCATGGAAACGACTTCTTATGAAATTGCGTGTTTCGTCATGCATATATTTTTTAAACTTTTCTCTTATTTAAATTATTATAAGTCAAGAACAGTTAAAGATAATTGGTTCAAACTTGAAGCATGTCTTTTTCAATTATTTTACTTTAATTTTGATTCAGAATATTTGGAAAAAATATTTATGTTTGAAAGTATGATTTTTTGAAATAAAAAAAAGCTGCATTATTATTAATTTTTATTTTAAATATTTTTAATTTTTATTTAAATTAATATTTTTTAAAATCCCGAGTCGAATTTAAAACTTATGTATTTCTGTTTATTTAAATGAGAAACAATTGAAATTCTAAAAATAATATTTTGAGTTATAACGATTTTTAATAAATCCACTTTTTTTAAAAGAAATTTTTAATTAATTTTTTCTAAATATCTATGAGAAGTTTTATCATGTAATTTTGTTTACAAATAATATGGTTAACCATAACAAAAAATTTCAAAATTTTAACGCAATAAATAAAAATTATTTTAAAATGTATCCCGCATCAAATTAACCCCTTAACGGTTGCATTGAAAATCTAGATTGATTATTGCCATCACTTTTTAAAAAAAGAAATATTCACCTTGTTTAATGACAAGCAATATGATACCAGAATTAGAGGTTTGCATGGTCAGAAATTTTCAAGCCAGGGCCCGCCTGATAAACAGAGAAATTAATCGGTCCAGTTCAGTCCGGACGAAAAAAATATATATATTGGCCCGATCCGGCCAGTTATAAAAGTTGAAATTTCGACCCGAACCCGACCAGTAGAGAAAAAATTATCGGCCCGCCACGGTCCGATGTAATAGCTAAAAACACGCCCGGGAAAAAAAGTTAAAATTTCAGTCTGAACCCGGCCCAGCTCAAGTGAATTTCTACATAACATTGATTTTTATTCTTACGGGCAGTGGCGCCAATTTATATAGGCCCGTGGGGTGCAAGCCCACCCAATTATTCGTTTTTTCTGCTAAGCCAATTTCAATTGATTTATTGCATTATTCATTTATTTATTTGTTTAATTGCGGAAATAAATTTGTTTTTACTGACGTTCACAAAATAATTTCGCTCGAAAAAGACTAAGGGCATCAATTAGACTTACAGATGCACTGAGATCCTTTTCGGCAAATGTATAATTAAATTTCTGTCAAAAACAAATTCCCGGAATTTTAATTAGAAAAACCATAATTTAGCGTCTTATCCTTTTCAGTCATTTGTTCCTCCCCTCCCCTCTCTCCACAAGCACGAACTAATATGAAAAAACATATATATGTGTTAGTATACTCAAAAAATTTTGAGCCTACCCAATATTTTTCAAAAGTTGGCGCTACTGATTACCAGGGTTGGGTTTTTGACATGACAAAGGTTTAAACCGGATTAAACCGTCAAAAACTCATAGAGTCACAATCTGCTGTGGTGCACTAGAGTTTCTTGTTAAATTTTAAAATTCGCAACAGATGCCACACATTATGTTGAAATTTTAATTATATGATGGGTAATTAGCAGGTTTTTAAATATTTTTAATGAATAAAAATTAAGGTAAAAATAACAGATTTCAAATCTCAGAAATTTATCTTGAAACGAACATGCAGAAATATTTGCACAAAAATTATGTTTAAGTATCTTGTTTATTTATTATTATTATTATTTTAATATTTAAAAAAATTTAAATTATTTAGTATGCATTTTGACATAGCTAATATTTATAAGTGTTAATGAGTTAAGTGCTGTAAATGCTGGATTTTCAAAAGTGTGGAACTTGATACACATGTGTAATAATTTTTTTATGCTGTACACATTATATACATAATATCCAGTAGGTTAATTTGAATTTAAATATAATGCATATTATTTATTATATGTATGATTATTACACATCTTTATAAACCATTTTTATCTCTAACCCACCCCTACAGCACACACACTAATTAGTATTAAAAATACAAATAATGTTTACTTTGAGAGCAAGGTAAGACATAAAGTAATTATTCAAAAACTTAATATTTAAGATATTTAACAAAAATTTATAGTATTCAGTGGAAAAAAAAAAGATTCATAAGTATTTGAAACGAATTTTTCAGCATAGTAAATAAATAGGCTGAATATTGTAAATAGATACTCAGATATTTATAGAAAGGAGTTAATTTATTATTATTTTTATATTAATTATAAATTCAAAAAATGACCGATTTAAAATTCAAAATTACTGATTTTTCTGAAAAACTAAATAACAATTGTAAAAGTCAAAACAGAAAAAATATTACACTGATCTATGAAATACTTCTAAAACACAAAATATTATGTAGTTATCTAGTTAAATATATAATTTTAAAAAATAAAGCATTCATTAAATACTTCCAATTAATTTGATTATGTAATCGAAATCAATCCAAATGAAAATTATTAAAGTTGAAATTTAGTTCTATAATCCAATTTATTTGCCCCACATAGCACACGGTAGCACATAACCAGTTTTGAACATCTTTCTGTTCTTAATCAATTACTGAACATGTCTAATCTTTAGTATTATTTTTAACTATATGCTAAATTTGGTTATAAATAAATTTCTTCATACTATAATATCCCTGCATATTTTGAATAACACATTAAAATTTAATAAATAATATTACAAAATATAAGTTTTCCAAAATCTAAGATTTTATTTAATATTCAAAATATGTTTTTTCAAAAAGTTAAATTTATTTTTTCTACAACATATTTAGAAACATTTTCTTTATTAAAAATAAATAAATTTTACTTATTAAATATACATATAGGTAGATACATATATGTATGTAAATAAATATTTTTATTTACATATAAATGTAGGCTTTTGACAGTTTTTGACATTTTTGACAAGGACGTTTTTGACATGACGGTTTAAACCATGGTTAAAACCGTCAAAAACTGTCGCATGTCAAAAACTTGCCAACCCTGCTGATTACGGAAGAGTTCTGCCCAAAAAAAACTTTATCTTACTCCTTTTTTTTTCCCCCATGTTTACAATCTTTATTTATGCAGAAATGCAGTAGGCTGCTATATTTATGTTTCTAATGAACATATGTTTCTTGTGTGTAAATGTTTTAGTTATCATTAATATTATTAATCCGTATTTCATGTAATGGAGACATAAAAATCTAAAAAATGGTATATAATAAAAGTAAAATCTTCAAAGACAGAATCGCATTGGAAAGAAAAAAAATATGTTTTGGACAATTTCCTTTCTTAGCAGGTATAAACGTATAATGCATTTTTTTCTCGATTATTATTGTATTCATTTTGCATGATTAACAGTTTAAAAGAAATTTCCAGTTTTCAGTTTAACCCTTTCCGGCACGGGCGCAATCTGTTAATAAAACGAGAAATTATCGACTGACACCGGAATTAACAAACGAATTTTTTAGATATTTTGAATTACTTAATTTAAGCTTTTATTGTAAAAGCAAAATCTTACTAAAATAATATTGGTGCTGTATACAAGTTTGGAAATAAAATTAAGTATCCCAGACCGGGCAAAAAAAGTGTTAAAAGAAGATTCTATTATAGGCAGGCTCTTTTTTTCATGCTTTTAACTTTATTTTAAAAAGCCTAGAAATCTACGATTCTTTAAAAAGAATAAATTTTAATGTTTAATTGTAGAATAATGGTGATATAAAAAGTGTATGTCTTTTTTGCAAAAATCTTTGGACCAAGTCTAATTTTACTGACTTTTGAACAGATTTGGCCAAGTTGAGAAAATGATTGTCATACGAGATGATTCAAACGGGACTGAATATTTTTGTCCGAGAAGACTAGGAAGAATGAAATCAGGTCCGGTTTCGTACGGGAAAAATAAGTTAGGCTCGGCCCGGCCCGATCCTTCAGGAAAAAAGAAAGGCTCGAGCCAGACCTGGTCCGGAAGGATTAGTGACTAGACACGGCCCAAGTATTCAAAAAAAGTGAACCCCGCACCGGACCGGGCTCGCGCTTCAGGCTGAGGCACGGCCCGTGTAGATCTCTAAACAGAATAAAGCCACTTACACTACTTTATAAAATTGGTAGGAATCAAACAATTCTGAATAAGAGCTGTGAAGCTCGCAGCCCGTTAACATCACGAAAGCGATAATTAAGAGATTAAGCAAGTATAAAATAGAAGAATTATTATTGAAACTAAAGGCGATAAAGTATTCGGTCGGATATCGAATATTTGGTTGAAATTTTGTACCAGACATTCAGTATTCGGCAAAAATTCATATCTGGTGCATGCCTATGATGAATAATAGATATTCGTAGGGTATTTTTATTATTTTTTTTTTACTTTCACTGCTGAATATAAAGAATTTGTTGAGAAACCATTTGTGGTGGTTTCTACAGGAGGTCGTCGTCTCCAGTAGGCGTTCGCGGGTCGATAACTGTCGCAGTGGGCGTAGAACGGGAAAGTAGGCGGAAGCTTCATCAGTACCATGCACTTTTGCGAAAAATTCTTTGAATAAAAGGAATGCCAAAAATTGTTGGGGTTTTCCGGAAACGATGCAAAGTATATAGGCGTTGAAAACAATTTTTGTTAATGTAGATTAGGGGAGATTGGAGCACATGTGAACAATTCACATAAACATTGCTTTTTCTCATAGCTGGGTTGATTTCTATAAACAAAAACTACTCAATATATTAAACAGAATTTTTTTTTTTTTAATATATATGTGATATTTTTTTTATTTTTTTTTTATGGTTCTTCTTATTTTTTTTAATAGTTTTATAAATTCAAAAATTTGTTCACATGAGCCCCAATAGTGGGGCAGTTGTATGTATATTTAAGTTTTACAACAACAACATAGATCAATATGTCACATTTCATGACCATCCAATTCATACTGGAAATCTACGTATCACAGTTTGTCAATGAACCATTTCCTTGACGACAGTTAATAGTATTGTTAGTTTTCCTGTATCGAGATGTGATAACCTTCTGGCAATTATACTATTCTTACGCAAGCTCAACTGAAGATAGTTTTAATGGAGAAAATGAACGATATGAACATGAATACACAAAAATTTAAAAATATAAAGTTGCATAAGAGATCAGGATAAGTAAGCTTTTATTTTTATGTGAGAGTTGGATCTCCCTTACCTATCCCTTGCCCTAATACAAAAATCGTTTTAACTCAAAATATTTAGAATTATTTCTTTTTACAGAAGTGGAGGTAATTTTTATTTGCGTTTCATTATTGAAGATTTGTGAAACTTCAAAGATGATTTTGTATGCTTGCTTATTTTTTACAATTTTAAAAATCATACATTCTCAAGGCCGCAGAGGGAATCAGCTGCTTCCGTTAGAGATTCGAATGCGTGTCCTTAAACATAGTTTTTTTTTTTTTTTTTTTTTTTTTTTTTTTATGTTGAATAATCACTTTTTAAAATTATGTACTATTTATTTAAAACGTAAACATTTAAATTTATTTTCTTTTGGATATTAACAAAATCCAAAAGAAAAATTAGTAATTCCGATATAAATATTTTTAGCCGCCACGATTATCTCGTTAGCTGGGAGGGGGGAGGGGCTAAAAATTTTTATGCTGCTGCCAATGATTTAATTGTAAATGGGGAAAAAATTATAATTATTTTTCTTAGTGCAGATTAAAAATTCTGTATAGAGGATAAATACTATAAGTTATATATATATATATAAGTTGTATGGTAATAAAATAAGATGTACAGTACATCAACTCTATTTACAGCTTTTTAGTTCGTTTACTTGTAAGTTATTTCAAATTAAAAAGTGTACGTTAAAAAATTTGCTCTAATCTCTTTCTCCTACATATGTAAAACCCTTAAAAATCATTGTTAAATTATAATTAAAAAGAAATTTATTCATTGATAATAAAAAATTAAGGATCGCATCACGATTCCTTTAAAAGAGAACGGACCTGGTAATTTGTATCAACTGTAATTCTCTCTCTCTACAGTCACTGTCATACTACTTAAATATTAATGTAAATAAAAATTTCACATTGCGCTTAGTTAGCAATATGAAAATTCACGTATTACGTATTCTTAAATATTAGTTTTACTTTATACATAATTAATTGTAAGGTAAACATTTAATACAGTCTTGCTTTTAAATATTAGAATTGACTCTGACAGTTATTAGAAACAATCGTTAATGCACTGTTATGCATTAATAAATGATCAGATAAATCCCTAATATATTTAAACATTTATAGTTATGACAGAAAAGTACCAAAAGCCATTTACATTAAAATAAATATTTTTGTAAAAGTTATGAAACTTTATATGGTCCTTGAATTCTACAAATTAAATTTATAAAAGCTTTCTCCGTGTTTTAACAAAGAAAAAATATTCTTTTACAACAAAATATTATTGAATTATGATGCTTTGCAGTTAATGAATTTTAGCAATTTAATCTTTATTAATAAAAATAATGAAAATTCATGAATTCAAAATAGGATAACTAATTAAATTTCGGCAATTAAGAAAAATATGTTTATTTTTTGTGCATGTCAGAACACGAAGAAAGTTTTTCTAAATATAATTTATAGAATTCGGTGACCGTATGAAAGCCACAGTTCTGACCTTTTTAAAAATGAATTATTTTGTCGTAAATCGTTTTTAATGTGCTAAAGAACAAGATATGAAGCATTTTGCAGTTAAAACAATGCCTTTTTAAAGCTAATTGATTAGGAATTAGCTGTTAGACAACAATAAGGGGGGACTATCTGAATGAGAATTTCTCTGTATAGCGTTTTAAGGATAGCAATAATTAATACGAAATATTCTAAATACTTTGACACTTAATGCGAAATATAAAAAAATCTAAACTATTAAATTTTTTTAATAGTAACAAGTATGATAATATAGTCAGTATTGTAGCCGTAAATAAATAAAAACAGATAGTATAAGCTAGAGCATGGATATAGTGGAGAGTGCACGGAAATCTACAAAACGTATACCTTCTGGATTTTTTAAGTATCTCTGTATATTCTCATTTTCTCAAATAAAACTACGTATATGCTCTAGCCTTGAACATTCATGACTCTAGCGTATACCCTCTTGTTTCTTTATGGCTACAGAAGGGCGCTAGAGTCTAGAGTTATGAACGTTCATAATTAGCGTAAACGCTTCAGCTTTATTTGAGGAATAGAATGCAGAACTTTAAAAATAATAATAATAATAATAATAATCCTATACTGTAAAAAAGAAATCCGTTAAACTTACGGCGAAAACTTCCGGCAGCAATGTTGCCAGCAGTTTTTTGTCGTAAAAATTACAGTAAAATTACATGTAATCTTTTTATTAGATTTAATTTTACTGTTATTTTTACGGCAAAAATTTCTGGAAATATTGCTGCGCCGTAAATTTAACGGATTTTTTTTTTTTTTTTTAACAGTGTAATAGTAAATTCTCTACGACACCTGTGAGTGTACAAGTGATCCAATAAAACAACGTCGAGAAATGTTATGCGAAGAACCAAACTGAATTCTAAAACTATATGATGCGCAACTTGTTCGATGATTTTGAACATTGAGATGGTTAAATATACCTTTTTTTTTTTTTTTTTTTTTTTTCTATACTGAATAATATCCTTAATAATTTTCCATTATCTTTAACGCTTTGAGCTCTGGCAGGTAAATTTCTGCAGAATTCCAAATGTTATATTGGTACCAGTATTTTGCAAAGAAAAAATTCGGTTTACCACATACACGAAAAAATTCATTAAACCTTTTTATATAAATTTTATCGAATATTCCGGTGCCATTGTAGCATTTCTGAATTAAAATTAAGTGATAGAAAATTCAACCATCAGAGCTCAAGGGGTTAATGTAGAACTACTTATGTCTACAGTTCATAAAAAGGTATTTTAAGAGTTGATCTTAAATAAGAAATATTAAATATTTCTTTTATTAATATATTTTTTAAATATAGAATTATTTCATAATTTTCGTTTTAATATAAAAATATAACAAGATTAAACCAGCATCTTTATAACTTTAAAATAATTTATCACACAGAAATTTAATTAGGAAAACATAAAAATACTTGAGATACTATGTACCATGTAAACCTAAAATTAAGATGCATATATTATGCATGTTGTTTGAATCGGTTAATTGAACTAATATCCATTAACGTATGACATGATAATAACGTGATATAAAAATAAGTCTTACCTTTCGCAGGTATTTCATTCTGTGAAAATTTAAAGAGTGGACATCTAACTTTTAAAATACCCAATCACTTCTTTTTTTAAGTGTGTATATTCAAAATATTATACACTCTTCCAAAAAACCATCTATATATACACGTGACTTCTGAAGCGAACGAAACTTTCTCCCGATCGAGCGGGTTCTGGTTTTGCTTTGATCAACAGGTGGTAAAGAACAGCCATTTCAAGGCAAAGAACGTGGGCAGACGATTTTGGTAGGTTCGTTCAGCCCGGGGCTGCTGAAGCACGCAAGTTTCGGACCATCTAATTTATCACGCAAACCTTCATTGGTGTTTAACGGTTATGTTGATGGAAAAGCGATTAATATGTCAAAGAAAGTGTTTTCAGATTAAAGATTTTTCTATTATTTGCAGAGGAACAATACGTGGAAGAAAAGAGAGAAAATCACTATTGTGAAATAGCAAAAAAAAAAAAAAAAAAAAAAAAAAAGAAAAGAAAAGGAAACAGCGCAATGCAAAATTTGACTAGCTATTTCAGCCTAATAAAATAATGATCAAATCTGACAAAATAGAATAACTAAAAAATTTGAAAATAAAATCGCTGCAGCCCGTCAACATAATACTTTGAATCAAAAACTTTTTTTTTTTTAATTACAAAATGAAACATTTATTGTTAGGAGTAACTGGTGTACAAATTTGCATATTTTCTTTTAATTAGGTTCAGGCACAAAAAAGTTATTCTAGGCATATTTGTTCATTAAACAAATTTATTTATTTATTTATTTATTTATTTATTTATTTATTTATATAATTGTAATTTTTAATCAGTTGATAAATAATATTTTCGTTCACTACTTATTTTTTTTTTAACTAGAGAATTATTTATTTATTTATTTATTTATTTATTTATTTTTAGGTTAATTATCACTAACTTAAATTAACACGATCATAAGGTAAAGAAAGGCCTTTAAAAAAGTGAATAATATGCAAATATCATTAGGATTTAAGATCAATAATAGTGAAAATTTCTCAGTTTCTTGGCTAAACATTTTGTTAAAGGCATTTTGCAGATTCACATGGAATTAGCATTTCTTTATGAAAAAATAAACATACGAAATCAAAATGTAAAAAAAGTCAAATAGTTTAATTTTTATGAGGAAAAGAATGTAGATCCACATAAGTAAACCCAGGAAGCAAAGATGATAGCGTTACATAATTTTAATTTATAGATCATCATAGACCGGGAGACGGCAGCACAATCAATCACCTCATCGATTTCACGAATGAAAATCTAGGATTAGTTAAATTTCGATTCGCATTTTAAAATACAATCGGTCTGACAAGTCATATCTTGGTGGAAAACACCTAAAAACCCGATTTTAGTGGTTGTTTCATAGATTTACCATTATGTTTTCCTGTTCCCAATCCTCCGTGTTTTCTTACTTTTGGGTACAGAAGGCACAATGGTAAGTCTACGATTCAACCATTAAAATCGGGGTTTTAGGTCTTTTCCAGCAAGATATGACTTGGCAGACCGATTACGTTTTAATATGCTAATTGAAATTTAACTAATCCTAGATTTCAATCCGTGAACTCCATGAGGTGATCGTCTGTGTGCTGCCGGTTCCCGGTCTATCACTATTGTAGAAACGTCTTTCTGTGCTGTGTCTGACCTTTGGTTTATCCACAATTCTTTGTTTGCAGTAACCTCAGAAATCTTTAAATTAGATAATTGGAGACAAATTTTTATAGCTAGACTAGGTACTTCTGAACGTTAAATTGGGTTTATTTTTAAATTTCTAGACTAATCACAGCATACTAATAAATATCACTCATTTTCGTACTATCGTACCTCTATTTTTTGCATTGAAGGTAAAAATATGTCACGAATCTCACAAGGGGACCACCAAACATGGTGCTCACAGATTTTGATGAATTCAAAGTACAGCTCATATTCAAAATATTAGAATAATTACCTTTTTTTTAGAAATTGAAAATATCGTTTGGTAATTTAATGTCTTTTAATGAAAATATGCAAACGATATTTTTATTAAGAACTTATTGTTGATTAAACTTACTTGTTATCTTAAATTTAATATAATTTTTGAAAAGATTAATTGCAAAAAAAATTATTTTGAAAAGTCAAAATATTAGAATATTTATTCAAGTGGTTCAAAATATTAGAATATTTCACATTAATTCTCCTTTAATTATTACCAATTCTTAACTGGTGGCATCATTGATTAAATTCAGACTATTTTATTTAAAATCAGTATTCTTTTTTGCAGTTTGTTTCTCTTTCGTCTTAAAATGGGCCGTGTGAGTGATATTCCTGAATCTACTAAACTTCGTATGGTTGATTTGTATCGGCACGGTAAAAATCAATGTTTTATAGCGAATTATTTACATTGTTCGCAATCGAGCGTTAGTAAAATACTAACACAATATTCAAAAATTAGAAAATTTCAAAATAATCGCCGAAATGGTGGCCGAAACCCAAAAACATCTGCTAGAGATGACAGGAAACTGAAGCGTATAGTTAAGAAAAACCGTTTTAAAAGTGTGCGATTCTTTCACCGAAAATGGAAAGAAGAAGGAGTTGAAGTTTCTACATCGACAACATTAAGACGTCTCCATAAATTTAAATTTGAATCTCGTGTACCGAAAACAAAACCTCTCATGACTGCAAGACAAAAGCGTATAAGATTGAATTGGTGTAAATCAAGACGTTTATGGAGCAATGAAGATTGGAAAAATATATTATTTAGTGATGAAAGTATGTTTTGTGTTTCATATGGTAATCAAGGTATTCGAGTTTGGAGAATGAAGCAAGAAGCATTTGATAAAGAATGCCTTAAACGTTCCGTAAAATTTGCTGCTAGTGTCATGGTTTGGGGTTGTATGAGTGCAGAAGGACCTGGAAAGTTATGCATCGTCTACGAAAAGGTTAACTCTCTGATATATCAAGAAATTTTAGAATATTACATGATTCCATCATGAGAAGATTTATTTGAAGATGATTTCAACAAGATTTAGCGTCCCCGCATACCTCGGTGTCAACTAAGAATTGGTTCCGCCAACGCAACATTAAGGTACTTCCTTGGCCACCAAATTCACCAGATCTTAATCCCATCGAAAACTTATGGTGTATAATGAAGAAAAAACTTCAAGAAAATCCTCCTTCAAGTAAAACTGAGTTAGTGGCACGTATAAAGTCTTTTTGGGCTAATATTGATAGAAATGTTTGTAAACACCTTGTATATAGTATGCAAGATCGATTGTACGCTGTTATGAAAGCTAAAGGGAATGCTACAAAATATTAACTACCATTTACTTCATATTCATAAGGTAATATTGTTGCGTAAAATAAAATATTCTAATATTTTGAACCAATCTAAATTTTATTCTAATATTTTGGTGTGTTTAAGGAAGCTGCATACCTAATTTATTGTACTGTATTTTATATTTTATAAATGTTAAAATCTTATCTAAACATTCCAGATTTAATTTATAAGAAATTTAATTGCATTTACTTAGTATAAAAAATAAATAAATGACAAATAACTTTTTCTTATTACTTTTTCTCAATTATTCTAATATTTTGAATATGAGCTGTATGTTGTAGGGGTCATAACATTAATTATTCGGCTGAAAGGGTTCTTTCAAATGGGCCTTAGTTTTTGAGAAATTGGGGGTCAAAGTTCAGCGTATATTTTAAATACTTATTAGTAAAGCTGTTTGACAACAGATTCGTGGCTCCGCGGTAACGTGCGAGATTCCAGATCCGGAGGTGGGGGTTTCAACTCCAAGTTGGAGCTTTTTCTTTTCTTCTTTATATGTTTCGTATATGTTAATTTTTTTTAAGCAGAATTTGAAATTCTACAGCTTTCAACTTATTAATATTTTCTTATGGGGATAGTTTACTTTTTTCATTTTTTTTTCTTATTTAAAGAAATATGGTTCAAATGATAAACTAATTACACTTCAAAATTCATAAAATAAATAAAAATAAATAAAAATACATATATAATTAAAAATTTCAAAAGTATAAAAATTTTGAATATTTTAAAATCCCTTCTACTTTAAATATTAATAATTTTGCTCAATTACATTTATATATATTGCTAAGTAAAAAAAAAAATCATACCTTTGTAAATTCATTAAATTCACATTCTTCATTCAATATCCGTTCATCTGCCTCAATAAATTGTCGATTATCTCATATTTCTAATATTTAATTATGAAATTCTTCAGCTATAGCAATAGAAGAAAAGGAAATATCATCCGGTTGGGAATTTGTAAGCAGATTATCATTTCGTAACAACATCTCGCAATATTTTAATGCATTCGTAATTTCGCCTTTTTTTTCCTTTTCCAAACGAAAGTTTCTGTATTAGTGCTGCTTCCTTCTATCACAGTATTTTTAGTAATCAACCCATTTTTAGCATTCGACACAATTTTCATACCATAATTTCAGCTATACATATACAGTGCCTCACAAAAGTGATGGGACACTTGTGCTTTATAAAAAGAAACTGCAATAAAATAAATGAACAAACATGTGCAAAAATTTTTTGGGTGTGTTTCATATTTAAAGTTAGTAACAATTATTACATAACATACATTTTGTCAAAATATTAAAATATTAATTTAGTAAAAATACAATTGTTCAGAACGGAGCAAAAAATGGCTCACATAAGTGATGGGCACTTACTTTTCCATCAAATATTTATCCAAAAATTTTACTTTTTAAAAGGTTTTAATATTTTGTTGGATTTCCTTTTACTTTTAAAACATGATTTAATCTTTTTGGGATGGATTCGACTAATTTTTTTGTGATTTTTTCTTGATTTCTGGAGTGATTTTACCCCATTCTTCTTGAAGCACCGATTTTAGTTGTTGTTTTGAAGAAATGGTGTGTTTGCGAATTCTTGCCAAATATTCTCTATGAGATTTAAGTCTGGAGATTGTGATGGTGTTTTTATTATTTCAGGACAGTTATATAGCAGCCAGAGTCTAACGTTCAGAGCAGTGTGCTTGGGGTCATTGTCTTGGTAGAATTTAAAATCGTTATGAAGGTTCAATTTTCGTGCTGAAGATTTCAAATTTTGCTTTAAAATATCAATATACTTGTACTGATCCATTATACTGTCAATAAAAACAAGATTACCAACTCCAGCGGACCAGGGGCCTCGCTAAGGGGGGGATGGGGGGGAGCCTCCCCCCCAAAACATTTGTGAATGTTGTTACACTTGGCAAATTCACAAACTTAGTTGGCAAATTTTCTTTAAAATTTTAATAAAAATTATAATATATTTTCAATTTTTGATAGAATTGGCAAAAATTACCAAACTAATTGGGAATATTATTAACCTTTTAACAAATAGGGGCTATATTACATTTTCTAATTGTGGTAAGTTGGCAAAATTGTAAAATGAGTTGGCAAATATTGAAATTTGACTTGGCAATTTTAGGTCCTCTCCCCTCCCAATAAAAAGTCTTAGCGATGGCCCTGCAGCTGACGACATACACCCCCATACCATAACTCCTCCTCCACCATGTTTTACTGTTGGTACCAAGTTCTGTTTGCGAAATTCTTCCCTGGGTTTTCTCCACACCAAGATTCTACCATCAGAACCAAATATAATTAAATTTACTCTCATCAGCAAATATAACTTTATTCCAGTAATCAGAATTCTTATTTATGTTGGATTTTGCGAAAGCTAGTCTGAGTTTTCTATTCTTTTCACTTACGAAGAATTTTTTCCTGGCTACTCTACCGTGATATCCAGCAGATCGAATTACCCTTCTAATAGTCTCAGGATTAACAATTATTCCATATAATGCTTGTAAATCAGCAGCAACTTTTGAAGCACTATTTCTTGAATTTTTTTTTTTAATATTTCGAACGATAATTCGCTTTATTCCATTGGATAGCTTTGATGGTAGGCCAGGTCTTCTTTTATCCTGAATCATATGATTCTTTTTATATCGTTTAATGATACTGAAAACTGTTGAACGACTCAAGTTAACTGTTTCAGCAGTTTTTCTAATAGATTTTCAACGTTCAATATGCAAATTAATAACTAATTTTCGAATTTCAGGCGAAGTTTCTTTTCGTTTAGCATTCATGGCTACACAGAGCTAAAAAACACAAAAATTCCAAAACAAACTGGAGAGAAATACTGCAGACGATTTTATAAATTATTGCCAATTGCTTTTAAGTAAAAATAAAACCCCAAAAAATATTTTTATTGCTTATTTCAGACGATTTTTGTTGCATATGTAATGGTATCCCATCACTTATGTGAGCTATTTTTTGCTCCGTTCTAAACATTTGTATTTTTATTAAATTAATATTTTAATATTTTGACAAAATGTATGTTATGTAACAATCTTTACTAAATTTAAGTATGAAACACACCCACAAAAAAATGTGTACATGTTTTTTTAATTTATTTGATTAGTTTCCTTTTGTAAAGCACAAGTGTCCCATCACTTATGTGAGACACTGTACATACCAATATTTCAAATATTTCATTTGTCTGCAAAAGAAACAAAATGACAACAGCAAAAATAATTTCTATTTTTGCTTGATTTTACCGAGAAAATAAAAGCAGACGAATAAAATAAATATATATCATTTTATGTATCGTAAATTCTAACTTCATTAGCAGACGACTTTTCCAATCTAGTTGATTTTTTTATTAAACGTTAGAGATAAATGTATTTAAAGATCAGTAAAAATTTGGATAATATCTTAGCACTACTGCATTAATATTTTATTACACTTTCGAAGGTATGCATTATTTGAATTAACTAATCCTATAAATGTTTGAGAAATTGTACCTGAAAATTATTTTGTATAATTTATAGAAAAAAGGATAAATTTTCATTTAAAATATTCCTCAAAAAAATCGATAGAAAAAAGAAAAATTATTATTTCAGAATTGTGCTTAGAAAAGAAATTACATAATAATTAAAAATAAAAGTTAAAGGCATAAATTCGTTATGCAGTTTTGTCAATAAAAATATTAGTTTAAAAATTGCAGATAAAAAGAAATTTTCATGAAATACATTCGAAAATATAAATTTACTTTATTAAGAAAATATCAAAAAGTTCAAAGCTGTAGAATTACCAATTGTGCTTAAAATATGTAACATGTAAATAGTATATAAAGAAAGGAAAAAAAAAAAACGCCAACTTGGAATTTTTTTTTTTTTTTTTTTTTTTTTTTTTAACTTAGCAATATATATAAATGTAATTGAGCAAAATTATTAATACTAGTAGATCGAACCCGGACTTCCCGGGTTACATAGCAAAGATACAAAGCATTTTTTTAAATTAAAAACTTTAATGAATTTTCTACATGTAATATGCGCTTTAGATTGCTAACTTAAAAGCATTTTTAACACTTTAACCCCTTGAAGGGGGTGATATAAAATATATCTAACTTAATTTTAATTGAAAAACGCCACATTGACGCCAGTAATTTGAAACAGCAATTTTATTTCTGTCAAATACCTGCAGAAACGCTTTTAAATATTTTGAAACAAATTTGTTATTAAGTTCTGGCGTCAATCAATCATTTCAGCATTTTAAGAATTGAAGTGTTTTTTGCCTTCAAAGAGTTTAGTAACTTGCGGATTTTTTCATTCATGTTTCATTCATAAAATAATAATTGTGAAAAGTATTGGTATGAAGATTTGTATTTGATAACTTTACATATTTTTTTTATCTTATACAATTTAAAAAATAACATAAATCTCAATATTATATTAAATCAATCTTTGAATTAAAATACTACATATCGGAAAAACATGGTTAGGCTAACATGGTTAGGTTAAGGGTTAAATGAAAAATATTAATTATGGAATCAAATAAAACAATGATTTTTTTTCAAAAGTCACATTTCTGTATTAGGCGCATGCCGGAAGCTATTAACCAAAGATTTCGTTACGGCAGCAATTTTGTTTATGGTCATTTCAGTGCTTCGAGCACGTAATTCAATTACATGTCTGTTAAATTTGTATTTATTTTATTTTATTTTATTATTTATAAAGGAAATTTTAATTTTGCTATAATATATTAGCCGGAAAAAATCCCGAACTCTTTATATTTTTCTAAGGGCAAATAGATTAATCTATCCTAATCGAGTTTCACTCGGTAGATATAAATTTAAAAATAACTCGCATCTGAATTTTTTTTAACCACAGCCAAACAGTAAAACCAATAAGTAAAGTGAAATACAGTTTTCAAACAAATTCAAAATATTTTCATTTTTTTTTCTTATTTGGCAGTGTAAAATTTTAAGTTGTTTGATTACAGGTTGAATTTGTAATTTTTACTAATTTAATCTGCGTTTTTAACCATTCTTTTATTTTATTACTCAACCAATTTTAATTTTATAATGGAAAATTATAAGGAACAATATTCATAGATTTATGAGCAAATTGTGTATCATTATTTCTTAATGGAGATACGACATAGAAAGTTAAAAAAAAAAAAAAAAAAAAAAAAAAAAAAAAAAAGAAGAAGAAGAAAAAATGCTTGAATGAGATACAGTTTTTAATTTATTTGATTAGTTTCCTTTTGTAAAGCACAAGTGTCTCATCACTTATGTGAGACACTGTACATACCAATATTTCAAATATTTCATTTGTCTGCAAAAGAAACAAAATGACAACAGCAAAAATAATTTCTATTTTTGCTTGATTTTACCGAGAAAATAAAAGCAGACGAATAAAATAAATATATATCATTTTATGTATCGTAAATTCTAACTTCATTAGCAGACGACTTTTCCAATCTAGTTGATTTTTTTATTAAACGTTAGAGATAAATGTATTTAAAGATCAGTAAAAATTTGGATAATATCTTAGCACTACTGCATTAATATTTTATTACACTTTCGAAGGTATGCATTATTTGAATTAACTAATCCTATAAATGTTTGAGAAATTGTACCTGAAAATTATTTTGTATAATTTATAGAAAAAAGGATAAATTTTCATTTAAAATATTCCTCAAAAAAATCGATAGAAAAAAGAAAAATTATTATTTCAGAATTGTGCTTAGAAAAGAAATTACATAATAATTAAAAATAAAAGTTAAAGGCATAAATTCGTTATGCAGTTTTGTCAATAAAAATATTAGTTTAAAAATTGCAGATAAAAAGAAATTTTCATGAAATACATTCGAAAATATAAATTTACTTTATTAAGAAAATATCAAAAAGTTCAAAGCTGTAGAATTACCAATTGTGCTTAAAATATGTAACATGTAAATAGTATATAAAGAAAGGAAAAAAAAAAACGCCAACTTGGAATTTTTTTTTTTTTTTTTTTTTTTTTTTTTTAAACTTAGCAATATATATAAATGTAATTGAGCAAAATTATTAATACTAGTAGATCGAACCCGGACTTCCCGGGTTACATAGCAAAGATACAAAGCATTTTTTTTAATTAAAAACTTTAATGAATTTTCTACATGTAATATGCGCTTTAGATTGCTAACTTAAAAGCATTTTTAACACTTTAACCCCTTGAAGGGGGTGATATAAAATATATCTAACTTAATTTTAATTGAAAAACGCCACATTGACGCCAGTAATTTGAAATAGCAATTTTATTTCTGTCAAATACCTGCAGAAACGCTTTTAAATATTTTGAAACAAATTTGTTATTAAGTTCTGGCGTCAATCAATCATTTCAGCATTTTAAGAATTGAAGTGTTTTTTGCCTTCAAAGAGTTTAGTAACTTGCGGATTTTTTCATTCATGTTTCATTCATAAACTAATAATTGTGAAAAGTATTGGTATTAAGATTTGTATTTGATAACTTTACATATTTTTTTTATCTTATACAATTTAAAAAATAACATAAATTTCAATATTATATTAAATCAATCTTTGAATTAAAATACTACATATCGGAAAAACATGGTTAGGCTAACATGGTTAGGTTAAGGGTTAAATGGAAAATATTAATTATGGAATCAAATAAAACAATGATTTTTTTTCAAAAGTCACATTTCTGTATTAGGCGCATGCCGGAAGCTATTAACCAAAGATTTCGTTACGGCAGCAATTTTGTTTATGGTCATTTCAGTGCTTCGAGCACGTAATTCAATTACATGTCTGTTAAATTTGTATTTATTTTATTTTATTTTATTATTTATAAAGGAAATTTTAATTTTGCTATAATATATTAGCCGGAAAAAATCCCGAACTCTTTATATTTTTCTAAGGGCAAATAGATTAATCTATCCTAATCGAGTTTCACTCGGTAGAGATAAATTTAAAAATAACTCGCATCTGATTTTTTTTTTTTTTTTTTTTTTTTTTTTTTTTTTTACCACAGCCAAACAGTAAAACCAATAAGTAAAGTGAAATACAGTTTTCAAACAAATTCAAAATATTTTAATTTTTTTTTATTTTTCTTATTTGGCAGTGTAAAATTTTAAGTTGTTTGATTACAGGTTGAATTTGTAATTTTTACTAATTTAATCTGCGTTTTTAACCATTCTTTTATTTTATTACTCAACCAATTTTAATTTTATAATGGAAAATTATAAGGAACAATATTCATAGATTTATGAGCAAATTGTGTATCATTATTTCTTAATGGAGATACGACATAGAAAGTTTAAAAAAAAAAAAAAAAAAAAAAAAAAAAAAAAAAAAAAAGAAGAAAAAATGCTTGAATGAGATACAGTTTTTAATTTATTTGATTAGTTTCCTTTTGTAAAGCACAAGTGTCTCATCACTTATGTGAGACACTGTACATACCAATATTTCAAATATTTCATTTGTCTGCAAAAGAAACAAAATGACAACAGCAAAAATAATTTCTATTTTTGCTTGATTTTACCGAGAAAATAAAAGCAGACGAATAAAATAAATATATATCATTTTATGTATCGTAAATTCTAACTTCATTAGCAGACGACTTTTCCAATCTAGTTGATTTTTTTATTAAACGTTAGAGATAAATGTATTTAAAGATCAGTAAAAATTTGGATAATATCTTAGCACTACTGCATTAATATTTTATTACACTTTTGAAGGTATGCATTATTTGAATTAACTAATCCCATAAATGTTTGAGAAATTGTACCTGAAAATTATTTTGTATAATTTATAGAAAAAAGGATAAATTTTCATTTAAAATATTCCTCAAAAAAATCGATAGAAAAAAGAAAAATTATTATTTCAGAATTGTGCTTAGAAAAGAAATTACATAATAATTAAAAATAAAAGTTAAAGGCATAAATTCGTTATGCAGTTTTGTCAATAAAAATATTAGTTTAAAAATTGCAGATAAAAAGAAATTTTCATGAAATACATTCGAAAATATAAATTTACTTTATTAAGAAAATATCAAAAAGTTCAAAGCTGTAGAATTACCAATTGTGCTTAAAATATGTAACATGTAAATAGTATATAAAGAAAGGAAAAAAAAAACGCCAACTTGGAATTTTTTTTTTTTTTTTTTTTTTTTTTTTTTTTAAACTTAGCAATATATATAAATGTAATTGAGCAAAATTATTAATACTAGTAGATCGAACCCGGACTTCCCGGGTTACATAGCAAAGATACAAAGCATTTTTTTTAATTAAAAACTTTAATGAATTTTCTACATGTAATATGCGCTTTAGATTGCTAACTTAAAAGCATTTTTAACACTTTAACCCCTTGAAGGGGGTGATATAAAATATATCTAACTTAATTTTAATTGAAAAACGCCACATTGACGCCAGTAATTTGAAATAACAATTTTATTTCTGTCAAATACCTGCAGAAACGCTTTTAAATATTTTGAAACAAATTTGTTATTGTCTGAGCGAAGCGAAGTCTTTATACTCAGAGATACGTAACGATATTAAAATTCAAAAAAATTCTTTCGTCAAGCAAATCTCAAAAAGTACTTGTCGGATTTTGATTCTGTTTGTACCAATAGGTACCTATGAAGGTAATCTGGTGACTGCACTACATACGAAAAATTAGTTCCAAATAGTTTAAAAGTTATATTTAAAAAACTGATAAAAAAGCACAATTTATTTGCATACGTCACAGAAACTTGGCGTGCGGGATTTTTCATCGACGTGATATTTTCATAGACAACCGAACCAAAACACATGGAGTAAATAGTAATTGCCTGAGCCAAGCGAAGGCTAATACACAGCGCAGTATTACTTTCTGGACATATACAGATACGAAACTATATTAAAAGTCAAACAAAATTCTTTTGTCAAGCAAATCTCAAAAAATACTTGTCGGATTTCGATTTTGTTTGTACCAGAAGGTACCTACTACGAAAAATTAGTTCCAAATAGTTTTAAAATTATATATATATAAAAAAAAAACTGATAAAAAGCTATTTGTTACGTCGCGGAAATTTAAAGTACGTCATTTCTATCAGTAGAAGATAGTCATAAAGTTTAGAGCACATGCAGCAAAAATATTGTGCACGTTAACTTTATTCAAAAGAAAATCTCTTTTTTCTATTGGAAATAAAAAATAAACTTTTTTTATGAAAAGCTTTTTAGCACTAAATTTTTAACTTCTGACATAATTTAATAGTAAGTTTGTGATTTTCTTTATTTGATTTCTTTTTTGTTCTGATTGCACAGTTTTAAATCTACACACTTTAAAAAAAACTGCTACTATTTGCAAAAAAATGAAAAAAAAGATGCTATTAGCGAGATTGGCGGGCCATGAGACAGTTCGCCAAAAGTGGTTGTCTGTTGCGCGTTTTGTTTATCGTTCCCAGTGATATTTAAAATAGTAATTTAACTAACATAACTTTTTAAAAAAAAAGTAAACAATGTCAAATAAATAAATATAATAAAGGTACTTCTAGGTTATCCCGTCGACCAAAAAATTATGGCCAAACTATAAGATTAAATGCCAATAATGGATGATCGTGAATGTCACATTCAATGACATTAAATGCGATTTTTGTGTTTAAAATGTTATTAAGTGATTTTTATTTCGACTTTTTATTAATATTTTTATTAATATTCTACTAATTATTTGTTTTTTCGTTATTTAAAATAAAAATTATGCCAACGTGTATAACTTCGCTATTAGTTTGGCGATTTGTATATTTTGGCGAAATTGGTCGACGGGATAACCTAGAAGTACCATAATAAATAAATTAAAAAAACTGTAAAACATTATAAATAAATAAATTGTAATAAGTAAATAAACTACATTATGTATTATTTTCTTATGCTCTTATTGCGTATGATATGCAATAATGTTGTTAAAAAATAATGGTTACCAGAATTAATGTATTTGGCACCATGTTTGGCGCAGTTGTATCTGACATGACCCGGATTGTATGTAAGTATGATACTACTTAATTATCCCGTCGACCATTTTCGCCAAATAATAGAAATCGCAAATTATTTGACAAATTGTACAAACTCAAGTAATTTTTTTTAAATAACGAAAGAATATATAAATTAGTAAAACATTATTTATTATTTTGATTTTAATAATATCGAGATTTTCGTAAGTGGTGTACATTAGCGTGCATGAACGAGAGTGAGCTGAATAACAAGCTTCTTAGTTTACTTAAAATCTTTATCAAATATTTGAAATTTTACTGAAATAAATCTTTGGCTATTTTTTTTTAATTTTTACCGTACATATATCTACATTATAAAAAGATCTGCATTAATGTATGAAACACTTTTTAAAGATATGCATTTCCCTACAACATAGTGTTTTTCAGTGATTACATGAGACCCATATGAATTCTTAAAATATTTTTTTCTCTAATTTAGTACCGATTCACAAGATACTGCTATGAGAAGATTCACGACTGTTTGTCTTAGGCCTATTCTGTATTAATGTTCCACTCTTTTTGAGATGGCCCGTACTAAGCATTGGAGTAATAAAAGAAACAAAAAGCGTCGGAAGAAATATCAATATTTAAGAGTTCAATCGTCTGAAAGACTTCATGCCCGGGAGCAATTAAGCCGTTCTGTTGCCAGCTGTCTAAATCCAGTACTTCTTCAAGAAAATTCAGCATCGAGAATTAAAACCAGTGAAAATGCACATCATTCGACTATAGCTCCAGTCACGTTTAATGAAGTAAATATGAATCTCGACATTGAAGATGCTAATATATGTAATGTTATGAGTCACCTTGAAGAAATTCAATCTCTCAGGACGGATGCACATAGTTCTAGCATGAATTCACGCTTCCATCCCTATAAAAAATCTAGAACTAGACAGCAATCACGCTTTTGTGTTGCATCTAGATCAGATCCAGAACCTGTTTCAAAAAGTTCAGAATCAAGAATTGAAACAAATGATCAAGCAAGCCTTTTCATAGCAGGTGCTGTTGTAGAACATGAAATAAAATCTGCAGATGAGGCACAGACATGCTCCTCTGATCTTCATATCATGAAAAAAGTTAAAATAACTAAGGCATATGAACGACTGGGCTTTGAATTTGACGCGGAAATGGAAAATTTGAAGTGGAACAGCTGTGAAAATTGTCATAGAGCGTTTCCTGGACTCAGAAGAAATTCATCTGGGAACTGTATCATATGCTCACCTCCTAGGTTATCTGGTATGTTAGATGAAGTTAAAGAAAAACATTTACACAAGTTTACGAGCTATAATAATATGGATCCTGGGCATGTTCCTGATGTACTGAAAGGATTGACCTATATTGAGCAGATGTTGATTGCTCTTGTGCACCCAGTTATAAGTTTATATAAAATTAATGGTCAACAATTTGCTTACCATGGAAATGTCATTAATTTTCACCAAGATATTATACCAGTTATACGTAAGCTTCCTGATCTTGCTGCTGCAAGTCAAGCAATCATTCTCATCTGCAAAGAAACACCAAAAGGATTTTCACATTTTAAAGTTCGATCAAAACGTGTTAGGGAAGCTATCTCTTGGTTAATTCATAATAATAAATATTATCAAAATATTGAGCTTGATGAAAAAGCAGTTGACTCTCTGCCTGAAGATGGTGACGCTATTGCAATTTTATCATTTTTTCCTACTTTTCTAAGTGAGAATTATGAGAAGATAAGTGATCCTCGAAACCAAAATGAAGCTATTGAAAACTTCACTCAATCGTTTTTTCCTAGCATTCCAATAAGGAACCAAGATCAAAGTATCAGAAATCTGTGCTGTGACCTTCAGTGGCCTGCACAAAATGTGAATCCAATAAATGAATTCCGCGAGGAAGGATACATCGTAAAAGCTTTTCCGACTCTTTTCCCATATGGAGATGCTGATTTTTTGCAACCGAGACCAATCAAAGTACACTTAACCGAGTATTTCAAGTTTCTCTTGCAATTCCACGATGGACGATTCGCAAGAGATCCAAGATTTAGATTTCTTGCAATGAATACTGAAATGCGTTTACAAGCACTGAAACAAGGTGATATATTCGTTAAGAAATCGGCCCTACAAAATATTTCAAGACAGAAATTCCAAGAGCTCATACTGAAGGATAATAGCCTTGCTAACTCAGTCATGTTCTACGCCAGCAAACTCAGAACTTCAAAAAGTTTTTGGTACCAGAGAAGTGGAGAATTATTAGATATGGTTAACCAAATCGGAACTCCTACAGTTTTCTTCACTCTGTCAGCTGCAGATTATCACTGGCCTCATCTTTTCAAACTTTTGACGATGAAACCACCAAACGATTTAACTGATAAAGAAAGAGCAGATTTGATGCATCAAAACCCTTTGATTACTGCTTTCTTCTTCACTAAAAGGGCAGAATCGTTTCTTAATCTATACATATAATAAAACAGTAGGACCCGGTGTGTCTGTACATTGAAGATAATTGACAAAAATGGAGTCAGGGCAATAAAAGAAAACCAATGAAACACAAAAAATTTTTTTTTGAATTTTTTGTCTGTCTGTCTGTCTGTCTGTTTGTTCGAGGTTATCTTCGTAACTACTGAATGGATTTTTATGCGGTTTTCACTAATGAAGAATGCACACTCCCGGGCAGTGTATAGGCTTTGTTTCATCAAAATCGGACAACAGACAAAAAAGTAACAAAAAGAAACAAAAGAAACTATTAGGTGCGCTGCTCACGTTTTTTAGTACATAACGTTTTTTAGTACATATAAAATCCAATAGATGTCACTGTGCGATTTTAAAACGCGCTATCGTTATGTTTTCGCCAGTCTACTTAAGTATGAGAAAGTTTCAAGCTGGCTGTCGTTCCATGTGGTTTAGTCGGTAGAACGTCAGTGCGCCATACTGATGGCCCGGGTTCGATTCCCAGCATGGAATTTTTTTTCACTATGTTGGCATTAACGCCTATAAGCAATTAAAAGAATTTGAAATATTGTATTCAAGGCGAATTTTCTCTCTGGGAAAATTTCCTTGCATTAATATGTCAGTGTAATTTTTTTTTCGATTTAATTTTTTTTTCGAAACTTTGTTTTTCTTAAAAAATTACAGTAAATATTTGATATTTCCCAACGTTTTTTGAATGATCGACTTGCTTTTTTTTTTTTTTTAATGTATGTCTGAACCTTATCTAACTACTTCTTCAAGATTTCTTTAGATAAACCGACCAGCGTAGCGGGCGAAGGCCGCTAGTAAAGTCATAAAGAAGGTGTGGAAAGTTAAAGACCACTGGTTCAGATATGAATGGCAGTGGAGAGGTAGTCCTCACCTTCATGGTTTACTTTGGTTAGAAAATGCTCCAGATTTTCAAAGTTTAGATAATGTTTCTGATAAAGTAAAAGATGAATTTCTGACTTATTGCTCAGACATATGTTCAGCGTTCAATCCAGATCAACATCTTCCACCAGCTTCACAGCATCCGAGTCGCCGTACATTTTCAGAAGCTCAAGCTGATTCGTCTGATTTACCACAGCTTTTAAATACTTTCCAACGTCACACACGGTGTGGAGATCATTGCCTTCGCAAGAATAAAGGAACTGTAACTTACAAATGTCGTTTTAAATTCCCTCAAGAGCAGCTGAAAAAATCCCGATTTGTGAAGGATAGTAATGTTTGGATATTCCAACCAGCAAGAAATGATGAGCTCCTTCAACGATATAACCCTCTCTTCACGAGAATATGGCGAGGAATACAGATTTCACACCAATTATTGACAAATTAGCAGTATTAAATTATATAGCAAAATATGCCTCTAAAGCAGAGCATAAGTCACCAGCATATTCAGATGTACTCAATGAAATAGCTGCAAATAATCATGATTCAGAACCAAAAAAAAAAATTAAAAAACTCATGCTTACATCAACCTCTGAGCGTGACTATTCTGCACAGGAGGTTGCGCACTTTTTAATGGGTTGGCCATTGTTGTCTGAGCGAAGCGAAGTCTTTATACTCAGAGATACGTAACGATATTAAAAGTCAAAAAAATTCTTTCGTCAAGCAAATCTCAAAAAGTACTTGTCAGATTTTGATTCTGTTTGTACCAATAGGTACCTATGAAGGTAATCTGGTGAATGCACTACACACGAAAAATTAGTTCCAAATAGTTTAAAAGTTATATTAAAAAAACTGATAAAAAAGCACAATTTATTTGCATACGTCACAGTAATTTGATGTGCGTGATTTTCAACCAGTGGATATTTTCGTAGATAACCGAATCACTACATGGAGTAAATAGTAATCATTAACGCACTCAAAAATATTGAATGCAATAAAACATTTTAAAATTTAATCATGCAGGAAAATAAAACTGTTGTTTTTTTATATTAAAAAAATGTCATAGAAACTTTGATTTTGAAATTTTGTGATAATCTCTTATTGGCATTTTTTGATCGCTAAAAGAATGTTTTATATATTTCGCGTGTGAAAATTAGAAACAATTACGTTTTTAAATAAAAAGTTTCTTTTATGACATCATTTTCCCTTTATATTTATTTTTATTGCATGTTTTCTTTTAACTTATATTTTGTTTGTGTGTGGAAGTCAATTCTGATCACTAATTTTTCGTCACGGATACCACAAGCGCATCAGATTTGGCGCAATTTTTTTCAAAACGCATTTTGCGAAAACTCCGTTTTCAAATAACGTTTACATACACATTTTTAAATAATTTTCTAATTTCAAAAAGAACTTACAGTAATAAATAAAATAATAATAATAATTAATAACTATAAAAAGAAATATTTTATACAATTAAAAAAAGGAAATGAAAGTAAATAAACATTTTATAAGTAAATAAACAAATAATAATTAAATAAAGCCGGATTACCATCTGAGGTAAAATAATGCAATTTTGACGCCAATTATGTACCCTGGTGCATATGTGACATCTTTTCCCATTTTTCAACCATTTCCTGTTGGCATACAACTTTGAAATTTGGAATATGTATGCATACTTGGGAGCAATACTTGAATTAGACATTGATTTTTTTTTAATTCGATCCAAAAAGGGGCAACGGGGGCTATTTTTTAAAGATTTATTCTGCATAAAGGAGCCACTTACCTATTTTTATATACAAGAAGAAGTAAGTTTTATGTAAAAACAATTATAGTATACATAAATAAAATACTTGAGATAATATACTAGAGATATAAGCACCGGGTTTGGCGAGATACTTTATGCCAATTAGGCGAAAACATCGTTTTGATTACCAGATACATATAGCATGCTATAATAACACGTTATTTATTTATTTCAAAATGAAAAAAAGGAATAAACAAAACATTTTCTGTTATTAAAAAAAAAAAAAAAAAAAAAAAAAAAAAAAAAAAAAACAAATAACAATCAATAAATGATAATATTTTTAGAACAAACAAATTATTATAACATTCATATGATAACCAGCATGTTAGGCAACTGAACGCCATTTTTGCACCAATTAGGTACCTCGGTGTGTATAGGGCATATATGTGCCATATTCATTTGTAAAACTGAGCATGAACGTTTACCAAGTGTGTTTTCATAGTCGCTTATATCTTTTTGCAACATAGCGCACCTTCCGAAGCCAAAACTGCACAAAAGAAGAAAATGATATAGTATATATATATTATGTAATGCACATTTTGTAATCAGTAAGTTCGATAATCAGACCTCGTTTTTTTGCTTTCAAAGATGATATTTCATACGACGTCTTTTTTGGATTCGTCGTTTTTCCATATTTGATAGTATGCGTCTACTCGTTTTGTAACTTTTTTTGTAACTTTCTTCTTTATTAACAGGGACATTTGGATTTCCTATTTAAATAAAAATTCTTCTCAATACAAAGAATTTTGTTAAAATAAATAAATAAATGAAATGCGGACATCTATTGCTCAAAGCACAAAATTTTTCCTATTGAGTTAATAAAAATCAGTAAAAACATAATTTTTATGATAATAAAAAGGTGACTTATGTAATAACAGAGTCATATATTATGTACGTTATGAATTAAGTATGAATATTTCTCCACCATTTATAAATAATAATAATAATAAAATAAAATGAGGACAGACCAAAGTCTATATTTGACTGAAAACAACAACCATTTTCTAAATGTTTTAAAAAGATGGCCAATGAAAAGTGATATTTCAAAAGTATTATGAAATTAGTTAAAAACCATTTATTTTAAACTAAATGAATAAAAGATTTATATTTTTAATGAAATAAATGGGATTTGAAAAATTATTGGAAATTTATCACCATAGATGTATCAATATTACAATCAGTACTTTGTATGCAAAATGGAACAATTAGCAATACTTTTTGAACCCGAAAAATGGTCGTTGCTTTTTTTAAGGTTAAAAAGTAGATTACGAAATATTCCTATATAGAGATGCCAAGCCCCCGCTTATTGCACAGCAGAATTTTCTTATAGGAAAAGTTATTTTTTTAAACCTGCAGAATGTTCCAATTTAATAGAACATTTTCTGTATTAAAATACCGGTATCCAAAATGCCGGAGACTTGGCAGCTCTGCCTATAACATTTTAATTAATCACGGTACTTTTTTTAATCGGATTTAAATTTAGTGAAGACAACGTTTTTTGGCCAAAAGCAGCTTTTTTCCACATGTGTAACTACGATACAATTCCTTGATGCTGAAATAAAATGTTTTGACTTATGCTATTATTGCTTCCTCTTATTTATTTATTTGAATTTTAAATAAGATGACTCAAAATCGTATTTTTTAAATGTACGGAAAAAATGCATTTCGAGAGAGGGCGAAAAGAACAATATTTGGCGATTTATTACCTGCGTTTGGCTAAGTGTCTTACTACCTTGTATTTAATACTCTTCACAATACTTCGCTATTATATGGATTTAGGCGCTTTTATAAAAAGTTTGACGTAATTCGGGCTTAAGAAAGTGAGTTTTTTACTGAATAATACAAATGAATGAAAAATGAATGCTAAGAAATACTAATAAAAGAAAAATGAAGCATTATATTGATCTATGTATATTTAAAAATGTATCTGCTAGCACTAATTAGATAATTTATGTGTATATAATAGGAGATAAATAGCTTTTGATTCTGTATTTCTATACTACAAAGCATTAACGTTTGTGTGTTTTTCGTTATCATTGGGAGTACCTAGCCGATTTAAAAAATAATGTGGGCAAAAAATGTTGGTAACAATCTTTGCTGCAAAATATACTATATTTTGCGTAGGAACAATAATCACCATCAATGCACAAGCAAAAAAAGTTCTAAAATTGAGAATTCTTTGATGTTGATATGACTAAAAATTTTAAATCTTTTTTTTTTTTTTTTTTTTTTTTTTTTTTTTTTTTTTTGTGGCAATTCTTATGATATAATATTCTCGGTATGAACGATTTCTAAAACATTCGACAATTTAATTTTACAAATTAAACATTTTATTTCTAGAAAAAGTTTTAAACCCAATTTATTGCGAATATTGCAATTGTGATACTGTTGGGGTCAGAAACTATAACTTTGGCATCACAGTAACTTATAAGATGTAAGTGCTCGTTTATGACAAATTTTTAAAAAAAGATTCCTTAACTCTTATCGACAACCTCATTGCATCCGTGGAAAACAGATATTCAACATTATAAACTATTCGGGCGGATTTCACACTATATAAAATATACTCCATTCTCTTCAAACATAATAGTTTATGTTATTTATAGTTTCTCTAATCGGTGCGAAGCTTCTGTTTTTGCTCATGACATCATTTCAAAGAGTTATATTTCCAGTATAGGAAAATTTGGTGTTTCATTTTCTGTATTACTTTTAACATTTTGCATATTTCCAATTTTATATCCATACATGGTTTGCTTTTCTTTTATAAAAATAGTATATGCAAATTTATGTGTAAGACATTGTAATTCTATGATTCAATATGTTTATTTTCATCATATTTTATCACAATGAATGACCAATTAAAGGAAACATCGCATTTTCTTTACTTATCGTATGTTATTAAAGGTGTATTCTCAGCAATATCGCTCAGACTAATCCCTCTGAGGGAAGTCCTAGTTAAGTTCTGGCGTCAATCAATCATTTCAGCATTTTAAGAATTGAAGTGTTTTTTGCCTTCAAAGAGTTTAGTAACTTGCGGATTTTTTCATTCATGTTTCATTCATAAACTAATAATTGTGAAAAGTATTGGTATTAAGATTTGTATTTGATAACTTTACATATTTTTTTTATCTTATACAATTTAAAAAATAACATAAATTTCAATATTATATTAAATCAATCTTTGAATTAAAATACTACATATCGGAAAAACATGGTTAGGCTAACATGGTTAGGTTAAGGGTTAAATGAAAAATATTAATTATGGAATCAAATAAAACAATGATTTTTTTTCAAAAGTCACATTTCTGTATTAGGCACATGCCGGAAGCTATTAACCAAAGATTTCGTTACGGCAGCAATTTTGTTTATGGTCATTTCAGTGCTTCGAGCACGTAATTCAATTACATGTCTGTTAAATTTGTATTTATTTTATTTTATTTTATTATTTATAAAGGAAATTTTAATTTTGCTATAATATATTAGCCGGAAAAAATCCCGAACTCTTTATATTTTTCTAAGGGCAAATAGATTAATCTATCCTAATCGAGTTTCACTCGGTAGAGATAAATTTAAAAATAACTCGCATCTGATTTTTTTTTTTTTTTTTTTTTTTTTTTTTTTTTTTTTTTACCACAGCCAAACAGTAAAACCAATAAGTAAAGTGAAATACAGTTTTCAAACAAATTCAAAATATTTTCATTTTTTTTTTTTCTTATTTGGCAGTGTAAAATTTTAAGTTGTTTGATTACAGGTTGAATTTGTAATTTTTACTAATTTAATCTGCGTTTTTAACCATTCTTTTATTTTATTACTCAACCAATTTTAATTTTATAATGGAAAATTATAAGGAACAATATTCATAGATTTATGAGTAAATTGTGTATCATTATTTCTTAATGGAGATACGACATAGAAAGTTAAAAAAAAAAAAAAAGAAAAAGAAAAAGAAAAGAAAAAAAAATGCTTGAATGAGATACAGTTTTCAATCAAATTGCATTTGAAAGTAGATTTCGTTTCCTATATGATGAAATAAAAATTGAAATAGTGCGACATTTAAAAGATTAAAAAATTGCAGTAACAAAAATTGCAAAAAGTCATTTATCCTGAAATTTTTTCATTCGCAAAATAACGTCAGTGCTAGACACGGACACATTTGTTTGTTACGATATAGATTTTGCGCCTACGAAAAATCGGTACCACTTGATTATCCCAATTACCATTTTCGCCAAATTAAAAAAATCACCAAACTAATAGCCAAGTTATATATGTTGACATAATTTTTATTTTAAATAACGTAAAAACAAATAAATTAGTAAAACATGAATAAAAATACAAATAAAAAGTGGTATTAAACACCTCTTAATGACATTTTAAACATGTGTATCGTTTTTAATATCATTGAACATGACATTCACAAATCATCCATTTTTTGGCACATAATCTTATAATTTGGCGATAGTTTTTTGGTTGACGGGATAAACAAGTAGTACCGAAAAATCTTACGCGCATGCTAAAATGTTAAAAGTAAAGATATGACTGCACGTACAGTTTTTTCAAAAAAGTTTGCTTCAAAGTTAATTCTATGACAAATTTAAAATTCGTTTAATAAATTAAAATACACAACACAAATTAAAAGAATAAACATTGCACTCCGTTACTTCAACGTGCAAGGAAGATGCCGTATTTTCCGTGAAATACGCAAACCTTGATTCTTACAAATCATGCCAAACCAAATTTTCAATTACATTTTAAACATTGGATATTGGCGAATTATGAAATCTCATTTCGTCTTTTACATCGTTCTTTTTCTATTTCAGATCAATTTTCGATTTGAAAATGTACTTTTTTTTTCTTTTCTGAAAATATATTTGGAAAATAAAAATGGTTCTAAAAATAAAGTAAAAAGTAAATAAAATGAAAAACATAATTATTCCAAGAAGAAAGAAAAATTAAGTAATTTTGTTTTGCATTTTCCTTCTGGTAAAATGACAGGTAACAGAAAAGAACTAAAAAAATCGTCTGCTCTAGACAGTTTAACTGAAATTTATAAAAAAATACATAAAGCGAATAATGTTATTTTATTATAATTACAATTGAATGTCTCAAACAATTGGACAAAAATTTGGGGAACCGGGCATTACTTTAAACCTGGAATTATTGCCAAGATCGTCTTTGTTTGCTTGCTATCTTGGCGAAAAAAAAGTCAATTCGAAGGGAAAAAAAGAATCACATTGAACAGGTACTAAATCCTTTGACATCAGCCGTGCGTTTTTTCTCTAAATAAAAATGATCTGCTTAAATTTAAGCATTATAAAGTAGCATTTTATTTTATTATAAACTGAAAACTATAGTACTAAAAGTTTCCACAGACTTGTCATTAAAAGTTTCCTTCTTTTTAGCGAAAACACGTGGTTGTGTTTGGGGAAACAATTTGGGAATAACATAAAAAATTATGTAGCAGATTTCAGTTCATGTCCATTGATGTAGCAGATTTCAGGGTTACATTTTTTGCACCACTCTCAGCCACCATGAGTCCTCTCTATTTTTTCTTTTTACTTTATGGCTACTTTTCCTTTACTTTGCACAGAAATGGAGTACTCAAGTTGCCACCTCCAGAAAAATTAAATTAAAAACTACAAAAAAATTAATATCTCAAAAACAAATTAAGATACAGTTTTCAAACAAATTGCATTTGAAAGTACATATTTTTCCCTACACAATGGTGTAAAGATTAAAAATGTGCGATGTCTAGGAGTTAAAAAATTTGCAGTAATGAAAATTGCATCAGAAATGAAATTTCATCATAAAGTGTTGCCATTCGAAAAATGACGTATGCGTTACGCACAGATACGTTTGGCCTTTATAATATAGATTTAAAGTAGAAGGGATTTTAAAACATTCAAAATTTTTATACTTTTGAAAATTTTAATTATATATGCATTTTTTATTTATTTTTATTTATTTTATGAATTTTGAAGTGTAATTAGTTTATCATTTGAACCATATTATTTTAAATAAGAAAAAAAAAATGAAAAAAGTAAACTATCCCCATAACGATCCCCTAACTAATCCCCATAAAGAGGTTTACTAATAAGTACTTAAAATATACGCTGAACTTTGACCCCCAATTTCTCAAAAACTAAGGCCCATTTGAAAGAACCCTTTCAGCCGAATAATTAATGGTGTGACCCCTACAATATACTTTGAATTCATCAAAATCTGTGAGCACCATGTTTGGTGGTCCCCTTGTCAGTGTGAAAACGAAGTGGTCCCAACTACTCACTTGAGGGTTTTCAAGATGCTATTTTAGTCCAAGAGCCGACAGCACAAAAACCTATGTTATCGAACACAAGAATAAAAACCTTTATTTTATGGAAGAGTAGTCATAGGGGAATCTAATGATCCATGCCTGCCGGAAATGAAGTGGTTCATAAGCCGAAAATTAATATCACTAGTGGTTGACTCGCAGGTTTAACATTATGTTTGCCGTACAATCAAAGGTTGGAAAACATGGTAAACTGGGAGCAAAAAAACACAATGATAAACCTACGAGTGACCACTAGTGGTAGTAATTTTTGGCTTATACGCCACTTCACTTCCGGCTGACATAGATCATTAGATTCCTCTATTACTACTCTTCCATAAAATAAAGGGTTTTTTTATGTGCTTAATAACATAGGTTTTTGTGCTGTCGGCTCTTGGACTATTTCTTGTATTAAGAATAAAAACATGGCATTCAGGGAAGTTCATGCTTTTAAAGAGGTATTGAAGAGATTCAAAGAAACTGGAGGAGAAAAATCTCATAAGGGAACTAAAATAAAAAAGGATGAATCTACCTATCAGAAAAATAAGTTTTAGAAGGCCTCGAAAACAATTTAAAATTGCGAGGAAAAACAGAATGAAAGAGAATGAACATGCACGGATAAAAAGACATGAACGGCAACCAGCACTGCATCGAAGTTGAAGGACATGTCGCCACTCACAAGAAAAGTGATACGTCTCGGCACGCCATCTTCTAACATAATAACGCAAGACCACATGTTAAGGGTGTATTTCGATTCAAACTGCTTATTTTCCGATTTATTTTTGAATTCATTTTTGCTCTCAAATGCACCAAACTTTCAAAATCTCTTATTTGGAAAGTACGCAAGGTGCCGTGATTGTCGATTCTTTGATAAATGCAGAAAATATTGCAATAAAAGCAATCAAAAACTGCATTTCGAACCGATTTTTCCCAAGCGGGAGGTCTGGGAACGAAAAAAAGAGTCATACTGATAAGGTAATTGTTTATAACTCAAATTCTAATGAATTGAGTATAAAAAGGCATCACACGGCACCTCATACGTCCATCCAAGAATCCCCTCAGCAAGTTTCATGTTTCTACTTTTAAAAATGTGCCTGAAATTGTATCGGAAAATTTCGAGCTGTTGAATGTGAAAAGCGTTTTTTCGAATACACCCTTAAATGTCAGGTTCTGAACTGCCTCGATATACAGGCTATTTGTTTGCTTCCCTGCTCTGTACGGACTCCAGATCTCTCACCCATTGAAAACATCTGATCATCTATTTCTGAGAGACTGGCTCGCCACCTCTTTCCAGCTAATACGGTTGATGAAGTTGTAGTCGTAAAAATAGCAGAGATTATACGATATAAGCAGAAAATATACGCTGATAAAGTATACGCTAATACTTTATTTGAGAAACAAAGGATATACGTAGCTTTTAAAAAAAAAATCCAGAACGTATACGGCGTACATTCCCGTATACCCTCCACAACATCCGTGGATGAAGTGTGGCATGGATTTGAAGCTGCGTGGAATGAGTTGCCAGTTTCTATCCTCCAAGCCCAGTTCGACTCCATAACTAAAAAGGTTCAGTTCCATTTCAGCTGCCACGAGCGGTAACGGTTTCTATTAATTCCGCACTTCTGTAAACCCCCCAAACTGCTTACAAATTTAATCATTCATTTTCATGCCATACTGTTTAGTGTTTACGTACAATAAAACAATAAATACTGTCCCCCCCCCCATTACCCGGCATGCCGCAAAATTCGAGGGAGACCAGATTTTTAAATACGAGTACCTGGTCTTTCCCGGTATGCCGGAAAAAGCGAGGAATTTCGAAAACGGAAAAGAATGTGGTTCATTAGCTGCATTCAGTAATAGTGACTATATTGTTGGGAAGGAAGACTGTGATATAAATTTTTTTCCCATTTTTCTAATTATTTAGTTTATCTTTTTTTACACAAAGAAAATAAAAACGTGTTTCATGTATCACATACTGTTTCACAAAAATCTCTTTCCTAGCACCCATCCAATATTTACAATGTAAAAATATAGTATCTAATAAATTAGGGGTGCATAACCTTTTCAAGAGAAGGGCCATTTACAAATATGTCTGGGTGGTCGAGGGCCACATCAATAATATGGAGAGAAATCTATTTAGAGTAGGTGATCTGTGATAAAAAATATGGTTTCAAAGGGGAAGGGGGGTATGCCTTTAAGTTCGCTTATCCAATCACAATATCCAATTCAGTTGATAAGGGTAAATCAGCAATTTTTACATTTTCTATATAACAGATATAGCAAGGATTATTTTAAAGATGTAAAAATATTCCTTGGCTTTATTCAGGAGAGTAAGTTTTGTTTTATTGAAAATGCTAAAAAACAAGCATAAATGACTGGTGCTGAAGGAAATGTGAACTTTATGAACGAAGGAGAAAGGGAAAGAGCCGATCAACAAAATTTTTCCGCACCTGATCAACAAAAGTCCAGATTTTCTGTGCCTGATTAATGAAACTTGTAAAGTCTTCTACGTCTGATTGACCAAATTTGTGCTTTTTACTAAACAAATCGACAAAATTCGCAATTATTAGAAGCTGATAAAGAAAATTTACGATTTTTCCGCGCCTGATTAACAAAATTCGTATTTTTATGTAGTCGATGGGTGAAATTTGCGATTTTTCTTCGAATGATCGACGAAATTCTCTATTTTCCTCACACCAAATCGACGAAATTCTCGATTTTTCTTCTTCTAATCGATGATATTTTCGATTTTTCGGCGGCTGATCGACGGAATTTGCAATTTTTCCGAACCTGACCAACAAGGTTCGAGATCTTTACGAAGCCGACCGACGAAAGTCGCGATTTTTTCTCGCCTGATCAACGAAATTTACGACTTTTATGAACCTAGTCGATGAAATTCGCAATTTTTTCGAAGCCGATCAATGGATTTCACGATGTTTACGAAGCCAATCCATGAAATTTGCGATTTTTTCGCATGATCGACAAAATATGCGATTTTTCTTCGCATGATTGACGAAATTTGCGATTTTTCTCCGCACGATCGACGAAACTTACGATTTTTCTTCACAGGATCGACAAAACTCGCGATTTTTCTTCACAGGTTCGACAAAACTCGAAGTTTTTTTTCACAAGATCGACGAAATTCGCGATTTTTCCGCGCATGATCAACGAAATTCGCAATTTTTTCGAGCCTAATCAACAAAATACGCAATTTTTATGGAACCAACCGAGAAAATTTACGATCTTTCAGCGACTTATCAGCAAAATTTGCGATTTTTACAAAGCCGATTGACGAAATTCACAATTTTTCTAAATCTTATCGACAAAATTCGTAATTTTTTCGAAGCCGATAGACGAAATTCGCGATTTTTACATTTTACGGAGCCGATCAAAGAAAATTCAAGATCTTTCCGCAACTGATCAACAAAATTCGCTATTTTTACGAAGTCGTTTTTTATTAAGGGGGCTCAGGGGTTGATAACTTTTCAAAAAATCGATTTTCTTAAATGATCTAATTTGATTATTCATTTAATTCTTAACTCAATGCAAAAAACCGCATAAAAATATTTGCATTTTTAACGGAGTCATAAGCATTTATGTATCAACACTTTCATAGCCGCATCCCTATAATTTCAGCTGTAAGTCGCGTTTTCTCAAAACTTGATTTTTGATGACTAATACCAAGATTTAAAAAAAACTATTTGATGGAATGGCTTTTTTTTTTTTTTTTTTTTTTTTTTTTTTTTTTTTTTTTCATGCATATAACATTATTATCTAGATCAGGCATGTCAAACACTTGGCTCATGGGCCACAATTGGCCCGCCAGGAACTTCTCTGTGGCCCGCCAAGCTTTTAGCATTTTCATATGCTTGATTCAGTTCACAGTTGATACAAAAAATACACTTTGCATTGCAAATATTACAGAGTTGCAAAATTGGAAAATGATTTCATTAAAAATATCTACTATTATTTCAAAATATCAATCTTAATTACATTTAATTGCAGATATTGGCAGACATTAAATTTAATGAAGAAAAGTTTAAATTAATGGTTGTTATTTCGGATGAAAATATTTCCCAGTTTGGCATAGAAGATGCATACAACACCAATTTAACACCATTGTGGCGTAAAAGATGCAAACATACTGTCTTGAATATGATCAAATCTAATTCATTTTAAAATTTCGTTTCCAGGAGATAGGGTATGTAAAAGTTATCGATAAGATAGTTAAGAAGACCATATCTTAATTTAACGTTTTACTTATTTTTTTTTAATAGTTTATTAAGTGTTTTATGTTGAAACGAATACATTATTTTATTGCACTCTCTTTGATTCACTGTAATATTGCAAAGTAATGCTTGGTATTTTTTAGGTTCTAAAAATGTATCGAAAATCAATTAAAATACTATGCTAATTTCTAATTCAAAGTCTTTAAAAAATCAAAGAAATAAATAGCTTTAAGAGGGAAAATGACACGATTTCTCGTCTTGTAAAATAATAATAATAATAATAATAATAATAATAATAATAATAATAATAATAATAATAATAATAATAATAATAATAATAATAATAATAATAATAATAAATTGTTACCCTGTTTTTATTATTTGGCTGCATGCATAGTCGAAAGCGAGCATTTTGGACACAAGCTCATTAATTAATTTCATTCTTAAAGGTTAATAAACGTATCATTGTAAATTATCCCTGTGTGATCTTTATCTTTCTTTATGACGAAGATATAACATCACAGATTCATAAAAGTCAATTTGAAATAATTTTGTATACTCAAACAAAGACTGAAAAATTGTGTTTGATATCTAGAAACTTCGTTGAAGTTTGCTAAAAATTTACTCACAAACATTTCGAAAAACCTACAAATATCTAGAAATAATTTGGAAAAAATAATAGACTTTAAATTGAAACTTTGTTGAAAAAAGTGTGTTCGTGAAACATATTAAAAGTAATCCATCTGCTTTTCAAAACAACATTTTCTCCCTTTTTTTATGCATTTGCACACAACTAGAAATTGCTCAAGTTAAAATAAAAGATGTCTAAAATAGTTAAATCGATTAAAAAATATGCAGACATTTCTATAAATATTCATGATGTAACCAGAAATTTTAATAATCGCATGAAATCTGTAATTTCAATATGTGTTGCTATAACTGAACATTTTCATTGGGAGACAGTATCCATCAATAGTCACTTTTTCTCATTTAATGGTCCCGTGGCCGATGGCTAGGGTTAATTTGGTTATTTATCTTTATAATTATTAAAATATAGGTGCAACAAATTTTACTCTGATGGCAGTTTTTTTTCTCAGACACGATATGTACTTAAAAATAACTGAGGAGAATCAGGAAAATGTTCTATGCTAGATCAATAGCCATGGCTAATATATTTTAATCAATTATGATTTTTTTTTTTTCATAATATTGTTCTGCCAATGATTGGTTTTATAAAAAGTTAGCAATTACAACATAAAAGAAAATGAAGATATAACGATTACAAAATTAATAACACATTTTTGTATAATTTTGATTGCGATTTAAACTTTCAGAAGTTCAATATGTGTTTAAGCATGTTTATATTTTTATTTTATTTTCCATTACATTTGACAAGGCACTCTCGAAAATGCTTTTGCTATAGATTTGTTTTTACTTAATAAATATTTTTAAACATTTTCTGGTGCGCGTTTTTAATTTTTCCAATAAATAGTTTTAAAATTTTTGTATGTATTTCTGTTTGCTTGTTTATTTTTTAAAACAATGCTGTATTTTTGATGTACAGCTTTCATTTTGTGCGATAGTCATCAAATTAATCTACTTCTTTATTTTCGACTAGCTGTTCTGCCCGGCGTTGCCCGGATTCATCAAAAAATAGCAAGAATTGCGAAAAAACTTTAAAAATCATAATAAAAACCTCGAAAAATTAAAAAAAATGCTGCACGAATTTTGTCTAAACTTCGTTGAAAAGAGATGGGCTAGAAAATTGCTGGATTATTTTTACTAATGTGGAAAAATCTTACAAATCGCAAAAAACATTAAAAATCTCATAAAAATATAAAACAAAATTCAAAAATTGTGTTTCAAAATTCGAATAAACTTTGAAGAAAAGAGATCAGAATTTAATAAATTCGGCCAAAAATTGAACGTCTAAAAAATCGAACGGGTCGCGAAGAAACGTAAACATCGCTTTAAAAATGGCAAAATTTTCAAAAATCACGGAGCTCAAAATTTACTCTACTTGGATAAATGTTTGGAATCTAATTAATTTGATAATATAAAAAGCATTGAAATACGAAAAAAACTGCTAAATAATCGCAATAAAAACCTTTCATCGCACAGGAGAAAATTTATCATATTAGCCAAGAAATTAAAAACCGAATTCCTCTTCCGTATCTGAAAAAAAGCGCCGTGAACTCAAAAAAAAGGCATACTGCATTAAAAATTGCTGTAGATCAAAATAAGAGAGCAAAACAATTACCGTAAAGGATAAAAGTTTGAAACCAAACTCTTATTAGTCTAGAAATTTAAAATCAAACTCCTTTGAAAAATGTAAAAAAAAAAAAAAAAAAAAAAAAAAATGACTGAGAAAGCCCAAAAATTGCATTGAAAATTGTAATGAAAGTCTTAAAAAATCCCTAGGATAAAAATTCACTGTTATAATATAAAATATTGTAATCAAGAAATTAACCATATTAACCAAAAAGTTTGAAATCGAAATCGATTTCCGGATGTAAAAAAATCGCCACGGAATTAAGAATGGCTAAAAACTACACTGAAAATTGCATTAAAAATAGCTAAATATTTGGAAGTCAATGCTTAAAAAATTAATATTAAGGCAGGGGGCGGGTTATGATCGAAATCATTCATAAATTGCAAAATGTAGGCATGGAACGCCAAAATCATATTAAGAGATAAAACATTGCATTCGAGACATAACTACATTAAACAAAATGTTTGATATCAAAATTGGTTTCTGAATGGCAGAAAATCGCCAAGGAACTTTAAAAAATGGCTAAAAATCGTATCGAAAACTATATTGAAAATCGCTGAATATTTAAAAGTCATGGCTGTAAAAATTTAATATTCAGTCGAAAATATTGTAATCGGAAATCGTTCATGAATAAGGAAAAGTCAACACGGTACATTTAAAATTAACTAAAAATTACATTGAATATCGATTTAGAAATTGGCAAAATTCATAAAAGCGTGGAGAACAAATTGTACTATTTACGCTAAAAGTTAGAAATTCTTTTACCGATGTCAACAACTGTCACAGAACTTGGAAAAAACAGATTAAAAATCAGTAAAATTCAAAAATCCGGACAAAATTTGCCATAGTAAGATAAACATTTATATTAAATTCCTGCGGACATAATTTACCACAATGGGACAAAACATTGAAATCTAAACTCTTTCATTAGTTAAAAAATACTGACTCAAAACTTGCTAAACATTTTATGAAAATACACAAAAAGTCTGAATCATTGATGTCAAAATTTACTACATTAAGCTACAAATTATTTAAAAATTTCTTTTCCAATTGTGAAAAAATCGCCGTGGACTCGAAAACATCTAAAAATTGTATTCAAAAATGCATTACAAATTGTTTCAAATTTAAAAATAGCAGGGGACAACATTTACATTAATAGAGTAAAATAGTGTAATCTGAATTCTTTCTTAAATACGAATGAAAAAATTGGCGCAAAGCGTGAGAAATAATGAAAAGATTGCTAAAAATTGCATTAAAAAATCACTAAATTTCAAAATTCGTAAATGAAGTGTAAATGTTTGAAATAAATTTCCTTTTCGAAATTTCAAAAAATAGCCGTGAAATTCAAAAAACCAATACAAAACCATTGGAAAATTCATTAAAAATCGCTAAATGTAAATACATCCCGTGAATAAAAAAATATTCTAGTCGTGTAAAACGTAGGAACCATTCTTTTTTACATGAATTACAAAAAAATCGACGCAGAACACAAAATATATCAAAAATCACATTGAAAATCGACAAAATTAAAAAAAAGGTAAATGGTGAAAATTTTTATATTAGGCTAAAAGTTTGAAACCAAAATAATTTTTTAATTGTTAAAACACCGCAGTGGTGGGGATCGAAAAAAATAGTACTAAATCGCATTAAAAAGCTCATTAAAACGCATTGAAAAATGCATTAAATATCGCTAGTTATTTTTTAAATCGCCGTAATCAGAATTTCATCAAACGGATAAAACATTCTAATCGGAAATCTGTACTATTTGATTATCCGGTTGACCAAGAAACTATCTGGGTCAAACCATAAGATTAAATGACAATAATGGCGGATCGTAAATTCCATATTCACTTGACATTAAACATGTTACATATGTTTGTTACGTCATCAAGTGGTTTTTACATCTTATTTTTACATGTATTTGTATTAATGTTTTTCTAAATTATCTCTTCTTTCATTATTTAACATAAAAATTACATCTATTTGCATAATTTGGCTTGTTTCACGATTGATATAATTTGGCGAAATTGGTCGACAGGATAATCACGTAGTAAAAGGAAATCCTTTATAGATAATTAAAAAAATCGACACGGAACACAACAATTCTTGAAAAATCGCGTTAAAAATCTCTAAAATTATATTAGATTAAAAGTTTGAAATCAATTTTTACTTCCGAATATCAAAAAATCACCATAAAACTCGAAAAATTTCTAAAAATTGCATTGAAAAGTGCATTAAAAATCACTAATATTAAAAAATCATAGGGGTCAAAATTTACTCTAATAGGGTAAAACGTTGTAATTGGAAATATCTCATGAATGACAAAAATCCGACATCAAACGCAAAAAATCTCGAAAAATCGCATTAAAATTAGCTGAAATTCATAAATCTTAACAGCTAAAATTTAATAGATCAGCCTGAAAATTTTAAGCAAAATTCCTTTTACTAATGTCAAATAATAGCGGCAAAATTTACATTAAATAATTCACTAAAAATCCAAACATCGTTGCACGAAATCCAAATAAATTATATTGAAAAGAGAAAAAAATTCACTAATTTAGGTCGAAAGAATGAAACCGCTTTCCTTTTCGCTAATGTGGAAAAATCGCCTCGAAACCCACTAAAATTCGCATATGAATTAAATTAAAAAAACTGAAAATCGGCCTTCAAGGTGTAAAATTTCATACATAATTTCGTGCAGCTGTCTCTCCAGAGCATCGCCAGTACTTTAAAATTTTTAACATGCGTTATAAATAGGGATGAGATTTCCGCTTTTTTAAACACCAGTAAAATTTTAGAGAAAATGCTATATTATTTAATCGGAACATTTTTGCGATTTAAGAGACCAACATTTTCTCTAAGATTATACTGGTGTGCAAAAAAAGCGGAAATCTCATCCCTGGTTATAAACTACCTTAAAGTGTAAAATAGATCTCCTTATTACATTTCCTAATTTTGTTCACGCCCCTCCTTTCACGCACCCTGAAATGTGTCACACCATTCTTTATTTAAATTTTTTATCATGTATTATAAATCATTTTAAAATTTAAAATAAATCACATTGTTATATTTCCAAATTTTAACAAAATCGCGTTCTGTTAGACCCATTTTTCATCACCAGCTAGCGCACTCTATTCTTCAAAAACTTTATCAAAATGATACTCTGTTAAATAACCTATCAGGTGATATATAACTCAAGGGGGTAGCGGAATTAAGCAAGAATTTAAGATAGTTTATGAAATTGCTATTCGAAAATAGTGGTACCTAAATTTTTGATATTTAGGTAGATTTCACAAAAAAATACTACTTATTGCATTCTCAATAGCTCAAGTTTTTGATAGAACAACTATGATAAAAATAGATGCTGAACGCAAAATTTTTTAAAAAACGTTAAAAATCGCATTGAAAATCGCATTAAAAATCGTTAACATCTAAAAATCGCAACAAACACAAAATTTAGGGCATTAGGCTAAAAGTTTAAAACGATTTTCTTTTTATCAATCTCATAATATAGCCGCAAAATGAGAAAAAACACTAAAAATCGCATTAAAAATTCGTAAAAATTTCAAAAATCGCTGTACAAATTCCGAATAAACTTTGTTGAAAAGAGAAAAAAAAATGCTATTTTGGGTTAAAAGAATGAAACCGTATTCCTTTCACTAATGGGATAAAATCGTAAAAATAACGCTAAAAATCGCCTAAAAAATTATTTAAAAAAATCTAAACAAAAAATCGAAAATCGGGCTTCGAGGTGCAAACCTACATGTAAAAAAGTACCTTCCCTCCAAATTTTGTAACTCTACGTGCAGCAGTCTCTTCAAAACAGCGCTGACAGACAAAGATCCTTCTCTCTTTATTATTATAGACTAGCGGCCTTCGCCCGCTACGCTGGTCGGTTTATCTAAAGAAATCTTGAAGAAGTAGTTAGATAAGGTTCAGACATACATTAAAAAAAAAAAAAGCAAGTCGATCATTCAAAAAACGTTGGGAAATATCAAATATTTACTGTAATTTTTTAAGAAAAACAAAGTTTCGAAAAAAAAAATTAAATCGAAAAAAAAATTACACTGACATATTAATGCAAGGAAATTTTCCCAGAGAGAAAATTCGCCTTGAATACAATATTTCAAATTCTTTTAATTGCTTATAGGCGTTAATGCCAACATAGTGAAAAAAAATTCCATGCTGGGAATCGAACCCGGGCCATCAGTATGGCGCACTGACGTTCTACCGACTAAACCACATGGAACGACAGCCAGCTTGAAACTTTCTCATACTTAAGTAGACTGGCGAAAACATAACGATAGCGCGTTTTAAAATCGCACAGTGACATCTATTGGATTTTATATGTACTAAAAAACGTTATGTACTAAAAAACGTGAGCAGCGCACCTAATAGTTTCTTTTGTTTCTTTTTGTTACTTTTTTGTCTGTTGTCCGATTTTGATGAAACAAAGCCTATACACTGCCCGGGAGTGTGCATTCTTCATTAGTGAAAACCGCATAAAAATCCATTCAGTAGTTACGAAGATAACCTCGAACAAACAGACAGACAGACAGACAAAAAATTCAAAAAAATTTTTTTTGTGTTTCATTGGTTTTCTTTTATCGCCCTGACTCCATTTTTGTCAATTATCTTCAATGTACAGACACACCGGGTCCTACTGTTTTATTATATGTATAGATAATGTAGCCCGCGGCTTTGTGTACAATGCTAAATCTGGCCCGCGGTGATATACGGGTTTGACATGCCTGATCTAGATTATGAATTAATATATTTTAGATAGTTTAATATTTTGAGTATTTTTAATGGAAAAAAAGTTGTATTTTTTAGGGGGGTTTAAAATTTTCAACTTTGAGAGATTTTTTAATAATGTTTTTATTAAATGATAGTTATATCCTTAATTCATAATCTAGATAATGATGTTATATGCATGCAAAAAAAAAAAATTAAGCCATTCCATCAAATAGTTTTTTTTTTTTTTTTTTTTTTTTAAATCTTGGTGTTAGTTGTCAAAAATCAAGTTTTGAGAAAACACGACTTAAAGTTGAAATTATATGGATGCAGCTATGTAAGTATTGATACATAAATGCTTTAACTCCGTTACAAATGCTAATATTTTTATGCGGTTTTTTGCATTGAGTTAAGAATTAATTGAATAATCAAACTAGATCATAAAAAAATCGATTTTTTGAAAAGTTTTCAACTTCTGAGCCCCCTCAAGCTAATCGAAGAAATGTTCGATTTTTCCTCGCATGATCAATAAAATTAAAATTTTTTTCCTCGCGTTTGATCGACGAAATTCGCGATTTTTCCGCGCCTGTCGACAAAATTCACAATTTTCATGAAGCCGATTGACCAAATTCGCGATTTTTAGAAAGCCGATGGACGAAATTCTTAGTTTTCACAAAGCTTATCGACAAAATTCGTGATTTTTACAAAGCTAATAGACGAAATTAGCTATTAACTTAGCAAGATCGATACATTTCGCGATTTTTCCGACGCCGATCGATGAAATTCGCGATTTTATTAAAGCTTGATCAACGTAATTAGCTATTTTTCCGCGTGTAATCGACAAAATT